>LNAS01000264.1:0-125188 GCA_001630605.1 Pseudogymnoascus pannorum | reverse complement strand
CAAAGTTTACGATTTTAGCTGTAAAATAGGATGCGCCGCTCGCTTGGGTGCGTCACTCGCATGTGAAATACGTTACTTCAAATGTACTTGCTACTTTATAGTAGAGTTAAACTCTTAATAGTTTTAAGAAAAGGAGGCTTATATTATATCTACATTTAACATATACTTATATAATACATATTTCTTATTTAGGATTATTTTTCCTATATCTTCTTATATTTTCTGCGCTCAATTACACCTACTGCTACTTTGTGGTTCTGTATGTTCCTCGAGTTGCCCTCTGTATATCAAAAATAAAAAAAACTCGAAGGCATAAAGACTTGAAGGACGAAAACTCAAAAACACTAGGACTCGAAAACGTAAAATCCCAAGCCTTGCATTCTCCAACGATGTATCCCTTCATCTCTCTCGACGATAGCCGTCTATAAACAGCCTTACTGATCGCTCGTGCAAAAAGTCCAAAAACACAGCCAAAATCAGCCACAATCCACACAGCCTCCATTTTTTCAAAAATCAGGGTATGCCAGGGTACCTCTACAGAAATTGAAGGCTAGAGGACCCGCCCGAAAAATCAGAAGTTCGAGCGTGGGCAATGTCTCTACTCATAGGGCACTCATGGGCGCTTTATAGTTAAGAGAGAGAAAAAATCCTAGAAATGACAAGATAATGCACTACCTATTATAGTAACTACTATATGCTGCTAAAAAAAAATGCCCAAAATGGTATGGCTATGTTCTCCCTATGATAAGTGGTTCCGCTTATTGCCAAACTTGTGGTTTTTGGTTTGGCTCTATTTGACACAAATAGAGCAGTGCCATGGCATAATCTAGAAACAATTCCTATTTTTGAAGATATATACAAGACATAGCTTGCCCCTCCTGCCCATTTTATTCGTTATTTCTACTTTCCATCTATAACAAAGTTATATACATACATATACACACATGTGCACATATGTATACATGCACCCACATATGCGCACACACATGCGCTATATGCACACACACATATAGTTATACATGTCCCTATATCTCTATCTCTCTCTCTCTATCTCTATACATATATAGTTATAAACATCCCCCCCTTATCCCTCCTCCCTCTATTTCTATCTTCTTCCTACTCTCTCTCTCTCTCTCTTATACTTCTTAGGTTGTTATAACGTGTTTTATCATCAACCGGGCCACATCATCGACCGGGCCACTTTTCTAGGCCCCCCAACTATCAACCCCTACAACTCCACGGAAAAAAGTTCAAATCTATCAATCTGAGTCTGTATCCAATAAACTAGATATGTCTACAGCCTCTGGGCATGTTTTTGCGTAGTGCCCAGGCTTGCGGCAGATCCTGCAAGCCCGTGTAGTAGTGCAGCGCCGCTTTGAAGACCCCTCCCTAGCACCTTTATCATGTCCCTCCTCCTCAGCCAACCCCCTATCCTCTAAAAGCTGGCTAGCCTGCAACCCAGTAAGAGGCCCTGAATCCTGTAGATGTGATCTTTTTGCACGTCGGCGTTTGGAAAGGATCTCATTAGCCTCCCGGAGTTGCCTGACCTCCCCAGTCATTAGGGTCATTATGTTGTTAATTGTTACTACAGCCTTAGTTAGCTGGTCGACTGCCTGCGAAATTGGTGTCGGCGAGCTTCCTTGGTGTCTAGCTATCCGATCCTTAATGAGGGTTGACTGCAAGAGAGCTTCAGTTGCATTCTGGGGCGTTTGGGAGACCCAAGGTCGGAGCGGCTTAGCCGGGATCTGCGGAGTAGTTGGGGTCTGCACACGCATATCTAGCTTCAAAATCACTGCTTCTGGGTCCCAGGGCACAAGGCCAGACCCCCGAAATCCACCTTTGATATTTTGTTCTGTAAAAACTGCATCGAAGGCTGCTTTGAATGCAGGGAAGAACTCGTCCTTAGTGACATATGTAATCCGGCGCCGGATCAGGCGTGAGATCTGGTCGCTATACGCCCATTTTAATAGGCCAAAGATGCCAACATCAAGCAGCTGGGTTAAATGCGAAGAATGCGGAGGTAGGCAGAGCGGTATAATGTCCTTTTCCTTACAGTAGTTATTAAACTCAGCGTTGATATGGCTCTTATGACCGTCAAGCATAAGCATCCGGTATCGACCAACCTGACGCAGCTGTGTCGCCTTATCAAAGTGCTGTAGCTATTGTAGACCTATATCATTATCAGTCCAGCTGTTTTGAGTTGTACAAACGACCCAGTTTAGCGGGATATTGCCGTTCTGGTACCAGGGCGCAAGGTGGAAACGGCCTGCAATGCAAAGAAAAGGGGGTACAATATGCCCATCTGCTGCAACAGCACAAATCGCTATCGCCCACTCTCGATTGCTAGGCTGGACAAGCTTTGGGTTAGAGCAACGATCAGTGTATATAACAACTGTTATTTTGTATATCATACCCATCATAAAGCCAGTCTCGTCGAAGTTGTAGAAATCTGCATCATCAATGCTATACTTCGCCCGTATATTTGCAACTAGGTGGAACCACACCCCTAACACATTGGGATCTTCTAATAAGGCCCTCTGGCAGTCATAAGCACGAGAGAAATGCATATAGAGCTCTGGTTGTCGATTGATAAAGCGGTCAACCTAGCACTTCCTGATGCATTATACACCATACTTGTCTAGTAGGAGGTTGGCCATTTCTTGAACGTCAGCCCTCTGGGAAGGAAATCCTTGCGCATCCTGGTCAAGAATATATTGAACAACTGCTTCCTCTTCTGCAGCTGTCAATATTGTACGCCTGTTGTTGCTGCCAACCTTACTGCTGCAACCGGCCATTCTGTACTGCAGGGTCGTTCGCGGGGCATCGAATTGCACAGCAAGCTTATACAGGCTCAAATGCAGGTTCATTCGCTTGGCCTCAATCGCAAGGATAACTCTAGACTCAATTGTAACCATATTACACATTGTTATACAAAAGAACACATTGGATAGGTTGGTGGTTCAAGGCGGGGAAAAGTGGCCCGGTTGATGATGTGGCCCGGTTGATGATATGGCCCGGTTGATGATGAAACATGTTATTAGATATAATATATAATTTCACTTTTAAGTACTAAAAATATAGATTATAAACATAGGTTAAAAATGTGGCATAAAAATGCATATTAAAAATAGAAGATACAGTTTGAAAATAGAAGATATGGTTTGAAAATACAGATTGAAAATAGACAAGGGGTGGGATAGGTGTATAGAGAGAAACTCGAAGAATATATCAAGAGCCTTAAAGAAGTAGGAGTAGTATTAATGTAATATATAGGGAAGTCGGACATATAGGGTAGTTGGATAAAAAGTTTATTCTACTCTAGTTGACCTAGTCCTATATGCCACACACTCCTCTAATTCCAATTCTGAGTCGCTTGAATTATTCTCTACCTCTTCCTCTTCAACTTCCTCGTCTACTTCTTCAATTGGTCGTTTGCATAGCCTTCTATATAGTCTTTTCTCAGTTGACTTCAACTCTGCCCCCCGGACAATTTTCAACACTTCCTCAGTACTGAATACAAATTCGCCTTACAGCTTAATTCTCTTGCCCATAGTTCTTTTCTTTCGTGTCTCAAGTATCTCTTTGTACTCTTTCACCTCCTTCCGAAGGATGCTGAGTTCAGCATTCTGACTTTCAACCAGCCTAGTCATTCTCTTGGCATAGCGTCAAGTTGGTGAAGCAGGAGAGTTGCAAGTTGCCATACTTGAATTAAATACTGAGTTTGCATGCCTTAGTTCAGTTCCATCTGGAGGAGAACTTCGGAGTATTGAGAGATCCAGAGTAGTGATATTGGTTGAGTTTTGAGGAGTGCGAGGTGGTTCAGTTGGTTGAAGTGGCAGGTTGGCTAGAACTCTTTCTGGGAGAAAGGGTATTAAACCCGCTGCCCTCTACCCACTTCTGATGTTTTGAGGTATAAGTCCCTTCTCTCGAATACACTGGAAGATTTCAACCCAGTGGGAGCGCTGGATTCGCTTTATTCCTGCTCGAGTATACCGATCTACTTCCTGCGCATGAAATCGCTTAAGAGGTCTATATACCCCAACATCAAGTGGTTGGAGTAGATGAGAGCAATGAGGCGGTAGAATAAGAAGGCCGATGTCATTCTCAATGCATAGTGCAATCATATCGCCAGTAATATGACTAGAATGGCCATCCATAATTAACATTCGCAGATGATTTCCAGACTTTTTGCATGACTCAGGCTCAAATACCTTCCACAACCACTCAAATCCATGACTGTTTGAAGTCCAGCCGCTATTACTTATTGAGAAGTGCCAGTTTGTAGGTGTATCCTTTGGAATCCAACTTGAATTAGTATTCTTAGCCTTAAATATAATCATAGGTGGTAAAGCACCACCGTCTGCATCAATGCATTCAAGTACAGTTATCCACTCCTGCTTCCCAGCTGTGACCTTCCAATTGGATTTCAAGGTAGAATCAACAATTATATGCGTGGATTGAGTCTCTCCAACTGCAAAACCTGTCTCATCCATATTATAGATATTGTATAGCTTGTACTTTCGCTCTTCAATTCGCGCTTTAAATGCGTTAAACCAAGCTGAAATCTTTATAGGAGTGGCTTCTTTATGTCGTGCAGACTCTAGTTGTCTTGAGTAGACTCCTTTAAAGTTTGGATGTCATTTTAAGAATCTATAGATCCATTCATGGCCTATGGGGGTAGGATTGGTCCGAAGGGTGGTTTGAGAAGACGCAATTTGGACGCGTTGTATGCGAACTTCTTCAGCCATTTCCTTAATCAACATAGGAGTTGCAGGAAAACCCGTGGCAGTAAGATGTGTAATCCATCGTGCCAGTGTATTTTCTTCCGCATTTGAGAGAGCTTGTTCAATTTCGTGAGCTACAGCACGCGTTTTCTTCCCAGACATCCTATCAGCAAGAGTTGACTTGGGAACTTCAAAGTGGTCTGCAGCAAGTCTGATTGATTTGAATTCCTTCAATTGGAGCGCAATAGTAGCCTTTTGGATGTTGTCTTCAGTTTGAGCATGACTGTATAGTTGTTGGATGTTCATGGTGGAAGGTATGAAGGTTCTAAGTTAGTGGTAGGGCATTTTTGTCCGACTACCCCATATGTCCGACTTCCCCATACGTTACGTTATAACTAGATATATATATTATGCATCTAAGTTTGCAACAAGCTTTCCATATGTACTTCTACGACCTATAGTTCTTCACTTCACATTTTCCTACGATTTTAATGTCTGTAGCATGTAGTTAGTTATATTAAGGTTCTCTAACATTCCCATCTGCCACTGCAAAGCCGTTCGTGATACTCCCATATATATTGCTTCATGCGCCTCACCTCACTACGTAAGATGTCCTATATAAGGTATTCAGCTACTCCTAACAGTCTACAGTCGCTAATATGCTTATAGCGGGCGCTCTACTGAGGGCAACTGATGCGGATTGAAGGAAGGGTGGGAGCCGTAACTGATATTCCGCTTTGAACTTATGACAATCGACTGCCCGGTGTCAAATTGAAGTTACACCGTATTATATTAGACACCAGCGATCTATGTTCATCTATTTATGTACATTCAGATGTCAAAATACATCCTTGTCTATATCTTACTCCCATCCGGCCGTCTAGGGGCAATATTCCTCTCCACCGGCAGAACCATGCACACATGATGGCTCAGCGCCACAATATCCCCCTCCGCATCCATAATAGTAAGCTCCAAATCCATCCTCCCATTCTTAATCTGCTTCGTCTTGCACCTGCTAAACAACCACTCAACTCCCTCCTCAGGCAACGCCTTCTTAAAATCGATATTCAGCAGCACCGTCGGGTACCAGTAGATTGCCAGCTTCTTCTTCCCCGTATCCCCGTTCTTCGCCTCCTCCAGGGCCTCCCTCTCCCTAAACGACTCTACGGGCATAGGAAACATATCTGCAATGAACCCCAGCGACTGGTTGGTGATCTTCTCCCCCGTCGAGAGACGCACCCACTCATCCCCGATACTGATATGCGGATGCCCCGCCCTCGGGAAATGGAACTGCAACTTCGTAACTGCCTTCCTGAAGCTTGCAAACGGCATTTCAGCCTTGCGAGCCCAGTGCTTATCCTTGTCCTCATTTAGCTTGGCAAAGTCCACTGGCGGTGGCGGAGGGTGAAGCTCGAAGCCTGTGTCGAGGGAGAGACCCTCTTCGGTTATCAGGTTGGACTGGGTGATGTATGCGACGACCTCCTCGCGGCCTTGCGACATGGAGATGTGAATGACGGAGGTTTGGCGGCCAAGCTTGGTGTCGGTGACCTTGAAGAGGCAGGGGCCCTCTTGCGTGCGGCGCAAGAAGTCAGTGTGGAAGGCGATGGTGTGGGGTTGGTTCTGGGCTTTCAGGGTTGTGGCGAAGTGAAGCTTCGCGACGGCGAGGAAGTTGCCGCATACGATGCCGCCATTGGGAACTGGGAGAGAGGATTAGTTTGTGAGGTTCTGGGAAAGGAGGGGGGAATACCTTTGCCAATAGACCAGTCGTCGGGGAAATTACCCTCGTAGGTGTGGGAATCGATGGCCTTGATTGCGGTGGCTTCCGCGAAGGTGGTGGTTTTCCAGTCGTAGGTCGCCATTGTCAATGAATATGCCTGTTGCGACGCCGTATATAAGAATACAAGGGTATGAGAGGAGCGGAGTGGGAGTATGTAAGTGCTACAAAACCCATCGTCTTGTTGCGACACACAGAGAAGCGCTCAGGCACGGCATCGTCTCGGGAGGGGACCTCGGCTTGTTTCTTATCGGACCTTGGCAGCATCACTGATTAGTATAGCGGCACGGGTAACGGGCACGGGAGCCACATGTGCAACACGATCTAGAAGATCTAGACGTGTTCTTGCCTGCGCATATCAGACGGAAATCTTTCTATAATTATAATTATAGTTGTCTCCATAAAACCATATATATACTTCCCAGAGAGAAAAACACATTTGTCCAATCGCCCTGTGTGACCGTTTGTGAGCCTTATTTTTGACAATCTGGCTGTAACTTGTCACGATAAAGTATATCGCTGGAGCCTGAAGACTGCGCTTAAGTCGTCGTAATCATGAGACGCAGTTGGCGACCAGCTGCCTCGCACACAAGACAGACACGCATTCAGATACGAGCTCCTGGGTCACCGGCGTACGAAAGGTGTTTGTTGGATGAGGTGCATGGCATGTCGTAAACTAGGCGTCCAACAAGGAGACCTTGGGGCTAAGTCTTGCTTTCAGGATGCGCTGGTGATCAACAAGTGCTGTCGTTGCTGAAGTCGATAGAATGTACCCATGCTGTATTGCCGATGGTGGCGTTCTGTTCTGTACGCCGTTAGGTGTCAGTCGCTGAATAATAATCCCTTGAAAAAGCCAAAGCCCTGCATATATATGTACTGGTATATGTACTGATATATGTAAGTTACTCATACCACCATTTTGTATGATGTATATGATTCAGAATTCAGGAACAACATCGATGCGTACGACCACGCGCTCTTGACCCACAGCCACAGCCCTTTGGGATGATTGGCATCGGCATGAAAGAAATGAGGACAAGAAAATAAACTGATTCTCCGTCCTCTACAAAGACTCACAGCAATCCAACTTACATTTCTATGAAACCAGCATTTAATTTCTAATTTATGGGGCGTCGGCTAATTATAAAATCAACTACTTTATAGAGAGTACGCTACTCGAAGGCTACTCTACTTCTACCGCCCCAAGTCCCATCTGGGGAAACCTCCCGAACGGGAACTTCTGGTCACGACCAACACGTCCCTCCAGACTGTTGCGCCATCACTCTTCCCACCCATCATCTCCCGGTCGATATATATGTTGCTCTTGGATACTCCATAACTACCGATGCCAGAACATATACCATCCAGTCATCTTTTTAGAATCTCGAATCGGCCGTCTTTGTCCGCGAATTGCACGACCGCCGCAGCTTCTTTGGCGGGGTAGCCTTTCATCATGGGCGTTACCAGCAGCAAGCCGGAGGATGGCGCTGCTCTGTACCTGAGGGATCAGTCTCGCTGTAAGCTTCATGTCATTTTACAGCATATTTGTGATGATGCTAATCGGATTTGTGCGCCTAGTCTCAATCGCCTCTCTTACTGTGACAAACTCGAAACGTCGCGTCGTTGCCCATGTTGTGCCAAATTCATACCCAGCGACAAAGGTCACCGCGAGCCGTGACGCCAGCGATCAGAGCATCGTTGAATATGTCCAGGTACAGTACAATCCCTTGCTTCCACTTTGATAGTTCTGACATATCGATTGTAGGACCCGGACCCATTTCCCACCTCTTCCGTGCCGAATTTCTTGTTGAAGATCAACAACGACGAGGAGCTTACATTCACATACACACTCATCATTCGCCAATCACAGCAACCATCATCATCTGGAAGTGGCTCTTCCCCCGAAGCCTCGGTCGACACAGCGCTTAATGGACTCACATATGTGTCCGCATCGACCGCCAAGGAGGTGGAAAACCTAGTCACTCTCGAGTTCCACGCCGATCCGAATCTACACAAAAATGCGAACGTGCAGCTTGTTGGCGACTATACAACCGGAGGGAGCCAGTCTGTTTCATTCGACTGGACGTGGAAATGGAGGCCGCCAAAGCCCACGGAGGACAAGGGAGGTGGCTGGAGGAACTGCTGCAGCTTTGTGGAATACGACCAGCGGGCACATCGGTTGAATACTCTGGCGACATTTTCCTTTTGGGTTCACAACGTCCAGTACGCTGCGAGCGATCCAAGTTCACCTTCCCAGGCGTTTGCGCTGAACCCACCACCGAAGCTCCGTATCCCTTCGGCACAGTCTGTGGACTCGCGACAGAGCGTTCTTGATTCGAAGGATTTCGAAGACATCCCGTCTCCCATACTGGCGCCGGCTGATGGCCCGCCGCAGTCGTCTGGCTCAGGCAAGGTAGAGGCTCCCAAAGTGGACGTTTCGTGTCAGCGGCCTGGAGAAGATCTCAGTGCCACTGAAGATGGACCCCTGTTTCGAGCGACAATGAAGTCACTGGAGCAGAAGACGGGGAATATGCGCGCTCGCATGAAGAAAGTTATTAAACGAGCAGAAGCAGCTCACACAGCACAAATAGAATGCAATGATGCCATGTCCGGATTCATGGAAGCTCTCCGGGAAACATCCTCATCGAATGCGAATGCGGTGCAACCAGCGTTAGACCATTACTTTGATAAAATCGCGAAAGAGATATTGCTTTACGAGAAGCAGAACACTAAGAATTTACAGAGAATTATTATAGATCCTCTAAGCAAGGTATATGAGCAAGATATTAAAAAGGCAGAGTCCAAGAAGCGAGACTTTGAGGAGGAGAGCAAGGAGTTTTATTCATATGTTTCGCGGTATCTCGGTCAGCGCCAGGATACCATGAAAGACAAGAAGCGTGTAGAGAGCGATACCAAGTACCAGGCCAAACGGCGGAATTTCGAGCTCAAGCGGTTCGACTATTCTTCCTTTATGCAGGATTTGCATGGTGGCCGCAAAGAGCAAGAGGTTTTGTCGCATCTAACAAGGTATGCCGATGGCCAAACCAAAAACTACCTTGCAACTGCGAAGAAGGTGGAAGAAATGCTTCCTCAGCTTGAGGCGCTGAGCACTGAAGTCAAGGAGGCCGATAAGGAGTTCCAGTACATGAGAACAGAGCGCGAGGAAAAGCGACGAAACCTTGAGATGAGCACTGTCAACTATGTTGAGCCAGAGACTATTCCACAATTGGCTCGCCCACCACAGTCAAGTAATGGCGCAGCGGCTGCCTCTAATACGGCCCACCTCTCGGATTCAGATATTGGAAGAACAGACAGCACAGCTTCACGATTGCGGTCAAGTGTTACTAGCAGTACCAACCCATCCCTTTCGATATCCGTAACAAGCGCGCCATCGGACGGATCAAAACCAGCCACAACACCTGCAAGTGCGCCTCTGCCAAGCCCTAGAGAATCTAGTAAATTCAAGGGCATCCGGGATTTGGAGGAAAAGGATTACAGCCTCAGCAGCTCAAACGAAAGAGTAGGCACGCAGAGGAAGGAGGGGCTTTTGTGGGCTCTGAGCAAACCCGGCAGCCATGTCGACCCGAAGGGCCTCAACAAGCAGTCTTGGCACAAGTAAGTATTTTGGATGCAATATCTAACGAGCCTCTCTAACATTAACAGATTTTGGATCGTCCTTGACCAAGGGAAGCTTTCGGAATACAGTAACTGGAAGGAACAACTCGACCTACACATGGACCCTATTGACCTCCGCTTGGCATCCGTTCGTGAGGCCAGGAATGCCGAACGGCGGTTCTGCTTTGAAGTAATCACTCCTCATTACACCAGGGTATACCAGGCAACGTCACAAGAAGATATGACAAGCTGGATATCAGCCATCAACAACGCACTTCAAAGCGCCATGGAAGGGCGCGGCGTCCATGACATTGTCCCTGCCCCAAGAGCACCGCAGGAGGGATCCTCTATCAGGCGCGATATCGGCTCTATCCTGTCAGGCAAGAGCACTTCTCTCGGCCACGCCGCTCACGCAGCTCATCAATCTATCAACTCCTCTGTCCTCAACAAGAACGATATCTTCCGCCGCACCACCGTCGGCGCGCGCCCCACCTACCAACGCAAATCCAGCGCCACCCTCGAGGAGAGCCCCGACAAGCTACTCCAAGTTCTGCGCGAAGCCGACCAAGGCAACTGCTGGTGCGCAGATTGCGGGTCCGGCGTCAAGACGGAATGGGTCTCTATCAACCTCGCCATCATTGTGTGCATCGAGTGCAGCGGCATCCACCGCTCCCTTGGCACGCACATCTCAAAGGTCCGCTCTCTAACTCTCGACAACAACTCCTTCACCGCCGACATTGTTGAGCTCCTTCTCGCGGTTGGCAACCGCATCTCCAACACCATCTGGGAAGCGCGCCTCGACGCGTCGCTCAAGCCCTCCCCACAAGCAACCCGCGACCAGCGCCTCAAATTCATAACGGCCAAGTACGTCGATCGCGCGTACGTCGCGCCGCTCTCACCCACGCTATCCCGCTACGGTACACCGGATGAAACACTACTTGCTGCGATCAAGAAGAACGAGATCCAATCCGTGCTCTACGCCCTCGCTCTGCGCGCCAACCCTAACGCAACCGACAAATCCCGCGCCACACACGCTGTCTTCCTGGCTCTCGCAGCCGCGGACCCAGCGTCCCCATCCTCGTCGATACCATCGCCGACACCACCGCGCACAGCAGACAAGCCGAAGAGCGTCGCATTCCCAGTCGCTGAGCTGCTTGTGCAGAATGGCGCCGAGGTACCACTCTCGCTGCCAGCGTTCCCGCTCAGTAGAGCCGCGGCTCTTTATGTGGATCTTAAGCTTGGGAGAGGCGAGAAGTTGCCTGATCGCGTTGGGCCGTTGCCTGGTGCTGGGGCTGGGGGAGCGCTGGCGAGCAGTACGGCGAGTAGTCCTGCGGAGAAGGAGAGGGCGAGGGAGGCGAGGCTGCAAAAGCGCGTTAGTGCTGGTGGGCGGTTAGCAAGGGCTGTGATACCAGAAAGATGACGCGAGGGGTCTGGGGGTGGGGAAAGGGGGCGAAGATCGAGTTGGGCTGGGCTGGGGGGGTGGAGTGTTGGGATTTAATGGGATTTGGGAATACCAGGATTGTTTCGTCTAGTAGAAGTTGTTGGCGTTTGTGGGGTTTATCTTTTCGGGGAAGAGGGTGTTGGATAGACAGACACATAGTAGATGTCTGAGTTTGTACGGATAGAAGACAGACGCGAGAACGGGTTGGGCTAGGTTGGTGGCATGGTGATGAGCGGCGCAATGGTGGGAGAGGGTGGATATATAATAGCTGTTTGGGGGGAAGCTGGGGAGGAAGACCTCCTTTGCGCGACAGTATCTTACGATAGCATAGTATGGCATTATTCAACTTGCACCCATATCTACGATTATTACTTGAAAGTGCGCATATACCTACAATTATAACTTCAGAGTGCGCAAAACGGTAGACTAAAAATGTATAAAATGTTATAGCTATACACCTGCTATGATACGTGCTGTTGCTGCCAGCTAAACTTCTAGTTTTGCTTCAGCTTGATTTTCGTAGAAACTCAGGCATAGAAACTCGGGCGTAGAAGTGTTACGGCTAACCCCACTACTAGCGCCAGGTAGGGGATTGGATGAGAAGCTACTTGTATATATGAAAAACTATAGTCATTGGTCAGGAGGAGGATAAGAGAATACGATCATATGAACCCAATCCTAAGAGGATCTAGGATCATCCAAGGAGCATCTAGGTAGTATCTAGGGATCATCTAGATAGTAGATAGGATCTATTAGGTATATATAATGCTAATGATCTAAACCATAGATCATCATAGAGGTTTCATCATATTGGTTTACTTATTAGAGGACTAGGGGATCATATATAACGGCTTTCATAAAACACATTATAGTATATAAGACTCTCTTCTAGGAGAACTCTCTTAGGACCCTTTTCTTAAGAGATTTATATTAATAGTCTATTATTCCTAAGAGACCCCTCCTAGGAGCCTAGTACTCCTAGGACTATTCTACAAGGATTCCTTAATTCTATATGACCATAACCCTATAAACTATATTCTAAGAATAGAATAAATATTATTATTAAGAGAACTAGATGTAAGGATGCCTCCTTACTCGATGTTGTTACAGCCTATGAGTAGAAGGGCTACGCCTACCTTCATTTCCTTTAGGATCAACTCTTGTAGTTGGCAAAAGTCATAGACTTCGCCAGGTAAAGGAAATCAGAGTTGGCACTAGTATAGACTAGTGACACCCGGTATTTATAGCTGCACTACTAGGGGAAAATCAAGAGCTTAGGGGATCGGGGTCAAAGCAGGCCTACTATAGTAGTGGGGATTAGGACTAGTGAAGGGCTAGCTAGGTCAGACCCATTCCGGGTATATAAGGAGTCTGACTAACAGGACTCCCCCTTCATCTTTTTTATATCCTTCGTAGTAGACCTATAGGGTAGCACCCGCAATACACCCATTCGCACTCTTATATGCCATTACTGTGAGCTGGTGCCCTATGTCCTTACAATTTGCATTTTTTGAATTCACATGGCATGTCGTGGCATGTCCTGAGTATTTTGATTGGCTATATACATTCATGGACTTAAGTCAACCGAGATATAGTAAAAGGCGAATTAAGTGTTGCTAATTTTTATATGTGACTTTTTTAAGTGGCTGCCGGGTGAGCCTATGGCATGTGTGGCGTTTACGTACTATATAGAGAGGTGACAGAATTAGCGCAGATCTCTCATTTCTCCTACATAGGCAGATGGCTGCCTAGCCTTGCAACCTTCCTACTCCCTCCTGCTACCTAAATGGAATCGGATGACGCCAACGTCACAGCCGATCCGAAAGATTCGAGCCATTAACAGATACATGTGCAGAAGTTGGTGAAGCTGCTCCTGCATAGGCACACCTCGAGACCAATAATTTCCGCCCCTTTCCATCTCCGAACTTCGTCCGTGACAAAGCACTGCTTTCCAAAAGCATGTAACTCGCACCGTATATTAATTGAAGACATGGATCAAATCGATAGCCTTTACCTTTTAATAAGCTCACTAGACGTCTTTGAGCTTTTTAGCCATTGTATCGAGATATTTGATATCGTTGTCCACAGAAACAGTCCAGAGAAAGAGTTCGCCCTCCTGTGTACCAAGGCAAGTCCTTGCCAATATATGAAGAGCCCTCGATGCGTCTAACTTGAGTTCTAGTTATATTTGCAGAGATTTCGATTTGTCGTCTGGGGAGAAGTCATTGGTCTGGCACCCAGCAATCCCAGTGTCGTCGAGCCAGCCAATATCATCAAGGAACACGGAGCATCCTTCACACCAGCTCTTAAGGAAGTTTTGATTGATCTCTATTTTACTATCGCATATGCCGACGTTTTCGTTGAAGGGTTCCCGATCAAGAATGGCACATTACAAGAAAAAGAGTGGAAGAGCGTAGCATCTATCAGCCTACCACTGTCCTATAACAAGTCTGAAATCATCAGGGAGGCCGTATCAAAGACCCAACGAAGCGACGAGTCCATGTGGAAAGTTAGCAGGTGGTCAGTTCACAATCTGAGAACCTTTCAGGCCCTCGTCGAAAAAGTCGAGGGTTTGGTTAACACACTGGACGCGATAACGGAGCCCCTCGGGACTATGGAACAACAGTTCTCTGCCCTGATGAACGAAATCAAGTCAACAAGCGATCCTACTAGCACTCAGCTTATCAGGGATGTTGCGAGCTTCCTAAAGCCAACGCCGCTCATTTCGAAGATTTTGGAAGTACTCGATGACATGTTGCCACCAGTTGCCAGTTCCACAGAAGCAGCGATCACTATAGCTGATTGCTCAACTGAGAGTCCCATGTCAGGGCCCCTGTACGTGGGGACGACACTCGTCGTCGACAAAAGCTCTTCAGTAAACTTAACTGGGGGACGCCAACCAGCTTGGAGGGACAAGTCTCTTTGCGAGGCCTGCAGCACCATCAGCCTAGCAATGCTGGTTCACGGCTTCCGGCATGCGTTAAACTACGATCAGGTCCTACAGTCTAGCAATTCCTGTCGCTTCTGTGCTTTCATGTTGGACGCCTACAAGACGCAGAAGTGTGTTAAGGTGGCCGATGGGATGAAGTGTGACAGAAGTCACCGAGGCAAACTGATATGGAAAATCTTCTCTGATGGTCCCGGTGTTAGATTCGGCATGTTCAAGTTGGATTCTATTCATTACGGCCGATCCGTAGATGTGTACACCCATGAAGGTATATTACAACGACCCTAGATGGCTTTCATGGTCAGATGCTAAAAGTATAATGGCAGAGTCGAGCCTATTTAAAAGTGGCATCTTCACACGACGAGATCTGCGCACCGCTGAATCGCCCCGAAATCTGCATCTCTTGCGAGGCTGGCTCAAAGAATGCCGCTCCAGTCATGACGAATGCAAACACGGCTCGTATTCAGGGAATCAGATCGATGACGAGACTTGCACTACTCAGCTTCCGCTCAGAGTCATCGACGTTGGACCTAGCGATGGCTCACTACTGCCACGACTCGTGACATCGGACTATCGGATGACGGGCAGGTATCTGACGCTGAGCCATTGCTGGGGCAAGATCTCACCAACAAAGACCACCGTGGCAATGCTTACTCCTTGGCATGTAGCCCTACCTGAGAAGCAACTGTCCAAAACTTTCCGCGACGCAATATGGCTCACAAGGCAGCTTGGCGAGCGGTTTCTTTGGATTGACTCATTATGCATAGTTCAAGACGATCCCAAGGATGTCGAAGCTCAGATAGGCCTCATGGGAAGGATATTCGAGGAATCATACTGTACTATCGCGGCAGTAGATGCGAAAGATCCCGACGGATTGATAGCTGACCGCGGCTTGTTCCTGAGCGGGCCAGATGCTGCGAATCGGATAAGCGTTCGGCTTGGACACAAACAGCTTCTCACTGATCTACGTCATCTCAATGACCCATACTACGAAAAGGCTGTGGAGGCCCTTCGAGACCTTGACAGCGAGAACCCAATCCTAAGTGAAGAAGGCCATGAAATTTTCATGGCATGGGCTGATGTGCATATGGCCGGGCCCATCCACTCACATCTTGAAAAGAAGAAGTGGTATTCCCGAGGTTGGGTCTTCCAAGAGAAAGAGCTTTCGAGGAGATGCATCTACTTCATGGAAGAGGAGGTAGCGTGGAACTGCGGTCGATACTGGGAAGCGGAACAGACCGGCATCTCCGGACGCCGTCAGCGAGCATCTGTACATAAGTTAGGATTGCCCACGATTGGCGGCGTTACCAATAACATCGACTATAACATCGACCGCAACTTACGGAAGATGTGGCAGACGGTAGTCGAAGAGTACAGCCGAAAGAAGTTGACCTATGTTAGCGACAAGGGCAAGGCGTTGAAAGGACTCGAAGAGCGACTCATCACTCGCAGCAGAGCTGCGTTTAGGTTCGGACTCGTAGACTTCGGGCCGAAAGACATCGTACTGTCGCAGCTCCTCTGGATTCCGACCGTTGGGTGCCGAAGCTCATTACAGGGCGACCCTGATTTTGTCTGCCCAACCTGGAGTTGGATGATGCTTGAAGGTGGGGTGAATTGGGCATTCAACGAGTACTTAGTGTGTCCAGAAGCACTCTGCGAAGCAAGCTTCGGCGAGATTGAACTCGACGGCAGACAAAAGCTCCAGATCTCGGGCCTAAGTCAACCTATTTCGCCTCGAGATTCTATTGAGAAGATTCCTAGCTTCTCGAAAGGCGAGAGATGGCCTCCCCATATTCACTTCGGATGGACAGAGTTGATGCTAGATGTGAGTACCAACACGATCCTATCGGCGGATAGCAGCGAGATCATTGGATGGGTCGTGATGGACATGGAAAGCAAGCCCATTACGGTAGTGGCTGCTCCTCTCTTGCAGTACTTCAGACAGGACGATGAAGAGGAACCGATGTGCGTCGAATTCCTAGCATTGGCACAAATCCCTCTAGTGAGTGGGTCACAACTTCCCGGCGGCCAGTCAGCATATCAGCGTGTTGGCAGAGGGAGAGTGCTTAAGAACGCCGCCAGCTGGCTGGAGAACTGCCAGCATGAGGAACTTGTCGTGTGGTAAGAATGCTCCCGCGGTTAAGGCAGTCTCAGATGGATGTGGTACCAAGACCAAGACGTCGATGTGAGAGCAAAGAAGAATATAGTAAAAGGCGAATTAGGCGTCGCTAATTTTTTGGTTAATTAATTTTTCGCAGGGTCCATTTCTAGACACTTGTAGCTATGCGTCCCTACCTAGTGTACTCTAAGGTGCCGCTGCTACTTGTCATATTCTTGCCCATTTTACACCTCATTCTAAGCTCTTGACATTTTCATAAGCTTGACCTCTCATAGTAAAGAGAAGCGATAAATATAGAAAATCATCTTTTTATTCTTGAAACCTATAAATGTTCAATACAAATGAGATCATGCTTATTCAAGCACTCAATAGTGTCGAGATCTAGTAGCTGTGGCACATGTGACTAGCCTCGAGATTTGCTAATGAAGGGAAGGAAGGATGGTTTGTGGGCGGGTGGTGGTATATATAGGTGAGGAAAAGGGTGCGATGCGGAGATAGAGAAACTGGGAGGGAGGAGTAGAGACTGAGAAATCGAGGCACATAAACCCCAAAACAACACCCAACACCCATCACCCAACACATCACTCATCACCCACTCANCCCCCCCCCCCCCCCCCACCCCCCTTTCCCTCCCCGGGTAAGTAAAGTGCCAACAAACAACACAACACCCACCCACCCATTGTCGCCCACATCAAGTTTACCATTTCCATTTCCCTTCCAAACGCAAACCGCAACCCCCAAGTTTTTCCATTAAAAAAAAAAGAGACGATACCAACAAATATCCTTGACGCAAAAAATAACAACGCAAAAAATAACAACGCAAAAAACAACAACACAGAGATACCGCCAGCGAGTAGTTACATTTACTCAACAGTAACACTCTTTGCCAAATTCCTAGGCATATCCACATTCAGACCCTCAGCAACCGCAAGCCAGTACGCCATGAGCTGGAGCGGGATGACGTTGAGCAGGCCCTGCAGACAGTCGACCGTCTTGGGGATCTCAATCTTCTCGCACTTGTCCTCGCGGAACTCGGAGTCGTCAGGGTTGCAGATGACGATGGGCTTGCCGGCGCGGGCGATGACTGTTTCGTTCGTTAGTTTGCTATACTAAAGGGATAATGGGGTGGGATTATGAGGGGGAAGAAAGACTTACTCTGTTGATACGCGTTCAACGACTTGGCAAAGATGTTATCCCTCGTCAAGATCATGATGATAGGCAGATTCTCATCCACAAGCGCAAGGACACCATGCTTCAACTCTCCCGACATGACAGCCTCGCAATGCAAGTACGAGATCTCCTTGATCTTCAACGCACCCTCAAGGGCAGTCGAGAACTGGCTTCCACGTCCCAACAACAACAAGCTGTTCTGGCCCTGGAAAGTGCGCGAGCACAGCTCCTTGATGGGCTGGTCAAGCTTGAGGATCTCCTTGATCTGGGAGCTGATCTTGCCGAGACCCTCCATGATCTCCTCACGGCGGGCGGCCTTGGAGGCACGGTCCTCGCTGAGGGAGAGGGCGACCATGACCATGGCGATGAATTGGGAGGTGTATGCCTTGGTGGAGGCGACACCGATTTCTGGGCCGGCGTTGACGTGGACACCGCAGTGGGTGAGGAGGGAGATGGAGGAACCGACGACGTTGACGATACCGACGGTGAGGGCGCCGCGCTCGAGGCAGTAGCGGAGAGCCATGAGGGAGTCGGCAGTCTCACCAGACTGAGAGGCGAAAATGCAGGTGTCGTCACGGAAGACCGGGGGCTGGCGATCGAGGAAGTCGGAGGCGAGCTCCACGGTGATTGGGATGTCGGTGAGCTCCTCAAAGATACCGCGGACGGCCATGCAGGAGTGGTAGGAGGTACCGCAAGCGATAAAGATGACGCGGCGGCAGCGGCGGATGGTGTCAATGTATGAGCGAAGACCACCGAGGGTGACCTTCTTGTTCTCGATGTCGAGACGTCCACGCATGGTGTTGATGACGGACTCTGGCTGCTCGAAGATCTCCTTCTGCATGAAGTGGTCGAACTTGCCCTTCATGATCTCCTGCAGCTCGAGCTCGAGCGTCTGGATGGTGCGGACGTTGGAGGAGCCATCAGACTTTGTAAGTCTGTGGATGTTGAGGGAACCCTCGTGGATGTGTGCGATATCGTCATCCTCAAGGTACATGACCTTCTTTGTGTGCTCAATGATGGCCGATGGGTCGGACGACAGGTAGAACTCTGTTGGCAGTGGGACACCGTCATCGGTCATGAAAGCCCTGGATTGCGACCTGCGGAGCAGCGACTTATCGGCAGCAGTTCCGGCGCTGAGGAAGTTTCCAACGCTCGACTTCTTGATGGCAGCATTCTGGGACGCCTGCTCCGCTGGCAGAGGGGTGTCCTCAGCGTACTCCACGTCAACGAAATCCACTTTCATCGGCTTGTCGGTGCGGACACCAATGACCAATGGGGAACCCTTCCTCGCGGCAATCACCTCGTGGGGGTAGTGAATGGACTTCATCAGCAGACCAAACGCGCCCTGGAGCTCCTTGATGACCGCCTTGGCGAGCTCGGTGAACCCGATAGATGGGTCCTTCTCATACAGGTACTTGGCAAGCTTGGGGATGACCTCAGTGTCTGTCTCCGTCTCGAACCTGTTGCCCTTGCTCTCCAACAGCGTACGAAGCTCCTTGTAGTTTGTGATGATACCATTGTGCACCACGGAGAACTCCCATGCTGGGTCGGACCTATCAAAGCACAGTACGTCAGTGATTGCTCCCAAAACTGGTGGGTGCCTTGGGGGAGAGTGCAAACATACCTGTGGGGGTGGCAGTTGAGGCGGGATGGGGTTCCGTGGGTGGCCCAGCGGGTGTGTGCGATACCAGCGTGCGAATCGAAGACCTTGGTAAGATCGGGCTTGGACTCCTCAATCAGCTGCTTCAGCTTGACCACCTTGCCAACCTCCTTGTAAGCAAACACCTCATTCTTCTTGTCTCCGTCGACAGCGAGACCGGCAGAGTCATATCCACGGTACTCGAGGCGGGCGAGACCTGTTGGGGGAGGGCACAATTCAGTATTTTGCAGCTTTCAGGGCACGGGCAAGCGGTGAGGGGTGGGGCAGGAACTCACCATTGACGAGAGTGTCGAGAATGTATTTCCTGTCCCTCTCCACCAGGTAGTTGACATATCCGAAAATTCCACTGAGAAAGAGTATGTTAGCTTTTGAGACTTGACAGGATGTGATGTTGTCGTCGCTGGCAGCACGAATTGATGTTTTGTTGACTTTGTGGTGCCAGGGTGAGTGAGGGGTCCCTGAGGAAGGCTGACGAACCACATTGTACTGTAACTTAGGCCCTTGAGCCTTTACGCTGAAACGAGAGAGGAATTAGAATTAGTGTAGGTAGAAGTTGAAGGTGGAAGTAAAGAGTAGAAAGTTGGTTTTTTTTGTAGAGGAAGAGGAGGCAGTGAGAGTATTTTATGTTTATGTATGAAGGTCGAAGGTAAAGAACGAGCCTGCAGTAAATATATGGAGCTTCCCTGGGCTTGGGGGGGCTTTTGAGGAGTTTCAAAGGGTTCGGGAAGGTTGATTGGGGCCCGTGCTGTTTGTAGTGTTTGTACTGGTTTGGGTGGTGTTTAGACGAGGAGGAGGAGGAAGTCTTGGTAGTTGGTACCTGGTGTTAGGAGGGCACAAGGTGCAAGGGGTCAGTACCTCGTACAGGTTAACAGGAACAGGGAACAGGTACTGGGTACTGGGTACTGGCACCACTAGTTTGCAGTGTGGTCACCCTGGCAATCAGGACATTTCTGTTGTATATGGGTGTATGGGTGTATGGGTTGTTTGTGTGTATCTGTCTCCATCCATCTGTCCCCGCTCTCACCATAAAATCAGGACCAGGACCAGGACCAAGACCAAGACCATGACCAAACTTGCACTGGTGGACTCTAACTTTAGAGTGGCTACGATGATGCTTGCAGTGGGGTAAAAAAAGGGGGGGGATTCCAGCACCAATTATCACTAATCAATCACCAACTAATCGCTAACCAGAGCAGCTTCTAGTGGAGAATCTAGGGAGATCTAGTGGAGGTCCTAGTAGCACCACAGCGATGCATAAAACGGACCTAGAATCAACAGATTGAACAGCAGCATTACTTCTACAGCAGTAAAAACAAAGCAATACACCTCCAACAGGAGCAGAAGGCCTCAATTATCCTTACATAAAGCATCACCTTCCTCCCCCCTTTATCCCCATCATACCTAGCACGTGTTAACAACAACAAAGCCACCACAACGCCAAAAATGCCACCGTACCACCACCACAGCAACCTCTAACAGCCGCATCAACAAAGCTAGTCCCCCATCCGTCCTAACTCCCCCTACCACCCCCCACCCAACCACACCCACGACCCAAGAAACCCAGCGGCATCAGCCACACTGCATCTCTAAATATAGAAAGGCAGAAAAGAAAAGAAAAAAACCCGAGAGAGAACTGCTAATGCCACCGAGAGACATCCAATATAGGGTTATTTTTACTCTACTCTAGTCTAGTGTGTTGACAAGGTTGACCAAGTTGTTGGCGCCTTCCCTGTTCCTGTCCTAGTTGTACGGGGGGGGAGGCAAAGAAGGGTATAAGATAGAGAATGGAGGGAGGGATGACGGTGCCAATGACGACGCCGCGCAGAACTTCCCGTGCGCTAGATGGGTATGGGTTTGGATGTGATGAGGATGGGGATAGGATGGGGATAGGATGGGATGGGATGGGGATACGAGGGGTCAGCGATACGAGGTCGATCAGGAACCTACGTACTATAGATATAGTGTTTTTGTCGGGGAGAGCGATGGCAAAAGGGTGGTGATGGAGTGATGGACATGGGATAGCTCGTGAGTGACTGAGTGATCGGGTGAGTTACTGCATGAGCGAGTGAGAAGAAACAAACACCGGACTCCGGGAACTACTTCCAGCATAGTAGAGTAGAGTAGTATCTATTCAAACCACATACTACTCCAATTACGCGTCTACATCTCTCACGACGATCCCCGAATGCAACACTACATTACACCACACAATAGGTGATAAACCAAACACCGACGACAGAGACGCGGCTCTATACTCTGTTGAGGGTCTAGACAGCCCCAACCCCAAGACATCCCGCGCTCCAGACCTACACACTATTGCCTCGGTCGGCGCGGTGCGATGCGGGATAGTATGCATTGCAGTGTCGATCGCTGTGTAGGTGGTGTAGGGGGGGAGGTTGCACAGCCACGAAGATAGGGGGAAAGGGAGGCGGGAGAGAGAGATGGGAAGCTTCCGAGACTGAGGTGGTGTGTAGCCACTAAGAAACGGGGAGGGAGAGATAGGTCTGGGAAAGTTGACAAGCTTGGGGAGGAGTTGCATAGCATAGCCACGGAATAAAGGGGGATGGGGAGGAATGACGTGTAGATCGGATCTAAGTAGATCGATTTGCTATAGTGTGGGAAGCTGTCATGTCATGTCATGCAGTTCTTTCCTTTACCAACCCTCGAGGGCTACAGTGCCTGAAAGGGGTGAGGCTACATGAAAGGGCTCCAGACCTCTGAGATGGGCGACAGTATCTAAAATGCTAGATACCACCTTAAGGGCTTCAACCTCCCTGAGATGAACGACAGTATCTAAGAAGGTTGATCCATTCTCAGAAGACAACAGTGTCTGAAAAGGGTGAGTCTACCTTTGGGGCTTCAAAGTTTCTGAGATGAACGCAGCATCCACGAAGCTCGGTACCACTTTGAGGAACCAGCCACCTTAGAAGACGAGATGGACATGATCGGCAAGGCAGCTCCTACCAGACATCACCAACAACATCACCAACACGCGCACACACAAATCTCTATACTGTATAATTCCCATTCCATGATATTACAGATACCCCCCGAAAGGATGCTGTACGCCCGCCACCCCCTCCGCCAAATACCAATCAATGCCCGCACGCCTCATCCTACAAGTTGATCTTCTCCTCCCCCCCTTTTCCCCCATTCCTTCCTCTCTCCCTCCCCAGAGCTACCCAGAACCAACATTACAACTTCTGGTACTCAAGCTTACCCTCCAACTTCTTCGATTCCGCGACCTTGCGAACGGCCTTGTTGAAGTCGTCCTGGTTGATTGCATCGCGGTAGTCGCGGATAGCGAAGAGGCCGCTGCGATTTTCATGTCAGTACAGATACTCTTCAAATCACTAGGGGACAGAAAAAAACAGAAAAAGTACTCACGCCTCGGTGACCACATTCCTTAAATCCGCCCCGTTCAGCCCATCACTCATCTTCACCACGCTCTCAAAATCAATATCCCCCTCCGTCACCACGCCCGCAGCATGAATCTTCATAATCTCCAACCTTCCCACCTCATTCGGCAACGGAATCTCAATCTTCCTATCCAGACGTCCCGCACGCAGCAGCGCAGGGTCAAGCGTATCCGGGCGGTTGGTCGCCATGATGATCTTGGTCTTGCCGAGGTAATCGAATCCGTCGAGCTGGTTGAGGAGTTCCATGAGCGTGCGCTGGATTTCGCGATCGGCGGAGGTTCCCTCGGAGAAACGGCGGCCGCCGATGGCGTCGATTTCGTCCATGAAGATGATGCAAGGCTCGTGTTCTTTGGCGTAGCCGAACATTTCGCGGATGAGGCGGGCGGATTCACCGATGTATTTGTCGACGATGGCGGAGGAGACGACTGTGGGGAAAGGGTGTTAGTGATGTGAAATGTGATCAAACTGGTGAGCGTGGCGAGGATGACATACCCTTCAAGAAATTCGTTTCTAATCCCGACGCCACCGCTCTCGCCAACAGCGTCTTCCCCGTCCCAGGAGGACCATATAACAAAACTCCCTTCGGAGGCTTAATCCCAACTCGTAGGAAGAGCTCCGGGTTCTTAAGCGGTAGCTCAATAACCTCTCTCAGCTCCCTAATCTGCTCATTCAGTCCACCAATACCGCCGAAGCTGACTTGTCCTGGGTCCTCGAGCGACATGTTGTATACCAGCGGATCGACCTCGCGCGGTAGCATGCGCATGATTGTCAGTGTTGTCATGTCCAGCGCAACGCGCGTGCCCTGCTTGAGCTTCTCCTTGTCAACCTTCGACCTGCATCCGACGACGTAGCGGGGGCCTGATGAGGCCTTCACGATAACTAAGTAGGAGTCAGTAAAAGCTAGATTGTAAATCCCGTCCAGAAACACGCACATCTCTCATCATCCAGCTGCTTCAGAACCTCTCCGATAATCTGTCCTACGCTTTGTAATGCCTTGAGGTTATCCTCCGTGTGATCATAGTCCTTCTGCAGCCCCTTGATATCTAACCGCAGCGCCTTGAGCTTGGCCTCCCACTCCCTAGACTCCAGCAGCTTCTCCTTGAAGGAGGAGAGGGATTTCTGGCGCGGGTCTTCTGACATGGTGAGGTTGGGCCGGGGTTCGAGCGGGTGAGTGGGCTGGGGGTGTAGCGTGGCCCTGTGGACGAGCGAGCTCTGTCTGACCTCCAGGTGCGGGTGGAGAGGTAGCGAGTAGTGCCTTGTGTAGGAGAGATGAGGTAGATCGATTGATCTGGAGTTGTGGGTGAAGGGGCTGGTGAATTAGTTGTGATGGTTTGGAAGGCGCGTTGATTCTGGTGAGCTTTGATCACCAAAGGCAACATAGCTCGTTGCGCAGCTCCAGGGACTGCGGCAAGTACCGTTGGGGATTAGTGATATGTGCCTGAGGTTTCGTAATTGATTTCACAATCAATTACGTCACGTGCAATATAACTGGTGCCTCAGGCGATAATTCAGTTCTGGAGTCAATTGCATCACGTGCATTATTATTAGTGCCTGAGGCAATAAATTCAATTCTATAGTCATGCACGTCACGTGTAACATGTAAAATATATGGGTGCCTGAGGCAACAACAGAAATTCTCGGATTCTCATCTCACGTGCATATCATATATATATATCCGAAGATCACGAGATAGAAAGTCAACCCAGCAAACTCTCCGATCAATTGCGGGAGAGTAACCACATGAAAGCGCTACTACGGTTATTTTTGATATGAGGCTCCACCGGGCGTCAGTTTAGAGATCGGGTTCTGGGAATTCCAGGGCGTCATCCCGACTTTCCCCATGTTTTACACCAATCCCGAGGATGCCCCTCACTGTGCTGCCCTGGGGTGCGGAGAGAGACGGAAGGACTCTGCCCAATACTATTGCAGTTAATGGGATCGGGATCGTAGATCTTACTTTAGTAGTAGTGTAGTAGTGGTATAGCCTTGCGGGAGTACATATAGAGTATTGCGTAGTTAGCCGTAGTGGTTGGGTTCTATATTCGTTGATTTTTCGAAGAGCTTCAATTTATTTGTTTTTACTGTGTAGATATGAGTATGAGCTTCATGTCCAGACTCAGTTCACGTGCCTGTAGCTCGTAGACAGCTGTTAATAATGGAAATAGCAATACACGAGTCACAGTGCGGCCTATCAATAGCGAAAATCCCAATGTGTAATCTAAGACCTGTCATAAATTTAACGTGGGATAATTCTCTCCACTGCGACTGGCGAGGCTGACGAGGCTGGCTTGGCTAACTATTCTTACCTATTACTAGTGCTGTTCCAGCAGATGTACTTTGCAATCGTATGGCAGTCTCATACTATTGTAATGTACTCCATTACCTATGACTATAGAATCGCTTGCTGTTCCAGCTCATCGTCCAATCATAGTGCCCCTACACATCCGGCGAATTGTTGGTTGGTGAACCCCCGACCCCGCTACCCGCCGCCTCGCTCACCACTCACTCTCCTAATCTCTCATCCCACCAAAACACACAGGTCTGCCCCTCCAAAAATCAACAAATCATCCATATCCTAGCAAACAAACACCATCAGCAAGGTAAGTCTTTCTACTCCTATCTGCCGCTATATCCCTATACGCCATATATTACTTTTCCCTGACGCCATTACGATATCTGTATCCAATCGCTTCATCACGCCCACCGTATCAGAGAGCTCTGTCGCAGCTTTTTGTGACCCCGCCATTCCCGCTCCTCCCTTCTTTGCTCATCCCACCTATTCTTGCCTAAACCCATCCGCACCGATACCGCCGAAAAGACGACTAACAATTTTCTCTTAAGATCTCTCACCTTCCCATCGATATAATAAAAAGTTAGTTCTTCCCCTCTCATACCACTCCATCAGCCACTCTTCGAACTCCACAGCTAATCCCTCCACTCCCTCCCAGCACGCGTCATCATGCCTATCACCAAGATCCACGCTCGTCAGGTCTACGACTCTCGTGGAAACCCAACTGTCGAGGTTGACGTTGTCACTGAGACTGGTCTCCACCGTGCCATTGTCCCCTCCGGAGCTTCCACCGGTACGTGCCAGCTCGCACTTCTCCCCCAGATCCGATTGTGACAGACACTGACAGACCGACAACACAGGCCAGCACGAGGCATGCGAGCTTCGTGATGGAGACAAGACCAAGTGGCGCGGAAAGGGTGTCTTGAAGGCTGTTGAGAACGTCAACTCCGTCATTGGCCCTGAGCTCATCAAGAAGAACGTTGACGTCAAGGACCAGAAGTCCATTGATGACTTCCTCATCGAGCTTGATGGCACTGCTAACAAGACCAAGTTGGGCGCCAACGCCATCCTTGGTGTCTCTTTGGCCATTGCCAAGGCTGGTGCCGCTGAGAAGGTGAGTTATAACTGCGTCTGTAGAGCATGAAGACAAATATTGACTTTTGCAGGGCATCCCACTTTACGCCCACGTCTCCGATCTTGCTGGCACCAAGAAGCCATACGTCCTCCCCGTCCCATTCCAGAACGTCCTTAACGGAGGGTAAGCTTGACAATCCCTAGATTAGCCAACTCAATCTAACAAATCCCAGTTCCCACGCTGGTGGCCGTCTCGCTTTCCAGGAGTTCATGATCGTCCCATCGCAGGCACCATCCTTCTCTGAGGGTATGCGCTGGGGATCTGAGGTTTACCACACCCTCAAGACCCTCGCCGTCAAGAAGTATGGCCAGTCCGCCGGAAACGTCGGTGATGAGGGTGGTGTCGCACCAGATATCGAGACCGCCGAGGAGGCCCTTGAGCTCATCACTGATGCCATCAAGGAGGCCGGTTACGAGGGCAGGATGAAGATCGCCATGGATGTTGCATCCAGCGAGTTCTACAAGGAGGACGCCAAGAAGTACGACTTGGACTTCAAGAACCCCAACAGCGACCCCGCCAAGTGGATCACCTACGAGCAGCTTGCCGACCTCTACAAGAAGCTTGCTGAGACCTACCCAATTGTCAGCATTGAGGACCCATTTGCTGAGGACGACTGGGAGGCATGGAGCTACTTCTACAAGACCTCCGACTTCCAGATTGTCGGTGATGACTTGACTGTCACCAACCCCATCCGCATCAAGAAGGCCATCGAGCTCAAGTCTTGCAACGCCCTTCTCCTCAAGGTCAACCAGATCGGTACCCTTACCGAGTCCATCCAGGCTGCCAAGGACTCCTTCGCCGCTGGCTGGGGTGTCATGGTCTCCCACAGATCGGGTGAGACAGAGGATGTCACCATTGCCGACATCGTTGTCGGTCTCCGCGCTGGTCAAATCAAGACTGGTGCCCCAGCCCGTGGTGAGCGTCTGGCCAAGCTTAACCAGATCCTCCGTATCGAGGAGGAGCTCGGTGACAAGGCCATCTACGCTGGCGAGAACTTCAGGACCTCCGTCAACCTGTAAATTTGTTGAGCGGTCACATTTTTTGTGTGTTCTCTTGTGAGCGATGGCTGGAATGGGCACGGATATAAAAAGGGGTATACTGATAATAGTTACTACTAGTTATAGCGTGAACCAATCAAAGATTGATTAGTTGCTGGTCGATTTAGAAACATTTGATTCATATGGGGTAGTGTAGTAGCCATACGCCCCACGTCGGACGAGTAGTTATCCATGAGTGACTGATCATAACTGCGCATTACTGTGAACAGTAGAATATTGAGTTGACATATTACCACCTGTAACAAAAGATAAGAAACCAAACCAAACAAAAAAAAAAAAAACAGAGACAAAAAAAACTACGCATAGTTGAGTAAAAAAGAGTCATATCATATGCATTCTAAATTCTTATTCCTAGTGAAGTAGCCAATACATGGCGAATACAGTGATTTTTCGGTGTGGCCGGTAGAAATTCCTTGTTTCCATTGTGGCAGTGATAGGAGAAGTGAAAGTAGCAGTGACTTTGGCACGTGTTGGGTTGCAATGGAAAATGTCCCAACTATACCATTTATTACCACTTTATACCACTTATTCCAGTCTAAATGGCCACGGAGCACTAAATTCCAAGCATTACAGTACTATTTCATATGTAAAACAGCAGCCAACTTCAGCCTAACCACTCCCAACAATCCCCCTGTTCCATTTCCCCCTAAAAGGCTGAACACACTAATTTCCCATGAAACCCAGCCTGGCCACACTGCCACACACATATCACACACCACACACTACACACAAAATAAAAAATGCGCCTGCCTGAACTTTTGTATGTATGTACACTGTACTGTACTTGTCACTTCCCCTAGTAAAGTCTACTATGGTACAAAAAGTCCACTCCCAAATTTATTCCCTCCCACACCCACCCACCCCCCTCAATCCGTACTCCCGCGCCCGCACCCTCCCGCCTCAAATAACTATTTCCAAAGAAAGATTCCCTTTTTCCACTGTAACAAACTTTCCCTCCACGCAACATATCCCAACACACACATATTCTCCTCTCGAATAAATATACCAGAATTACCAGACTGCTATCGATCAAAGCCAGTTAATTACAATACCAGCCATCATGCCTCAAAAGTGGGGTAAGTCATTTTGCGCGTTCTGTGTTCTGTCCTATTGAAGGAGGTCGTAAAATCGCGAACAATTCCATACTCTGCGCAACGCAGAGACACAGAAAGAGAGAGAAACAGGGTGTTGATATGCGATATCAGTCTGGGCTCAGGATGATGGAAGCCCTCATCCTGTTACCCTGCTGGGTCTGCAGCACGTCTACTCTACCTGTGTATGCAGCGCGTTGCTGGTCGAGCCCTAGCGCGGCAGGATCTGTGACGCTCATTCACTGACCGCTACTCTGCCGAATATAGACGACGAAGAGGACAACAGCACCCCTCCCTCCTCTCCACCCTCCGGGGCTGTCCAGGCCGTCGGGATTCCCACCCGCAGGGGAAAGTTCGATGATGAAGAGAGCGACAGCGATGTAAGTTAACCCTGCCCACTACACCCACCCGATGATGCCGTCACCATCACCACCACCATTTGCCACAATGCTGACGATCCCCCGCGACGCAGGTCCTAGACTCTTGGGATGCAGCCGAGGACTCCGAGGTGGAGCGCGAGAAGGCACAAGTCGCAGCTGCGAAGAAAGCCAAGGCCGACGCCGAGGCCGCCGCGAACAAGAAGTCCAAGGCCCAGCGTGTAGCTGAGCGCATCGCCGCCAAGAAGCTTCTCCTCGAGGCCGACAGCGACGCCAGTTCCGACGAAGATGAAGGAACCCGCCGCGAGCGTCTCCGTCGCACAGAGCAGGAGGCTGATCTCGCTCACGCGGAGGACCTCTTCGGCTCCGTAGGCATCAGCAATAACCGCCGCCAGAAGACTGCTGCCAACGCCGTGGTCCTCGATGCCCAAGACCCAAGCACGACTGTCGACCTCGCCAAGTTGCCGCTGTTCGACCCAAAGACCAAGCTCCAGTTTGAGCGTATGCGCGAGACTCTTATCCCGCTACTCACTGCCAACGTCTCCAAGGCACACTATGTCATCTTCCTCCAAGAGTTCACCAAGCAGCTCGCTAAGGAGCTCCCATCGGATCAGATCAAGAAGGTTGCCAGCGGACTGACTGCGCTGAGCAATGAGAAGCTGAAGGAGGAGAAGGCTGCCGAGCGTGGAGGAAAGAAGTCAAAGGCAGCGAAGAACAAGGTCGCGCTTACGGCGAGTAGGAACGTCGCCAGCACGGCCGACGTGAACGCCTATGATGACGACTTTGGAGAGTAAGTCTACCCCTAACCTATCTTCCCACCCAGCCATGATCCAAACTAACTTCCCCCCGCAGCGACGACTTCATGTGAACAACTCCCCACTAGTCCATTCCTCGCGCACGCGCTCCCCATCCGCTCTCACCCCTCCAACCGCCGTCCTTCGCGCCGCCCGACGCCCGACGCAACGCAACGCATCGGCCGCGCTGCGTCGGCTCGTCCGCGGCCCAGGGTCTACAAGAATATAAGTACGGATTTTTGTGTGGTGGGGATCAGCTGGGGGATGCTGCGGCGCCTGGGAATGGCTTTTGTGATTGGGATATTTTTTAGGGGGGGTGCGAGATGGAAGATGAGGAGAGAATACATAGATAAATTGATAGAGGGTTGGGTCTGCTTACGCTGATTGGGGGGTGAGAGGATGCTTGGCCGATTGTGAGGGGGCTGTTTAATGGGATTTGAGGGAAGTGGGAGGGCTGGCTTTTATCTATTACTAGATCGATGGGGGTGAAAAGCAATGATTTCTCAACCGTGAATGAATGTGTTCTTGTGTTACTGTGATTTTTGAACATGAAGCCTAAAGTCTGAAGTCTGAAGTGTGGAGAACGATATATATAACAACATATGCATACGGTAAGCAGCCATGAGCAGAATAAGTATCTTTCAAATCATCCTGGGCTACAAGTATCCTATTACGGCCTTCCAATAAGCTAATTATCTATACACAGAGCAAAAGAGGCAAATCTCATCAGCATATATTAGTAATCCCAATCCTAATATATACACATAGTCCATACTTCAGGCAACATGAATTATAGCAACAGTGCAACTGCATTAACGGCACTGCGTTCTCTAGCTACCCTGCCCCAACTCCATCCCTAATTCCTATTGCCACACTATAATAATCATCGCACACCCCACCCCCCATCCCCTATTTATCCTCTACTCCGTCGTCCGTCCATACCCCCTAATGCCCTCCGCAAACTTCCAGCTCTGCCCCTCCAACACCTCATCCTCCTTAATCTCCACCCCCGCCTTCTTAACAACCGCAATACTATACCGATCCGTACTCCTCGCATCCCTATAATACAGCACCTTTAAACACTCCTTCACAGCATTCACCGCCTCCTCCTCACTAAGCTTCCTCGCCGCCTCCTCACTCGCCGCCACCTTCCTCAACAACGGCACAGCAAGATGCGCACCGAACCCCGTCGCCAAGCACGGCGCCGAGAACGTCGTGCCTAGTAGATCCGCGCTCGCCAAAAACGGGGCATCGGCGCTGTCCAGCCCAGCGACGAGGACGTGGTTCCATAGGGGATTGAAGTCGGAGCGGCGCTTGTAGAGCACTTTGGAGAGGTAGGTGTGCACGTTTTGAGCGGTGAGGCCGTGGCCGGTGCTGGAGTAGGCTTCTTCGATGGAGAGGGATTGGAGGAGGCGGTCGAGGTATTGCATGTCGGAGACGTCGCCGCCGAAGCCAACTACGGCGGTTGGGGGGCCGGAGGAGGAGAAGGCGCGGAGGCGCTTGACGTTTGTGAAGCGGGCGAGGGAGCCGTAGGATGCTGTTGGGGGGGATTAGGTTAGCTTGGGGTGTTGGATGGGGAAGAGGGAGGAAGAGGCCGTACCAAGGTTGTCAGCGGCGATGACGACGCCGTCTTTGAATTTGAGCCCGATGACTGAGGTTCCCGTCACGATGGGCTGCTGGGTGTGCTGCGATGGGCCGGCCTGGGAGAGGTAGCTTGCGTCGTAGGCGCCGTAGACGTCGTCTCGGGGCTGGGAGGATAGTTAGCAGGGTAGCTCGTGTGGTTTTGGGGGATGTTGGGTGGTACGGACACGGCCCCAGGCTTGTGGGAGGTGGTTCATGATTGATTGTTTCGTGTGTGGATGTGAGGAGGAGGTGATGGATTTGTATTTGGGGGCTTCGTGGGAGGTGTGGATTTCGTGGTGGTATTGGGGTGAGGTGGTGGTTGATGGGTTGATGGTAGATGGGTGCTTCAGAGCTTGGGGTGCAGTCGCGTCAAGCTGGAACCTTGAGCTCTGATCGCTAAGGCAGAAACTTGTCGTGCTACTGGGGTTCTGGGATCTTATCGCGGTTGATTATCACAACGCAAGACCTTAGCCACGCCTCAACTGTGACACAACTTCCAAAATGTCTGGTTTGGTAGCTTATGGGAGTAGTGACGAGGAGGATGAGGTCGAGGTGCAGCAGATACCTGAAAAAGAAGTTGAGGTATGTTCAATTGCAACTACAAGCACCCATGTTGGCCAGCCACTGACGGTACAGACAACAGGCGACTGAAACAGCTTCAAGCTCGCAAATAGACAATAACAGTACAGAGAAAGGTTCGAACTACACGTCTATGTTTATATAATATCTATATCTAACAAATTGCTAGTTTTAAAGGAGGAAATCAGCCATGAGACTCAACCAGAACCGCAAAACGCCCCCAATGCACCTCAAATTCAGCCAGACGCGCCGATAGTTGGGCCAGCCCTTGGACCACCGGCGGCAGATTCGACAGCATCTCCACTACCAGAGGATCCAGATGATACTACACCTCATTCACCATATTCGGCCAGCAGAGCGCTGTTGCGCGACCTGACAATGCCGCCTGTCCCTAACTTTGATATCCCGCCATCGCCTCCAGGCTCGCCACCTGCTACCACAGAGAAGAAGTTCGCCCACTTCCTTCAGCTTAAAAAGCAGGGAACACACTTTAACGAGAGACTGGCGAACTCCTCGGCGTTGAAAAACCCGAGTCTGATGCAGAAACTCATGGACTTTGCGGATGTCAGCGAGGAAGATCAGTACGCTACTACCTTGCCGAAGGATGTCTGGGATCCGAGCGGGTTTCCCAAATGGGCCTACAAAGAAGAACTGGCGAAGAGCCAGCAGCAGGTTCTCAAGAGGAAAGAGGAAGAAAAGCTAGGAGGACCGAGAGAGTTCGTTCCTGCGTCAGGGTCGGGAGAATCCAGCCGTTCCGCAACGCCCAGCGCAGCGCCACGAGGCGCACCGATGAGCGCCGCCGAGAGGGTCATGGCAGGGTTGGACCGTGGGAAGTCGAATTCGCCACAGGTAGCTGGTACGAAGAGGAAGTCACGGTTTGAAAGCTGAACCCGAGGAAGCGGAAGTGACTTCTGAGATGAGAAATACCTTTTGGCCTCTGTGCCACGAGATCTGTGGGAACAGTCACGGCAGTCATGCCAGCCATACTAGCCATGCCAAGAGGTCAGGTGGCTACTATACGAATAAACAAGGCTCATTATAGCCGCAGGTACTCGTGCCGCCCAAAAGTCTATTCAGGGACTGTGCTTCCTGCTAGTATTAACAGTCATTATCAATAATAATGATTCTAATAGTTTCCAGGAACGATGCTATTAAAGATAATTACCGGCCATATACGCTTTAATAATAGTAGCCTATTATATTATTGCTCTTTACAGGAACTCTACTGGTCGTAATGACGCACAGTCCCTGTATAGACTTTTGGGCGGCACGAGTATCGACATACAGTCTGCCACACCAAGTTGGAAACATGGCGGCACATGTGAAGGTTAGAGGCTGGTGATAGAAGCTCATGCCATGCTGATGTGATGCAACAAGAGAGCTAAATTTAATGAAATGAAAGCCGGCTTTCGAGATCCGAATCCCGTCATAACTCTCTACATTTTGCATATTCACATCAACAACCGTTACCCGCCGCGAGTGTACTTGATTTCAGTGGTCTTGTTTTTTACCGCCGTCGAAACTGTAGAACTATCAACCTTTATTGAATTTCTTTTCTGTTCCTCTCTATTCCTCTCTGTTCTATTCCTAGCTCGGCACTTGCTCACCACAGCCTTCGGATCGGCAATACTTACCACCGACTGATCAACGCGCTCGGATCCCCTGGTTACCTGGGCCTGGAGATATTTGTGGAGCCGATTCCAAGGCAAACTGGCTGCGGAGTTTGGATGAGAGCCTCTTTGGAGAGGTAATCCACCATTTTCAGACGTTCTTTAGCTTTAGGCATCCGCGGTATAAGATCCTGCATAGCCTCACTATCCGCAACTACCTATAGGCACTCGATAGAACGGCGTCGGTAGTTGAATCTTAGCTATCGTTGGAGAGCCCAACGGGGGTCATTTAGAACATTACTGAACCGCGTCGACCTTAAGCATGCCCGCCCCGGCTAATAAATCACAATTGAAGCGCGCGCGGGTACTTATATCACATGGAAACGAGTTGTGGGAAGCCTGCTAACTTTATACGGTAGGGAACTCCAGGCGGGAGCCCGAATAACGACGTCAAGAAGCCGCGCCGCTCCGAGCGTCTCACGGCGCACGATCAGAAGGATCAGAAGACGCTTGTCGCGAAGGGCCAGCTCCCCTCCCCTATCACGAACCAAGAGTCCACGGAGTCGAGTCATGCATATAAGGAGGTAACCGCAACCCCTCCAGGAGGTCGTCCAAACCAGCTCCGTCACCGCACGCCCGATCGTTCTCCGGAGCTGACGTCGGTGCTGTCTTCGCCGCCGCAGGACACGCAGGCTTTCTCACAGTACACGAACCCAAAGACTGCGCTGTCGGAATATGTGAAAGATGAGGAGAAAGAAGGCGTTTGGGGGTACCTTTTGCCTTTGAATGCGGAGTATAAGCAGCCCCTCATTATGCGCAATCGGTCGTCGTGCCCGAAACCGCCGGCGCTGGATAAGCTTGGTGAAGCCAGTGATCAAGGGAATGTAAAGGAGGACAAGCCGGAGGCGCATACTTCCGGTGGTTACTTAATTGGTCGCCATCCAGAATGCGGTAAGCAAGCAAGATCGTTGTGCTTGAAGCCTGAGCTAATGGTTCAGATCTCCTCATTGAGGGCCCTATAGTTTCCAACAGGCATTGCTTAATATTCGAAGAAAACAAAGGTGATCAGTCTGTTGCCGTTTTGGAAGATTTGTCAAGCAACGGCACGTTCGTAAACGAGGCGCTTATTGGCAGAAACAAGAGGAGAGAGCTCAAAGATAACGACGAGATCACCATCCTCGACAAGGCCAGGTTTCTCTTCAGATATCCGCAGTACCGGGAAACAAGCGCGTTCGAAGAGCAATATGAGATCATTGATAAGCTGGGCAAGGGCCACTTCGCAGAGGTGTACTTGTGCGTGGAGAAGTCGACTGGTCAGCGTTATGCTGTCAAGGTCTTCACAAAGAACCCTGAACTTGAGGAGAGATCTAAGACAGAGGGATTACAGCAGGAGATTGCTGTGCTAATGGGTGTTTCCCACCCGAACCTGTTGTGCCTAAAAGCCACGTTTGACGAAAAGCATGCGGTTTACCTGGTGCTTGAACTAGCTGTGGAAGGAGAGCTGTTCAACTTGATTATATTGAAACAGAAACTTTCCGAAGAAGAAACGCGGAAGGTCTTCATCCAGCTATTCGAGGGAATCAAGTATCTGGTAAGCTTCTATTCACGGTGAAACCTACAGTTTCCTTGCTGACGCCGTGTAGCACGAGAGGAACATTGTCCACCGTGACATCAAGCCAGAGAACATTCTCCTCAGCAACAAAGACCTCCACATCAAAATCGCTGACTTCGGCCTCGCCAAAATTATCGGCGAAGACTCATTCACCACAACTCTCTGCGGCACCCCCAGCTACGTCGCGCCCGAAATCCTCGAAGACACAAAAAATCGCCGCTACACGCGCGCCGTAGACATCTGGTCTCTCGGCGTTGTTCTGTACATCTGTCTATGCGGCTTCCCTCCCTTCTCCGACGAGCTATACACGCGCGAGGCACCGTACACACTACATGAGCAGATCAAGATGGGTCGTTTTGACTACCCATCTCCGTACTGGGACCCAGTTAGCGACTTGGCGCTGGAGCTCATCGACAACATGCTCACGGTGGACGTGAACAAGCGCTACACCATTGACGACTGCCTCGCCCACCCGTGGACGACGCAGCGTCCGATCAACCTGAATGATAGCACAGACGGCCTTGTGAGCGCCGTCGCCGGACTGGACTTCTCGAAACGCAAGGTCGCGCGTGAGCGGACGCTGTTGGCGAGTATCAATGATGTAATGGTGACTCGGGTAGTTGGCACGCAGAAGGACAAGGATGCAGTGAAGGTGTATGTCAAGAACCCGGGCAGCGAGAACAAAGTCAACAAATCGATCGCAAAGGCTATTGGCGACGGTCCGGCAGAGGCAAGGCCGGCGGATAACAGGAAGCTGCAGGAGTTTATGGCGGCTGGGGGACTAGGTGATTCACCGCTGTTTGCAGATGATGAGGATAGCCAGTATGCGGCTAAGGGAGCGGCTGGGAAGAAGCGCTGATGGTGCTTCCGCCGGTGAGAGATGTAGGAAATGTGGGGTGAGGGTTGGAGTTCTCGGGTATGTAAGACGCGATATATGCTTGTACGGGCTCGATGCTGAGAAGCCCAGTTGGTTTCACAGATGTCATGTATAGCAGTATCACAGTGACCGGTTGTAGGTTGCTTGTCATAGCTCCTCCTGGCGGTGTGGTGGCGTTGGCTTGGGATGGGGAGATGCCGCGGGCGTGGACAGGGGTTATATATGTGCTGTTGGGTTGGATGGGGGATATGGCGTTTGTTTGCAAAACATAAATATATGGAGTCATCATATACATACTGATATAAATCATGTTTGAATTCTTTTTATATGGGTATCTGGGACGTGGAATGGGCATAGCCCTTCTTTGGTCACGCCGAACAGCCCAAGTGCCAACCGTCATTTAGGGAAACTATCGAGAGTGATCGTTGGGCCACAGCGCAGTTATTCCCATAAATTATGTCGTCCATTTGTGCCTCCTAGCCACATTGTTATCGAAAAGGGAAGACAAAACAGAAGATGACCATATGACTATAGGAAGCCCAAAGAAGGGATCTACAAAACAACATCTATAGGCCACCTTCATCCTCGGCAAAAAATAAGGGTAGCAATGACAACGACAGTAGAAACCCCGCGACAGCAAAACGTGTCGATAACAACAAAGTTTGTGGTGACAGCAATATGGCTGGTTTTTGAAATGTTCCCGAACTCTCTCTTATCTTTGGGCATCCTCCGCCTCCATAACATCTTTGTAGCTCCGTTCAGCAAACTCATAAGGACACACTACTACGTCATATCCGCCCCTGAGGAGCTCCGGTATGGACATAGAGAAGTCGTATTTCCGCTTCTATGACGATATAATGTAGAGGGACGGCACTCGTGTTGTCTATAAGTCTATACAAGAATCGTACTTCTAGTCATTATCAACAGTCATTTTCAATGATATTAATTCTAGCAGTTTCCAGTAATAATACTATTAAAGGAATTACTAGCTACATATGCTTTAAAGATAGTAGCCTATCTTATTATTACCATTACAGGAACTCTGCTGGGCACAATGGCGTATAGTCCTTGTATAGACTTTTGGGCACCACGACTATCTCGGTTGGAGCTCATCGTATATATTTAGGATTGGACTGACACATATTCGGCATCCGTAAGTAATTGAGCCATAGGTCCCGCATAATATGTCTCTTGACGAAATCAGATTCAGCGGGGAGTAAACAATTGCTCCATCTTGATTATCATTCATTACACGGTGAGATTCTATTTACTTTTACAGCCAAGGGACGTCCTGGAGTATCCCTTTAAACGCCTTATATGTATGCCACGCTCAACAAAATCCAAAAAACCGTAACCACCACCCCACTATAAACAAGCGCCAGTGTTTCCCAATCCCAATATCACTACCACCTGTCCCTCATATCTATACTTACAGTCCTCTATACAACACCCTATCTCACAATTATAAGTCGTTATCGTTCTCGTAATACCCTGGTGCTCGCCCGCCCATTAGACCGAAATGCCCTTTCAGAAATCTAGGCCACGCTGCCACTCATCGTCATAAACAGCGCCTGCAGCGCCAAACTAATACTCCAAATCCCCACCTTCTTGAACCTGCGCATACGCGCCTGGCTATCCGTCACGTCCTTGGCGAACGCATCGTACGTCTCAGCTGACAAGTCCTCCATTAACCCGCAATCGTAGATCGTCCATGAGCCGTCAAACTCATGCGCCTTCTTAACAATGCGGCAGTTGATCGGAATGAACGTCTTACGAGAGTTGATGTACGCGACGATGGGCCGGATAAGTGCCTGGTTGATGTAGCTCAGATCGCGGGTGAAGAGCGGGACGGCAGCTCGCACATCGTTGAGATGCACTTTCATGTCCATGATGAGGAAGCGCTTATCATGGTCGATAGCGTTCTGGGCCTCGAACGCGGCGCGCTGCTCGGGAGTGTCGAGGCCAGCGGTGTAGGGGTTGTTCTCAAGGAAGTTCCGGTAGCGGTTGGAGGTGACGGTGGCTTCGAGACGCTCGTACAGGTCGGACATGACTTTGCCGATCGACTCGTCGCTGTCGGCCGGGAACATGATGTCGGCTACGATGTCGACGTTGCCTTCGTAAATCCAACCAAATAGACCCTCGACGCCACGGTTCAGGTGGTCGATTTTCAGCCCGTCGATGCGCATACGGCTATGCTTCTTCCATACGTCCGGGTTGTCGTATTCCGAGCTATGTCCTGGGCTGTGGCTTTGGTGAGGGTGAATATTGAAGAGAGACCCATCGAAAGATCCAGACATCTGGTTTGCGGAGAGGAAGTCGTAAAACAACCACTGTTTGCGCAGCTGGGGTAACTCGCAGGTGTACACGCTGACAGAGTATGGTCGGAATCCCTTCGGTTGGTGAATCGTAAGCAGAAGGTCTTCCATCTTGAAATTTTCGATTTCAAAGTCTCCAACTTGATGTTCATGTTTATACACTCTTGGGTCAACATATTCGTCGGGCCAGACTACATGTGTTCTATCAAGAACTCCCCGCACCCCCTTAATCTCAACATCCTTTAGGAGTCCTTTGCCATTCCACCACTTAGCGAAGGACAATGTTACATTCACGGTGTCGAGAGTAACGTCGAATTGTGTGTAGTTCCCATCGTCTTCTAATTCCTCTGGCTCCGCAGAACCATCTTGCTCAGCCTGGCGCTTTGCTGCGGCCGCGGCCGCAGCTGTTAGGGATGAACCCTTGCTAACTTTGCTCGGTCCCTGACCCGGTCGTCTGGAGACAAAGACGTTGGCAAATGATATCACGCCGTTCTTCCATTTTGGCACAACTGCGCTTTCGAAAACAACCTTCACGCCCGTGGACTGGGTTAAGTAGTCACCAACCCATCGAGCAAGCGTTTCTAAATCATATGTTAGCGCATTCCAGTAACCAGACCGTGGGGTCTCAGGAGCATACCTTGAGCAACAACTGTATTAATAGTCAAAATGAGAAGTGAGACGAATGTAGTTGTTCCAACCAAGATCCACACAATATGTCCTAGAACGAACCAGGAAACAAATGCGCTCCAGTCATCCACGTTCCAAGGCCGCGAGCTTCTAATGGAAAACCACTTGAATCGAACCCTTAACCTTGACCAGAAGCCTGTCGCTGCTGCCAGTAGTTCCTCCTTAGTTGGTCGATGCGGCATCTTCGGAAGGTGGGGAAGGTGGAAGTAAGAATTCCCTTCTGGTGTATGGTTCGCTGAATCTGGATGAGTACCTTCTGGCTTTGTATGCGGCGTGGATGACTTGTTTGCGGACTCTGCTTTATTGCCCTCGGGATTCGTGCTTTTTAGTCGCTTCGCAGTGTTCGGTGGCATTATCATGGTTTTTTCGCTCGCCCAGGCTTTGTCCTGTATCTTCGAATTTTGCTGATGTATTTGTCTCCTCCATAGGTTTCCCGCCAAAAGTGAAGTCTGTTGATGGCCCGGTCCTTTGGCTGTAAAAGCCGGTCTTCCTAACGCGCCTGCGCGTGCATTATCCGCGCCGTTGGTGGTAACGGCATGGTTTCCCAATATTCCTCGGGAGGAAATACTCTGTCTTCGTGCATTCTGTGTAGTGGTCGCTTGTGATGCCGTTGGCCCAGAATAGGCATTTGTTCGGTGTGAGGATGCAAACCCCCTAATGTGAGGATGCGATGATATTGGCAGTGGCGGACGCGACTTCGCTGTGAAAAAAGGGACGGCCGTTGCCCACAGCTGAGTCCGCAGCTTCACATGCCCCATATTCGCTGCCATTTCTCTCTAGCTCGTCATTGTCGTCGCATGAGAGCTGCAGCTTGTCACCTTGTTGAAAGCATGGAAGCAGTGTCTATGAGGCTTGTAAATGTGAGTTAAGTTTCACCTCGAATATGCACTTTGTAATGACGGAACAAAGTTCACAGTCGCCAATCAGCAAGGCCCCTTGGCTTGCGTACCCACAAGTCACTCTCGCCCTCTCCCTGCAAAAAAGGTGCAAGAAACAGCGGCCCATGCTGGATAAACGCGCTAAGCCCTTTTTGTGATGGGGGGGTTCATGCGATAAACTCACAAAAAAGTTGAGATTAGATCTCTCAGATAAAAGAAAACTGATCGACGACGACGACAACCGCGGCTTCCGAAATTTTCACGCAACCACGACACCCTCTCTTCCATAAACCATTCACCCTGTCCGGCCTCTGAGCTACAAACGCCACCATGTCCGCCCCAACCGCGCTGTTGCGCAACCCAGAAGAAATCGTATCGGCACCCGAAGCCATCCCACTTCCACAAATCGGTGGGTTTCTCTCTCTATAGCCCAAGATTCCAATACTAACTACTTTCTAGAAGATGAAGAGCTCATCCTCGACACCGAGATGGACGCCGGCGGCGTCTCTCTCATCGCTCCACCTGCCACGGACGAAATGACCATCGACGAGGAAGGTCGCCCACACTTTGCCCCGGCCCAAAACAGCGACGGCCCCGTGCGTATCGACTCGCGCAAAGTCCCCATCCCACCTCACCGCATGTCCCCCCTCAAGAACGAGTGGCCCAAGATCTACCCACCGCTCGTGGAGCACCTCAAGCTGCAGGTGCGCATGAACGTGCCGCGCAAGGCTGTCGAGCTGCGCACGTCCAAGTACACGACCGACACGGGTGCGCTGCAGAAGGGTGAGGATTTCGTGAAGGCGTTCACACTAGGCTTTGATACCGATGATGCTATTGCCCTGCTAAGGTTGGACGATTTGTATATTGAGACGTTTGAGATTAAGGATGTCAAGACGCTTCAGGGAGAGCATTTGGGCCGTGCGATCGGTCGTATTGCGGGCAAGGACGGAAAGACAAAGTTTGCGATTGAGAATGCGTCGAAGACGAGAGTGGTGTTGGCGGATAGCAAGATCCATATTCTGGGTGGATTCAAGAATATCAGGATTGCGAGAGAGGCGATAGTGAGCTTGATCTTGGGCTCGCCGCCTGGAAAGGTGTACGGGAACTTGAGAAAGGTGGCCTCGAGGATGAAGGAGAGGTTCTAAGGGATTGGTGGAAGGCATGGGGAAAGCACGTTGCATAGAGGGGCGTTTGGAGTCAGATACAGTTTATGAAAAGGCATGACGTTGTCGGGCGGTCAACAAAACGATACGATACTTTCAACGATATATAGTCGATGAACACTATAATGAAAAATAAAATCATTGTATGATAACGCTTCGCGTGCTAGTAGATGCGTGCCTGTATTACCTGCCATATTTCCTACATTCAAACCAGCGGTATTTCAAAACATATCCTACTGCCCTCGAGGTCCAATGTGACCTGGGCTCTTTTAGGTATTCCTGTGCGGTTACATCCTCAATGCATAGAGAAAGTAGGCACGTGAAGAGGGATAAGATATAAATTGATTTTCCGTTATGCGTAGTTCCCATCACAATGCGCCCAAACTCCTGGCCACGGCCGTACGCTATGAGGTTTTGCCATTCAGGAATCGATCCGAGGCGGTGATCTCGACACAGACTTCCCGCCTTTAGATTTAGAGTGGCTGGGACTGCGTCTATACTCGTCGTTTCTAAGAGTTGTCAGCATCTTTACTCCGCATTTGGTGATTTGTGAGGCTCCCTACGATCTCCGCCTCTCGCCCTCCTTTCTAAACGTCTCAATGATCCTCAGCATCTCCTTCCTCCCTCCATTAGCGTCAACCATTTTCCCTCCCATACTCATGCTGATCTTCTCCTTGGCATTTGCACTCAACAACCTCTTCAGTAATAAATGTCTCATCTGGATGCAGACATAAACTCCGCAATCGCTTCCATTTTCCTGTTGGGGGCTGTCATCCAGGTTCATAAAACGAAGAGGCTTCCCAATTAAAATGCTCAGTTTTTGGGTCGCATTGTTTGCTTCGTTCCAGTTCGATGGCGACAAAGAATCGTAGTGAAATGCCACGCCATCAATTATGGAGACGAGGAGTAAAGACCAGTGAGAACCACCTTCAGCCACTGAGACGTTGCGGGCATCGTTTATTGGAAGGAAAATATGTGTTGTGCGAGAGAAGTCTGGAAGGGCCTCTCTGAGAGTGTGCGGGTTCGGAGTTTGCATGAGCATGAATGCCATGGAGGGTCGAAGAAGTACGATGTGTGACGTTGGGTATTGGGACAGTTGCTCGCGCTCGAGATACCTAATAGGTTAGCTAGGTCGTTTAATAAAATAATATATTGCCTACTCTTCCCAGAATGAGATCGTCTGCAAGGTATGATTAGTGTCGCGTCGGCCCAAATATGCATGACGAACTTACATTGTCCGTTAACCAGTCATCTTTGAGTGTATCAACATCTTCTTTCGTCACTGTTGGCATATCAGTCTATGTTTGCTTGACAAAAGCGATCGGATATACAAACATCGAGTGTCGTAATCTATGGGGCACATTAGCTTTATCTTCCAAAACACCACTGAGTGAGAACTTACAACTCAAGTATGCATCATCAGGGGAGAGCTATGTAACACTCAAATTAGCTTTTGGTCTTTTACAAGAGAATTTCTCTGGTGGTTCCCATCTTGGCCTCGCCCGCTCCGTATTGCGAGATAACTTGGTCTCCAGCAGCCCACAGGGTTACCGAGGCAAAGAGTCCGTTCCACAGCGCCCGACGAGGAGTAAGACCTTCAGATGAAGGGGAAGGAAATCAAACATACACTATCTCCAAAGTGACGGCTCACTCTTCCCTTGAAAGGATGAAACCCTCCCTCTCGGGGCATCCTTTCGCGGTTTGCTTGGGCGGAGATGGGAGCTGCAAGTGGCTGGCGGGCTGAGACGCGGGGTCGAACTGCCGGGGGGGGCGAGGGGTTGGCGAGGTGACTGAGGACTCCAAAAGGCGTCTGCTAGGATAAATATACTTCGGGGTAGTGATATACTATATCGAATATGCCGAAGCCGTACAGGCTTATCGACACTGTGGTTGTTCAGTTCGCCGCTCCTTCGACGAAGAAGTGAAGGGTACGAGTCGCCAAGCGCTTGGTGGGGCTGAGAACAACCAGAAATACCAGAAATACCAGAAATACCCAGACAAGGCCAGAAAGGCCAGGGAAAGTTTGGCGAGGCCCGACTTTCAATGGCGTTAAACCTCAACAGGTACAGCTCCGGGAAGAAACTAGTATGAAATATGGTTAAGCACTATATGCTAAATAAAGCCAGCCTCGTCATGAGCTGCGGTCCGTTATTCGAAAATCGTAGAGTAGCAAACAAACGCGCCTTAAATCCACTTCAGTTTTATGAACGCCACACCCTCATTTACAGCCTGCAGCGTCTCAGAACCGCCAATGGCTATGCTATGACGTAGCAGCTGTGGATATTCACAATTGAATTTACGTTCTGGCAGGTTAATTTGCAGCTGATAAGGATCACTTGGCACAGGCGAGGGAGACCAGCCTCACTCTAACGCGTGCGCTGTTTAGTGCCAGTGCAACAGCATACGATATTCACTGTGTATAACAGTGAATATGGAGGATTCACCCAGTGACTCGTCGCCTCTGAGGCGTAGCCACCACCTGCCACGGCTAAAAGGGTTCCTTCCGCTCAATGATGAGAGTCCAATGGCGGTGCATAACGCAGGCGTGCTGAATACATTGATACGGACGCGCTCCAATACATCGCTCCACAAACTGAGACCACCTCCATCCGTTATCGCCAATGATGAAGAAGTCGGGGAACACCTATCATGGCGATGGGAAGGCGAAGAGACTCCCCAATCGCGACGAGCAAGCTCAGTGCTATTTGGGCCACAAATGCGAAGTATGCGATTGATTGGAAATAGCAACCCGAGATACAACTGGAAGAGATACTGGAAAACTGAGGAGGAATTAAAAGTCATGAAAAAGCCGATGTAAGCGCTCTCTGTTCAGTGGATAACGGTGGAACCTTATGCGGCTGTGAAACACTGTGGCCAACCCCAAAGCCGTGGTGCTCTCAGATCTTATACTGACTTCAATAGTCGCCAGTACTATGAACGGACAAACTTGCTTATCCAGCAATATATTTATATTGACCGCCTCCTTGACTCCTCGCTTCCTCACGATCTACTTAATGAATATAATACCAGCCAAAATCAACTCAATGTCCCAGCAACCATAACTGAAGAACATCTATCTGCAAACGAGCAGTCTGGAGACAGAAGAGAGCCTAATGGCGCCAGTTCGAATAACAAAAAGATAAAACGGACCCCAAGGGACTTGTATAAAGTTCCCTCCGAAGATACGCCACTCCTGGAATTCTCAGACGATGAGGATGGTCCAAGACCAGAAATACCTGGTATGACCGACGATAGCGTCGAAACTGGCGATAGGATCGTGCAGGTTGCCATATATGTGAATCTGGCCGCAAATATTTTCCTGCTGGGAGGGAAAATGGCGGTCATTGTACTCACAAGCTCTCTATCCGTTCTAGCATCCCTTGTAGATGGTGCACTCGACCTCTTGAGCACAGTTATTGTGTGGACGACGACGAGATTGATCGCTAGACAGGATAGGTATAGTTATCCTGTGGGACGACGGCGTCTTGAGCCGATTGGTGTACTGGTGTTTTCAGTCATTATGGTAACGTGCTTTTTCCAAGTGGCACTGGAGTGTTTCAACCGCTTGAACTCGGGAGACCACTCTATCATCCAGCTTGGCGTGCCATCGATCTCCATCATGGCCTCGACTGTGGTAATAAAAGCCCTGTGCTGGGTTTGGTGCCGAGTCATCAAGAACTCTAGCGTGCAGGCACTGGCGCAAGACGCTGCAACAGATGTCATCTTTAATTTATTCTCTATCATCTTTCCCTTGGGTAAGTTCTCATTTCCTATCGTTAAATATAAACCGCTCTAATATTTATAGTTGGGTATTACGCGAACCTCTGGTGGCTTGATGGTCTCGGTGGCCTTCTACTATCAGGTTATGTCATAATAAATTGGGCTGGTACCTCTGCAGGGCATATCCGTAATCTCACTGGCGCTGCTGCCACGGCTGATGAACGCAATGTGCTTCTGTACCTGACCATGCGGTTTGCAAAGACGATAAAGCAAATCCAAGGCCTGGAAGCTTACCATTCGGGGGACAAACTTAATGTAGAAGTCGATATTGTCCTCGACGAGATGACGAGTCTTCGCGATAGCCATGATCTAGGGGAGAGTCTTCAGTATGTTTTGGAGTCTGTACCAACGGTGGATAGGGCATTTGTACATCAAGATTATGCAAGCTGGAACTTGCCGAGTCATATGCAACAGCAGGCTGTGTAGAGGAGTTCGGCATAAAGGAGTTGGGTTGGGATTGAAGGTATGGCTTAGACGTGTTTGGATATTCCTCTCTGTCCCCGTATATTATATATAGACATACACGTATTAAAACTTCTCCAATATCATCATTATACACGTGTGAGGTTTACGAGTGCCTTTTATTCGTTATTATACAGCATTATGCAAGATTTTTATTACATACTATATAGATCCTCCCATGTGAGAAGCCACTACTCTCCAAAGTGAAGACATTCTTCCCTCAACCTCGTCAAGCTAGCAAACGCCCTTTTGCAATATGCCTCAATATCCGGCTCCCTCTCCTCCTTACCCTCCCGACCACCATCAAAAGACTCCACACTCCACCAGCTCCTCGCACCCGTATCAAGCACTTTTCTCGCCAACTCAATAACGGGAAAATATCCCCCGTCAAATGGCAGCGGTCTGTAATTATAGTTCCACACAGCCTTAAGCTTTTCATTCGTCACATTCATCTCTGCGCTCAACGGAGCCTTTGGCCTCCACGCATCACTAATCTGCAGCAGGTAGACCTTCTCCGCCGGCACCGTCGTAGCCATCTCAAACAAGCTATCACCGAAATTCTTTCCTAGCTCCCCCGGCGAAATGCCGCTATGGAGTCCATTAGCCGTCGTCGGATCCGCATACTCGGCAGCGGCAATCTGGAAGGTATCAAGGCACAACCCGAAGTTCGTGCGGTCGACGGCTTTGACGACCTCCCACCCATCTTTCCATGTCGATGACACGGTTGCCCAGGAGCGCGTCTCATATGCTATTTTGAAGCCTTCCTCAACTAGCATGTCTGACAGCCCCTTGAGATCGCGGACTGCCTCAGCCCGCGAGCGGCTGAGTGGTGGAATTGGCGCGTCGTTACTCCCAACTTGGAGCATATCAGTCCCAAGGCCCTTCATAATCTTGATCCAGCCCCTCGCCTTCTTGAAAGCCGCAAATCTCTCATCGCTATGCTCGGGCCAGCCTTCGAAGTTGGAGAAGGGTTGGAGGATCACTATCTTGAGGTTCTGGGCGGCGCAGAGGTTGCGGACTTCGCTGGCGGCCTCGGCGAGGCCGTCGTAGTCATCTTCTTCGACGTCACGGAGGAGGTGGATGTTGGCGAAGGAGACGAGATCTTCGAAGGCGAGCTCGATGCCTGTGAAGCCTGCTTTGGCTATGGCATAGAGCTTGGAGAGGAGAGGAGTGCTTGAGTATCCAACGGAGACCGTTGCGATGGAGAAGGGGATGGATGATAGGGATAAATCTTTGCCTGCCATGTTACTGTTGGAGATGGATAATAGGGATGAATCTTTGCCTGCCATGTTACTGTTGGGGATGGATGATAGGGATGAATCTTTGCCTGCCATGTTACTGTTTGTTTGAGCAGTCCCAAAAGTGTTGAGGGACGATAGATAGGGCACCATGACATTATGAGCAAAGGAGGGGTGGCGTGTGATAAATGTCGTCATCTTCATTATACGTTCACATTCACGTGATTGTGTATCAAGTGCGACGGACTTCGTAGCTTCCCTAGCCCCAAATAAGGGATAATATGATATTGAAAGGCATTTATGATACCTATGGGTGACTCGTGGTGGTTTTATGGCCGTCGTCATTCATGGTTAGGCGTCGATGTGCCGTGGGATGTCCAACCGGCTTCGTAACACCTTTTGTATCGCGCTCTAGTTATTAGCTCCACCCAAACGCCATTGCGCCTTTTATATCTGCTCCTTGGCATGGGTATACTCTCTTGGTCACTGCTTTTTTACTTCCTATCGCAGCCTTCCCTCAGCTCTTGACAAACTCCGGCTTCTGCTCCAAAGTCTGGCTAATAAACCCCCTCAGCGCAGCCCACTTATTCGCTGTCGCCGCCGCCGCCGGCGCAGCCTGTGCCTGTCCTTCCACCACCGGAACAGCCTCCGTAGTCGCACTCAACTGCGCCATATTCTTCCCAAACCTCTCCCTCTCCATCTTCTCTAACTTCTCCCTCCTCTTTGTCGCCCCCGGCCTGCTCTTCAAACTCCTATGCTTAATCTTGGCGTCCCCCACAATTCTCTCTCCCCCATTCCCATCATCATCGAAATCGGGTAGCGCATCCGCCAAACTCTCCAGCGTCGCGACGAGCTTCTTGCTCGGCCTCCTCCGCTTGATCGTCTTGGTATTGGCTTTCTCGATGCGGTTCACAAACGCCGAGTGCTTGATGGTGCGCTTGTCCTTCTTAGTGTTGAGGAAGTCGTCGGAGATGCCGGCGCCGAAGGACTCGGAGGGTTGGTAGTTGGCCGGGCGGGTCATCATGCCTGATCCCGCACGGGAGACTTTGGCGCGGATGGAACTGCGTTTTTTGGGTGCGACGGGAGCCTGGGGGTTGTTAGCTTTTGCGCAGTTGTCAGTAGAGATACGGTATAGGTCGGTACGAACCATGATTGCGGTTTGTCTGGGGTAGAATGGCTGAAATTGGAGAGAAGCGCCTTGGAGGTTGTCGTAAAAATTGAAATCTTGCAAGGGTCGTTGAATTTACAGTGGAAAGTTCGTCAGATCTCGCGAATCGACGCTAAAATAGAGTTTGGGGATCCATATGTGGGTCTTAAACTCAACCCCGCATTTCAAGCTTCGTACACAGAAGAGAAATTGGAGACTACACATGTTACAAACTGCTGGTGGATTAAAGCAGATAATTGGCGTTGATTCTATTAGACTTCAAGCTATAATTCTGATCTAAGCGTACTTTCCATAAGCTATACTTATATAGTCTGTCTTGAAGCCATATTGTCGAGAATATTGTTATACAGCATTTAGCAAGAAGCAAATCCCCAAGATCAAAACATTTCTAGCCCATAAGCAATACCACAGCGCTAATTTTTAATACGGTCCTTCCACGTGCCGTCCTCTACACATTTGATTCTCTCTTTCACGAGATGTTGTAGCTCATGCTGTCTCGTCCTCCACTGCGCTTCAAGACCATCCAGGTTTTCCCACTCAGCATTCAGAGCAATGGTGGTGTCTCTTCTCTGCCGAAAACTACGCGTAACATTCTGCAGCGTGTTCGAAAACTCTGATTCGAGTTTACGTCTATCGGCGCCCGCCTTTTGTTCGAAATCTTCGACCTGCCTCGTCCCATTTCTAGTATAGTCCTCCACTATGTCGCTAATAGCCGTTTCTTTATCGACCAAATCTCGAACAAGTGTCTAGATAAGGGTTAGTATGGACCAGATTCGAGGCGGATTTCGACTTACGTGGACCATGCAGTAAAGAGTGTCAGTCAAGTTCTTATAAGGTGGCTGTAAAGTTTTCTTCCAAGCCATCACAGGGCTGTGGTCTTCCTCCTCACTTGCTGGAATTGATCCTTTATCATCAGCAATATCAGAAGAGCTTATACTGCTGCCAAAACTGATGGACCTTGCACGTCTCCATTGGTATTGATTTTCAGTGTCCACAAGTGTCTTCTCTGGGTCGTGAATCGCCACTTCTGACTCAAACACAAGAGAACGTTTTCGTGATCGACCATCGACTGCCTTTAACGGGGGCTGAGGCTGGGATTCGGTCATTATCGTAACCTTTTGCCGGATGGGTTTTTCTCCTTTGAGACGCTTTGCAAAGTTGCTCAGCTGTCTAGGCTGCATCTCCTCAAAAGGGTTCACGGAGTTGATGGTGGTAGCGTGATCTGTCTCAGGAATGACCTCGACATTCTTCCCAGCTGTGAACGGCCTGGACGATAAATAACGTGGGTTGATGGTAGCCTCTTTTTCTCGACCAGAAAGTTGTGTCTTGTTGTTCGGAGGGAGATTGCCAAGGTTCTGTACGGCGGTGGGCTCGTCGTTGAATTCGAGGCGCATATCATCGTCGGGTTGGTCGAAAGGTCCCTTTTCAGCAGCGATGTTTTTAATCTGTCTGGCGTGGGGCACTTTTTTCGGCATGGAAAACGTTCTTCTTCTGATTTGTGGCACGTTTGCCGCTTCCTCGATAATGGCAGGTCTCGCATGTGGGCTCCCATTCTCATCCACACGGGATTGCGAGCTACATAAAAGGCAGTCAGGCTGGAGAGCACCAGGAGTGCTTGATTTCGACCGGTGAGGTAGCATATTTGGTATATCGTTGCAAACATCGTCATCTCCAGCCGTACTGTCGGTAACCGTGACCTTTTTCAATCTTTTGGGAAGGGGCGCTTCAGTATGCAATGTAGGATCGGGACTAGGCCTTTTTCTTGGTGGACTAAGTGCCACCATATTTATGAGCTTCGCAATACCCGTTTCAGAGCCCAGGTTCTCAGCAGACTTTGGCTTCACCGCGCTTGAAACGCCTTGGTTCTTGGGTCCGTTTCTACCAAACGCCACAATGGGGGTTTTTCGAGACAAATGATCATCCACGAGGTGGGCAGCGTCGACAGTATTTCGAAGCTTAGTTGGGCCCACTGCTTTAGGGACGGTTGGTCGAAGAAGATCCATCGCTGCCGGAGTTGACTGATCATCAGGAGATAGGTCGCTGGGTGCTTCGAGTGAAGCCGGGATTGAGTCTTCAGCTCTGGCTGCCGCGGTCGCTGATGTAGATGTTTTATCTAGTTTTCCTATCGCAGCTTGTGCAATTTTTCTTGGCAGATGGCGCTCAATCTCTCCAGGATGCTCACTTTCTTCATCACTACTAATGTAAATTGTTTCAACTTCTTTCTCGATTTTAATTGCAAGTGGTTTTTCAGTAGTTCTTGGGGCTTTCTTTTGTTCAGGTTCAGACTGCTCAGGCAATGAGTCTGATCCAGGAAATGAATCCACTTCTAACTTCTGCTTTCGCTTTGCTTTTGCTTTTGGCTGTCCTTGAGGCAAACGGGTTGCTTTTTGGACAGGTTTTCCATATGCCCGCATTTTACGTTGTGGTTTCGCGGACTCGCTCACCGAGCTAAACATATCTGCCATTTTGCTGGCCATTTTCGTTACTGCAGACAAGTGCGGGACTGGGGTAAAAGATGGCTCGTCAACCATTTTTGGCAGTTCATAATCATGGAATGCCTCTTCGAAAAAAGTTTCATGTTGCTGTAGAGGCTCGAGTGTGTCCGGCCCCACGTGTTGGCCTCCTATATCATCATAGGACATGTCTATCTCGTCTGGTACAGGTTCTTTGACTTTCAGTGCAGTCTTCGGCCTGATCAAGGGTTTCTTTTGGCCCTTTTTAGACTTCTTAACAGCCACAGCGGCAGCCACAGGGTTTTCCTTTTCCTCAACTTGCTCTGTTTTTGCTGGCTTTGTCGATGACGGTTTGTTAGCGCGGATACCTGGGTCGAGCTTGAGGTCGCAATCGCCACGCATAGTATCAGCTAATTCTTTCCCCACCTCTTTCACGGGGAGAGCATTACTTCTAGTACCCCCTCGAGCGCGGGCAGGAGCATCCAGCTCGGAATTTTTCTTCATGGATACTCCTTTGCCTGTTTCGACTAGTTGTTTCGAAGGAACGGGGGTTAATTTTGGAGACTCGGCTTCTACATCCCAGCTTATCTTTAATTCTTCACTGTGATGCGTCGATACCTTCTCCAGTGCGGTATCTATGCCAGAAGTATTTTGAGTTTCTCTCGGAATATTACCTTTAGACACTGGGGATTTATGTTCACTCACTTCGCTTTGCTTCTGCGTCGAACTTATGGCGGTATTTCCATTTTTACCGACCTTCTTTGAAAAGCCTAACGCCTTCTTGCTCTTCAGAATCTGTCTCTTTTTTTGTCGTACGGTGATGGGCGGAATTGATGCTAACTCATCGATGGATACATCGTGCTGTGTAGGTAGAAGGGTATCATCCGCCGGATTGTTGCGAAAGGTCATTAATGTACTTTGACGAATATGTGGGCTAGACGTCCCAAACTCATCCGAGGTATTAATAGTCACTCCGGACGCTTCGTTACTTTCGTTCCTCGTATTTATATTTGTAGGCGCTTGATGAAGAGACTTGTTTGTCTTTCCCCGCGTATTCGATGCTGTAATTGATATTGGTGGCACGCGCCCATACGGCCCAAGGCTACTGTTCACTGAAGAAGCTGCAACTAGGTTCTTGGAACGGCTGCCACGAGCCATAGGGCTCATATCATATAGGTCAGCTTCATCGTCAGTAGTGTTCCGGCTCTTCTTTTTTGGCAATATTTTCTCCTGGGGGATGATGGGGCTGCTTTCGCGGGCCGCATATATATCGACCGCTCCCTCATCGGTTTGAGAGACTTTCACGAAGGTGGCTTTCTTGGTAGTTTTTGCACTGGTATCTTTGCGGTTCCCATAGAGGAGCAATTCATCGTCGCTTTGATCGTCGCTACTGAATCTGGTTTGCTTGGCAGCCTTTTCATTGGTACCTGTGCCATTACCGCGGGGGCGCATCCCTTCCTCGCTTTGAGAGGTCTTAATAAAGCCAGGCTGCTTCATTAATTTCAAACGATCGGCGTGACCCGAGGCGCTTTCATTATCACCAGTCTTGCCATGTCCTCCAGCACCGCTGTTGAGCTTCGCTTTGTAGTTTTGAACGGCTTTTCCAATATCTGTAGCGAGGGTCATATCCTTGAATGTCAATTGTACAACGGAAAGCTCTGACGGCCTTGAGTTCACATATGCTTGATCCCCCCCAATGTACTTGATGTGTAAAATAAGATCGGCGGGAGGCGTGTCCCCGACACTCTGATCAAGTGCTGTTGGTTCAACCCGAATATCAGAGACTAAATAGTATGGAATATCAATGGCAGTGTCAAAACCCGTGCTTTCGGAATGTATATGGATATATATACAATCTGAAAGGACCACATATATGCTTCGGTGATATATCGAGATAGTCTTGGTGCCCAGATACTCTGGAGAAGTGACCAGATTTTGTGCAAAATCTATAGCCCCGTTGCTAAATTGATTTAGTAGATTGCCTCTCCAAGATAAGCATCACAACTCACTTCTCAGCACTAGCTATCCTGTCCCAGATGTCATCAAGATAGCTTGAGAACCTTTTGTCCCATTGTGAGGCTGAAGGAACTTGCTCGGGGTATTGAGAAATCAACCCTTTCTCTGTTTGTTGAGGAAATAGCAATTCTTTCTCAATAACACCTGAGCTGGTAAGGGTCATCAAAACCCGTCCAGAAAGGTTCCTCAGTATCTCATTTTGTTCATACAGAACCTGGGACCCAAGTTTCCGTCTAAAACTCCCATATCAGCAGCGCAAACTAGAATCCCATTAGGCTTTACTAACCGTTTGTCTTCTAGCATGAATCCAATGAGTTCTATATTTTCCTCACAGTGAGAGGCAAGCTCATGAACCAAGAGACCAGCCTAAACATCGTTAGCACTTTTATTCGCAACCCTTCAACGCATGATGTGTGAATTACCCATCGTCTCATCTTGTATGATTCACTTTTATTACAGAAAGCGGCAAATATTAGGTCTAAACAATCTTTGCCGATATCATGCAGTGACTTGTCGATGTCGTCTCCTTCTTCCTGCTTGTTGTTTGCGTTGTGTAGAAATTCCTTGGCACGGTCAGAATGCACGAATATATCCTGAACCATTACTTACAGCTAACAAGTACAATCCACGGTCTCTCCAAGGGGAGTTCTCTGCATGAATGAGGATTCGAACTATGGCAACGAACGCGCTTGGGTGGAGTTGACTGCAAGCTTCCTGGAATGCATCTATGGCGGATACAACCCTCTCCACAACATCAGAGGCTACCTTTTGGTCATTCTTGCGGAGCCTCGTGAGAGTAGCTTTCATCTTTTTGATGATGCTCTCGGAAAGTCTGCTCACAATAAGGAAAGCACATAGGACTGAATTCGCGGTCTTACCGTAGAAACACATTTCGGCTCAGAGATGAATTAAGGTAGTGAAGAAAGTCTTCAAAGGGGCAACTATTTGGATCTCTTGGTGAGCTGCTCCCCAAAAGTGCTGCTAATGCCGTGGTCCGTTTCGACCTCTGGCCAGCCATTTTGGGCAGCCACCCTTCACCGAGGAGCGGTGGTTGATCTCAGTTGCGGTATGTCATCAATGAAAGAGGTAGTTAATAATGGATACAGATATTCAGATAGATTTGACCAGTATCCACCTCCGTATCAACACTTCGACAGTTGTGAAAATTTCCATCTAGAGAGATAGATGGAGTGAATGGGACAGAGTGGTAGATTGAGTAGACTGGGCCAGAATAGCAGGTCTGAAAAGGGCCACTGCACTTATCACCTGACCCAGCACCCAGGTTGGCCACACACAAATACTAAGTGTATATAAATGGAACAAGGAGAAATGCATATATTCTTGTGAAAGATAGATTTCTAGCTGTACACCAGAAGTAAATCATGTACAGTGCAAAATCTCCTCAACCTTGGAAAACAAATACCCCGGCAGCACAATAGCGAAGAAAAGTCAACAGGAGTCAACCATATTGAGGATATAATATCAACGCAATTGAACCTATCCAAGAGAAGCAGCGTGCAACTGCAGATGGTTTAACCGTGACGAAACTGGCACACCAACAACCAACCTTGCTGGTTACAAGTGATGGAGACTCTTACCGGATCCTTCCAAAACACGAGAGCTATCCGAATGAACGAATACTTATATGATTTTCAACGGCGGACGAGCGAGGCGTGTAGGCTCCCTGAGATGTCCAATCGCAGCCATGATATCAGCTTATCTGCCAGGAAAGATACGAAACGGCGGAGAATCGGCAGAGTAAGACGACAGGGGGTGGTGAGAATATAGTGAGATAAACAGGAAACTTGGTTTGACGCGTCTCGATGAGATAACAAAATGGACAGGTTTAACCAAGAGCCTCAACAAGATAACAAAGGGGAGGGGTTCAGCCAACAGTCACGAATATTGACCAAGAAATATTGACCAAGAAGCGCGCATATGATATGGTATTCGATATAACCTGACGGGACCACAGGATGAAAGAAAGAGATCCTTACGAGCACAGCCAGCTGAGTTATTCGCCAAGTATAGCATCTGACAGGAAGGATCAGGCCTGGCCTAGATGGCAGTCAGACCACGTCTGATGTTGACGGATATTACTATGTATAGGCTTCAATATTGCCAAGGACTAAAAAAACAAGGATTGGCAATGACGGTGATGTGTCATTTTGGGCCATGCCACCTCCACTGTGACTGAATCCATCGGATTTCGGACACGAACTTGCTGCTGGGTTGCATGGGCCATATCAACTTGCAGTTTTGAAGATCCAGTCGCGGTCTAGTATTTTCAGGTCTAATCTTACAAAGCGCTCTGTGAGTGGTTTGAGGTGGGAATATGATTGGACAGCTTAGTATCGCCCTAGCCATGGGTTTAATGTACCCCACATTATCGGCGAACGGTCAGTTACAAACCTCCGTCCCGATGTTACTTGTGGTGGTGTTACAGGTGTGAAGCGCGTGTTTGATTCTTTTTCTAACCTCCACTTAAGTATAGGCAGAACTTTGCTCACGTCACTCTTTAGTCCTCGCTATTGAGTTAATTTAGAAATGGACTTCCTCGCACTCATTTTGACTCATTTCAAGTGACATTTTTGGGTTAAGTTTCCAGTTCTTCCACTGAGCATTAGGATTCATTGACATTCACATTCATTTCTGTCCGTATTCGATTTTTGCCTTCACGAACATACGACGATGAGACGGTCCACATCTAAGGAGAATGCCTCCTCCGCCGAGTCTAAGGCACACAAACAAGACGGCGCATCCTCTGTAGTTTCCTATCTAGCGAACACACTGCTGAAGGAGAAGCCTATGGAGGCCACCCCCACCACAAGCGACGACGAATCCAGCAGCGAAAACATCTTTTACCTAGCCTATGGCTCCAATCTCGCCTCAAAAACCTTCCTCGGGATGCGCGGCATCAGGCCACTCTCACAAAAGAACGTCCACTGCCCCTCCCTAACCCTCACCTTCGACCTCGGCGGCTTCCCCTATCTCGAGCCCTGCTTCGCCAACACACGCTACACCGCCGACGTACCCCCTCCCGGACCCCCAGGAGTCGACTACCGCAAGACACACTGGAAGAAGGGGCTTGTCGGCGTCGTATATGAAGTCACAAAGGCGGATTTCCTAAAAATCATGGCAACCGAAGGCGGCGGCGCAAGCTACCAAGACGTAGTCGTCCCCTGCTACCCTCTCGAACCTGGCATCTCAGTAGTTCCCGAGGTACCCACCAGCGAGCCCTTCGACGCACACACACTCTACTCCCCCTGGCGGCCCGGCGGACTCAACCGCCCTGACCCAAACCATGCGCAGCCGTCTCCGCGATACATGAACCTCCTCACCTCCGGCGCAGCGGAGCACAACCTCCCCGACGAATACCGCGAGTACCTGGCTCAAATACGGCCGTATGTGGCGACGAGGACGAGCCAGAAGATTGGTCGGATAGCGTTTGCGGCGCTGTGGGCGCCGATATTCCTGCCGATCATGATAGTTAGCAGGAAGTTGGTGGATGATAAGGGGGTGGCGCCGGGGTGGTTGAAGTTGGTTATGGATGGGTTGAAGGTTGCGATGTGGGGGAGCTATGATATCTTTTATAAGCACATATGGGGCGAGGGTGAGAGAACGGTTGAGAGCGAACGGCCGCCGAAGTTTGCGGAAAAGAAGGATGAGGTTAGGCCGAAGATTCTGGAGGATAAGATGAGGGACTTACAGGATGCTCTGGAGGAGTCGGGGGAGTGATATAAGGGATTTATCTAGAGCAGCTTCGACTGTTTTGAATATAGCCTCGAGCCTGTTGTTGATAGTATTGTAAATATATCATACGTTCTTCAAAATCAGTCTATAACACATCGGGAATTTAATAATTAAAAAATACTCGTCCTACTATTCCAATGTAGACATACAAAGTTACTGTGGACCCAGATCTCTCTATCTATATTAAAAAACCATTTAAATAAATTAAACAACCCCAGACGCCCTCTCCCCCTCCTATGCCGCCTATCTGTCGCCTTGCAAAGTATCACTGGCGGTCAGGAAGGTATGACTAGTCGCTCTTTCACTTATAGTTTTATCCAGGGAATACCGTCCAACAATCACCCTGCCTGGGTAGCTCAATCGGTAGAGCGTGTGACTCTTAATCTCAAGGTCGCGGGTTCGAGCCCCGCCTCGGGCTCAAATCCCGAGTTTCTCTACAAGATTCTCTCGTTATTATTTTTTGCTTCTCCGACAGATCGGGTTGTGGGTTGGCATCGGCGCTACTCTGCGCCACGGTGTTAAAGGACAGGCACATGCGTGGACCTATATGATGTTACAAACGAATTAAAGTATTTGCTACTTCAGAGCTGGGGAGACTTGGCTATGAGACAAACATTCACCAAATTTCTGATATGAGGTCCACGGGTTGGCCAGATGTGATGGCGGATTATTTTTTTTATTTTTGCTCAGCTAGACATAGAGAGAGTTTTATGGGAGCACAGTATTCGAGAATAAGAAGTTAAGTTACTATTTAACCTTTTCGTATATTTTATATCCAATCTGGCCAAATTCTCAGTACTATTATTTATGATTTGCACGGGCAAATGAAGCCATTTGTTCCCACAACGTTGGTCGCATGCTGCTTGCTTGCGGATTTTTTTTCTTTGTGCTGATATGACGTCAATCTCAACCTCCGGAAACAAAAAAGTTTATCCGCACAGGCCCCAGCACAGGCTGTATTACCACCAAGAAAGCCTAAAATATAAATTCCTCCGACCCTCACGACTACAGTGGTTCTGGTAAAAAAAAAACCAAAGATCGTCTAACGTATCTCAATGTGTACGTAGTGGCATAGAAAAGCAAAAAATAATAATGAGAGAATCTTGTAGAGAAACTCGGGATTTGAGCCCGAGGCGGGGCTCGAACCCGCGACCTTGAGATTAAGAGTCACACGCTCTACCGATTGAGCTACCCAGGCAGGGTGATTGTTGGGAGATGTTCTGTATTTTGCTAGTTATGGGCGATTTGTGTGGGCGGAGTAAAAAACTAGCGTCGATTTCGGCTAAGGGGGGAGGGCTTCGACACAGGGACGGCGAAGACCGGTCATCTAAGCAGTACTATGTATTTGACAAGGTAGGTATGGTTCATAATGCTTGATAATTTTCCAAATTTTACTTTTAATATCCTGACGTAATAACACCATTCATTATACCCTTGAACACCACCCATCAATCCTCCGTCTTTATACCGACACCCTCTTTCTTCTTATCATCCTCACATTTTCCCGAAATCCTCCAATCACCCTTCCCATCTTTGCCCTGCCACTCCCACACCACCCTCCCATCATTAACCGCCTTAACCAGCTCTTTCTCAGCAACCTCTCGCTCCCCAGTCTCCGAATCCCACACCCACCCCTCTCTCAACCAGCACCACCTCAGAAAAGCTCTCAACTCCTTATCTTTCGGCAGCACACGCATCCATTCAGGCTGGAACCCCTCATCTTTCGCCTCTTCGCCATTCCAGCCCTTCGCCAAACCTCTGAGTTCATCTCTGCAGAAAATTCTCCAAGAGTCGATCGCGTAGGGTCCTTTAGTCAGGTGGCCGATTTCCCAGGCCCCTTCTCGCACGTCTTCATCAGAGAGGACCTCGCTTTTCTTGATACCTGCATGGGCGTTCTTTGTGGGGTAGTGTTCAACTCGGTATCTCTTCCCTTTCACTGGTGGATCATCTAAAAATGTCCTGGCGTAGCGGATATACGTATCAGCTCTCACGGACTGCAAGCCTAAATGACGAGTAAGCTCCACAATGACGTCCTTGTCTGCATTCGCGAGGTCGGTGGCGGTAGGAAATAGCTCCATGAGCTTGTAATAAATGGGAATCGACGACTTTCCATACGTGCGAATGAGGAATGTGACGCCGATGAGGAGGCGAAGCGGGTCATGACATAGCTTTTCTTGTAGGAGGCCAAATGAAGGCGAGGAAAGAGGCGGGAATGGGATGCAAGAGATAACACCGCCAGGGGAGCGAGGCGGCTTCTTTGGTGATACTTCTGGTGAGAAGTAGGGAGATCTGGTGACTGCCTTTTCCCTCTTGATTGGAGTAACCGCGGTAGCGGGTTCGGGAGGTTGTAAGAGCTTCTTGTTTGGGGACTGCGTGAGGCGTGGGAGAATGACAGAATTTCTCCGTGGTTGGATGGGATTTGGGCAGGTTGGACTCTCCAAATCGTCTGCTTCATCACTGGAGCCGACTGGTGGTGGTGTGGAGCTTCGCACCATGTCGTACTTAAACGCTGGTGGATTTATAGGAGTCAAAGGTTTGGCTGCGTCCATGGAGGCCAATTCCCGTGATGCGGATCGCGTTACCCTGAGATCAAAGTCGTTTAGGGCAGAGCCTGTCCTGCTCTCGTCCGAATTGGCCTCACTTGGAACACTTAGTGTATAAGCCGAAACTTTTGCCTCACCATCAGTTTCAGTGCCTTGACCTTCAGCCTCGCTGTCTACCATGACTTCATCTTCCGCACCGGATGGGACTGCTCCCGTTTCCTTCCTTTCTTCCCATCCCCCTAACCCCCTTTTCTGCTTGATTGTACTCGTGACTGGGGATTTGGATTCTCTGCGACTGATGTACTTCGTCTGACCCGCAATTTCCAGGGGCTGACCACCACTCGCAGGGCCCTGGCTCCCTACGAGTGGTGTTCTTTTAGCTCATCGACCACTACAGGTGCTTCAGCCTTGTTTTCATCACCAACAGATTTCCGATTGCCGCGCTTGCGGCGTTTGTTGCTGGCGGGATTTGGTGCTGGGATCTCTGACAGAGGTTGCGTAGCTGGAATTATAGGAGTAGGAGCGGGCTTGCTGGCTGGTTCATCGACACATAATTCCATAGGTTCGGACACTGCTACAGCAATGGGTACGCTGGTGGCGGGTTTTTGTTCTGGTGTATCAAGTGACTTCTTGGGGGGTGACGGGCCACGCTTTCTTTTGCGTTTTCCAGCCGCACTCGTACCGGCATTTCCTTCGTTGACTTCTTCCTTGATAATCGGCGTAGCCCGTGCTGCGGGCTGGGTGTTCTTAGCCTCAACAGACACGGTAGCTTCTGGCTTAATCGCATCGGTCTTCACGAGTTCGGGCGTATTCGAATCCGAAACTCCATTAGCTGCCGTAGTTGACTTCCGTGCCCGCTTCTTCTTCTTTGGTGCACGAAGATCAATAAACCCATCATCGGTAACCACAACTGGCTTTGGAGCGTTGGGAACGGCTACAGTAGGAGGCTTGGATTGTGATACAACTGGTGCTGTAGCTGCACTTGCAGGATCACCCGGCCCAGGGTTGGGCTTGTTTTTAGCGCCCCTCTTCCTCTTTTTCGAAAATTTCTCGCTAGCCACTTCATTGGTTGCTTTAACAACGGCTGGTGGAGGCACATCTATAGCATTGGCCTGCTCAGTAGGTGTTGCAATGGCGAGGTTAAGGGGGGCTGGTTTATCTCCCTCCGCCACAAACGTCGGTACGACACCTGTTGCTTGTCGTTCTAAGGCCCTCTTGGCCGTTCGCTCCTCCTTCTTAAGCATTTTCCTAGATTTCAGAGCGACGACAATGCTTGTATCCGAGGCAGTGGCATCACCACCTAAGGGTGATATAACGGAGACTGCTTCATTTTCCTTGGCTATGAGCTGTGCAATTTGGGGATTTGATGCTGGGTCTGCCTGTGTGTCCGCAACTACTGGAACGGTGGTTGGCGCAGCTGGTGAGATAGTTGCTGATGCGGCCTTGATTTTGTTTTGGATGAATGCCGCCTTTCGTTCGCGCTTGGTCAGTTTAGGTGCTTCAGGGGCGACTTCAGCCGATTTAACCTCTGCCATGACAGTAGCTTCCAAAACGGAACTTGGCGCCACTGGAAGTTTATTTGCCGCTTCCACCTTGGCTTCGGCCTTGTTTTGTATAGATGCCAAATTTCGTTCGCGGCTGGTCATTTCAGGGACCCTAGGGTCGAGTTCACTTAACTTAGCCTCTACTGCGACACCAGTTTCTGTAACTGTTGTTGGCGCTACCGCATTCGCTGCTGCCTCCTTGACTTTGTTTTGTATGAATGCTATTTTTCTTTCGCGTCTGGTCATTTTAGGGGCCTTGGGGTTGAGTTTAGCAGATTCAGCCGCCATCGCCACAGCAGCTCTATTTGCCTTTTGTTGCTTCGATCTCCCGTCGTTGAGCATGACCTTTTCCGGTTGGCTATCCGTTGTCGCTGCCTCGCTCAAAGGTGTTCCCCCAACATCACTTTCGACTTTCGGCGTATTTGGAACCTTACGGAACCGTTTCCGCTTTGTAGGACCCGTAGCAATTGCCGCTCCCGTGTCTTGTGGTACCCCATTAGCGTCAAACAAGTTGCCAACCGCCTTTTGAACGTTTGCGAGAACTTCAATGGCATCAGTCAACTCTAGCCCAGGCATCTCAAGTGCAGCCATCTTGCTTTCCAACTTAATTCCCTTGGCCTTGCACAAATCCTCCTGTGCACGCTTAGCTTCAAACAGTGCCTGGTTAGCCCCTAACCCTAGCCCAAGGGCAAACTTCTGTATCCCCTTAAGATAGCCTTCCAGTTGACTGGCATTCGGGACCCCTGCTAAAGTCTCGGCGGCGACTTTCTGGCCATGCTCTGTGATGATGGCTCTGCGCTCGTGGTATTTTAAGAGGGATCTAGGAGTACCAGGTACGACGTCACGAGCTTGGGGCTTTGGCGTCGAAGAAGACGATTTCGTGTGCACTGGTGTGGTTCCCTGAGGGGCCCTGCGGGTGTTGAGGAGGAAAGCGACATCGTCCTTAGGCGCCTCAGGGAGGTGCTCACGCAGGAACGCCCTGTCGGTGTCAGACGGGATGTCGAAGTCGGCGAAAACATCTGTGCTAACACCCCCATCCTCATCTTCTGATCTAGGGTTCGTCTCGTCTGACGATGCGGGAGGAGTCGAGTGGCGTGGATGCGACGATGGAGGGGCCACAAAATCAGGGTGCTGTATCTCGCGCGTTAGTGGATGCTTTTATGGCGGGGTTTGAAAGCGAGGTTCGGTAGAATTAACTCACAATAGCTGATTCTACATCCTCTACAGCGTTCTGAAATGCGCCGTTGGTAAGTGGTACTAGAGGAGGTAAAGCACCGATCGCGAAACCAATGGCTGTATCGTCGACCTCAACCTCGATACTCTTCTTGATATCAGGGACTCCCGCCTTAGATTTCGCACCCAAAGGAGACGATGATGCCTGTTCAAGCTCCATAGCCACCCTTTGCATGGCAGGTATCTTGTTCAAGCTTTTTTCCCTCCTCGCAGCCTGCCTGCTCGTCTCACTGCTTGACTGGCTAGGTGAAGGGCGCATTTTGACGATCCTTCAAATCTAGGATTTCCAATTGATACAAGACAGCTCCAACTGCACAAGTATATCAATGAAAATCGACTAGCCCTTGAATTGACCTTGTCGTAGATTTTGAGACCCCTCAGCGATTGTGGTGCAGTGCCTGAATATAATTTCTCGATAAGAATCTAGCTAGCTTATCGGGGAAGATACTTTTCTCTATTGGGCTAAGCACAATTATCGGGGCTCTCGGCAAGATTTCCAGGGCAGGACGGGTTGCCGAACCAGATATGCTCGTTCGAATCCCAGGGCTTTTGAAGTTAAGGTAGTACTTGTAGTCTCTTCCATATTCAATTAATCAGTTAATGGAAGTGCAAATCACGTGAAATCACCTGGGGAAATAACAAGGCAAGTTTACTACCAACCTACAAAAGAAATAAGACGGTATATTGAGATTTAGGTCTCGTATCTTCTAGTAGACTATTCTCTTTGTACAACCAAAACGTAGAACTAGTACAATACAACAGTGTAATATGCGTCGTTGCATTCACTTCCCTCCTCCTGTCCATGCCTCTCCTTGCTCTAAAACACCATCGATCCTCTACTTTCTTGGTCCACCAAACTTTGGTGGGTTGTAAGCGATCTTCCTTGTCTTGATTGGGGACCACTTGTATCTCTTAACCCAGATGCTGAGTGCCAGTAGTCCAGAGGTCATAATCAGAACCTTAATTCCCATCTTCTTGCGCTGGTCCATCTCGGGCTCGGCAGCCCAGTTCAGGAACTCGGTAACATCCTTGGCCATCTGGGAGGTGGAAGCCTCAGTTCCATCCTCGTAGTCAACGAGACCATCGAAGAGGACACGAGCCATGGCAATACCAGTACCCGGGAAGTATGGGTTGAAGTTGAGACCCTCCTGGACGACGGCGCCTGCGGGAGGCTCCTCAGGGTAACCGGTAAGAAGGTTGAAGATGTAGTCGCAGCCACCGTGGCGGGCCTTGACGATCAGGGACAAATCGGGAGGCAGGGCACCGTTGTTGGCGGCGCGGGCGGCCTCATCGTTCTTGTATGGCGATGGCAGGTAATCGGAGAGCTTTCCGGGGCGCTTCTCGATCTCGCCCTCATCGTTGGGCTCGGTGTCATACTCGTTCTCCTCGGCCATGGCCTTGGCCTCGTCAACGGTGTGGGTTACTCCGACCAAGGATCTGTATGGGACACGAGCGAGGGAATGGCACGAAGAGCAGACCTCGCGGTAAACCTGGAAACCACGGCGCAGGCTGAATTGTTAGCTTATGGATGTTAATGGGATTGATGAAAGCTTACGCTCCGTGATCGAAGGTCTTGGTGTATTTCTCGTGCTCCCATGGGTAGTGTGTTGGATGGAGACTGCATGTGAATATTAGCTTCCGAGGATCAATTGATGGAATCGATGGGCGTACCCTTCTTCCGCAGGAGTCATGGCGTGAGCGGTAGAACCATAGAGATGATAGTACCAGGCCATCGAGCCAGCAGCAACAGCAGTAGCGGCGGTTCCGGCGGCGGTAAGCTTGAAAGGAGAGTTGACAGCTTCAGCTGCCGACGATGCGGCGCGCTACACAACCAAAAGTTAGCAACAATCCATCAAACAAAGCACCCATTCCATCCCTGGTGCTCCAAATATCCTTTCCTCATCCAATTGACACTTCCAATCCATCCCTCGTCGCACCCGATGCGGCTCTTGTCGGCTGTATCGTACCTTTGTGGTCCTGCTCACACTGCTCCGGACCGCGCCGAAGCGGGCAGCATTTCTAGCAAACATTGACATCGTGATCAATTGCTCCTCGGCGGTCGACTCTCGAGGAGGGGAACAGAGGGGGTAGACGAGAGCGGTCTCTGTGAGAAGGCGGAGGTTCGTGCGATGTGGTGAGGTTGTCGGGCGTGGTCGATGTTTGAATTCGAAAATTGGTCGGCCCTTACCTCGGCCAATCAGAGCGAATTGATGACCCGGTTACATCTTATTGGTAGGCGAGAATTTTCCGAGATCACCTCAACGACAGCTTCCGGTACCTTTCTCTAGCGGTTTATTGTACTCTTTGGAACTTATTATCTACATATTATGTAGTATTCAAGATATAAACCAGCAATTGCCATTCCTGTAATCTTTGTAAATTGCCCTTTATGGCCCTTTTTACTGGGAATTATGGCTTCCATCCAATGATTGGCCCGTGATGATGAATTTCGGGAAGGCGGAAGCTCAGCCTCGTTGCGCCTGGCAATATATTTTATTCCCAACCAGCCCTTCAAGTTCCTGTAGGCGTCAAACGACAAGACAATATTCTCACTATCTCTAACTACTGTGCACCCAGGCAGCGAGGCCTACGTGTGACGGTCCCATACTGCCACGGCAACTCCTGCCTTTATGGCCTTCCGCTAAGGCTACGACAAACGACCCTTACCAACATGCTTTCCCAACGCTGAGCTGTCTAAGTCCTGCACTTAACCATGTCGGGCCAGGAGCTTGTAGCTTACGAAGAGTATAGCGATTATCCCCTCCTGACGATCGAAGAGTTCGAGCTAGCATGCCATTACCTGGAAAATACATATGCACAGGCGCACCTAGGAGAGGCGAGGTTGAGGTTCAAGCTTAGGCTTCAGAGATCGCTAGCGGGGGGTACCTCGTACATCACTATTGCTACGCCGATTGCTGTTGAAGATGGTAGTATTGATGCACTCCTCGGCATGGGCTTCTTGAGTGCGAGTGATCGTGTGGATGAGGATATGGATGAGCTCGAGAGCATGGATATCGAGGGGGAGGATGGGGACACTGTAAGTTATCACTGGTTGCTAGCCACTAGCATGCCCCGAACTTTACTTGGTAATCAGATATGCTGACGTTCATGGATGGTAGGCCGCTCTACGTTCTTCTAGGCCAGCCGATAGCATACTTGACGGCCCATATGTCCAATATGAAATTCACCTCCACCCGACCTACCGGACACCAGTCCTGTGGTTCCACCTACATAACCTTCCAAACGATTTCAGGCCGTTCGATATCGAGTCTGTCTACCGATACCTCGTTCCGGATGCGCTCAAGGCTGAGCTGAGAGCTGTGGGTGTCATTGGAGGGATATCCGCCGACGTAAGCCTCGAACTGTTTTGCGGAGTGTGTATAACTTTGCTAATATAACATACAGCACCATCCAATTACTTCCCTCCCCTGCTTTTTCTTACATCCGTGTAACACTAAGGAAGCCATGGAACAGTTCCGGGCCAGGATCAGCGAGTACTTGATGATCTGGCTTGGTATCGTTGGATATCACGTTGGTCTGAAGTTACCACTTGCCATGGCATGAACGACTTGCATATCAGACTTTAGAGGCTATGCCTAACTGACTACTTTTTTCGATCCCATTATCACTCGTTTTATACCAAATACATGCTCTCTATCCAAACTCCACGTCAAATAACGTTTTTTAACTTTTGTGACGCCTAATCTAGTGGGCCCCATTTGCCTTTGATTGGATAATATCACGTCTCTTCTTGCAAGCGTCTGCCAGCGATGCCAGGACAGACTCTGTGTCGTCCCACCCAATGCAAGCATCAGTGATACTCACACCGTATTTCAGTCCTGCCTTGCCCTCCTTTGGAACCTTTTGGTTACCTGACATCATTGTTAGCAGGAGCTCTGTTAATTAACGGAACAGAGAACATACCCTCGTTGATATTGCTCTCAATCATAACACCCATAATGGCCGTCTCACCCTGGGAAATCTGCTCAGCCAGAACCGCAGCAACCTTTGGCTGATTGCGGTGATCCTTCTGAGAGTTGCCGTGGCTGCAATCAACCATCAGTCTCTCCCTCACGCCAGACTTCTGCAGGGCAGCCTTGGCCTCAGCAATGCTCTTAGCATCGAAGTTTGTGCCCTTGGTACCACCGCGCAGAATAACGAAGCAGTCCTCATTGCCAACCGTGCCGACAATAGCAACGACACCCGGCTTCGTGACGGACAGGAAGTGATGTGGGTGCCTGACAGCACCAATTGCGTCAATAGCAACGCCCAACGAGCCGTCTGTGCCGTTCTTGAAACCGACGGGGAAGGACAGACCACTAGCCAACTCTCTGTGCAATTGTGATTCTGTCGTCCTGGCGCCGACAGCGCCGACACTGAGCAGATCCGAGAAGAACTGCGGGGAAATAGTATCTAACATCTCGCTGGCCAGCGGCATGCCCTTGGTCGTCAGATCAACGAACAATTGTCTCGACGTCCTCAATCCCTTGTTGATCTGGAAGCTGTTATCGATATCAGGGTCGTTGATCAGGCCCTTCCATCCCACGGTTGTGCGCGGCTTCTCGAGGTAAGAGCGCATGACGATGAGCAGCTCATCTTTGTATTTCTCCTTCAATGCAAGCAGCTTGTCGCAGTATTCCAGCGCGGCGGCTGGGTCGTGGATAGAGCATGGTCCGATGACAACGAGGAGGCGGTGCTTCTCGTCTGTGCCGGACACGATGGCGACGGACTCATCGCGGCCTGAGATAACGGTCTCTTTTGACTCAGGCGTTTGGGGGATTTCATGTTGGAGGAGGCCTGGGGGGGTGAGGGGGTTGTAGCCACGGACTGGAGGGGTGTATTGTCAGAGATTGTTACTCTGGTACGGAGTTCTGTGGGAGTCTTACTGCGCCAATCTTCTGTGCCTGCCCTGTTACCCACGTCCTTGTTCTCGATAAAGAATGACGACTATACATTGAATTAGCTTTGAGCACTCATTTAGAAGCTTCTGAGTCTCATATTACTTACCGACATATTGAACTGAGGATATAAAGATCAGTCGGATCCAATTGTAGTGTCTTTGTGTTTGGAAATATTATTTATTTCTCATTCGGAGTCGGTGGCGGGGTCGCTATTTATCGATATGAAAGAGTCACAGGTTTGGCGTGCAATTTGTGACAGGGGTCATACGACGTAACAGCCTCGCGAATTGAATTCACGTTAGTCTTGGATTACTACTAATGGATTTCTTATTTCACTCTTATACTTATAGCTAGAATATTAATATTTCATATGAATCATCAAAATTGCGTTATTAACACAATATTCTCTTCCCCAACTAAACCTTTGTGATGGTGAATACCCAGCCAGCACACCCCGCGTAAGACTTCAAAATTTATTGGTCCAAAATTCGGGGGATACAGGGAGCCTCGGCCAACCATTTGACCCACGGCGTCTTGGGATGAGAAGGGCCGTTGACTCCGTCGTGAGAGGGAGTAGCCATAGAGCTTCCAAGTATTACATATATATCTACATACATATCTATATACAGATGTGATAGACGGCATTGTACTACGTGTGGCAGGATTTTACAATCTTCAGCTCTGATATTCCAACCCCAACTTCATTCCCGCTTCTTCACCGCTAATATCAAGAAATACTCCGCCATATCAAGCCGTCCTGCGGAAAGATGTGAGATGCAGCAAACCACTGCGCAATGAGGGATTTCTTCCATGAACCCTACAATTCTGGTCTGGTGCAATCTGGCATACAACGAAAGGGCGTACTAATGCAAGTAATATGGGATAGGACACGCCATGGCGCACAGGTTGTCGAGCCAATGGCCTCTATATCGAAAAGCGGCCGCCAAGATGCGTATGAATCGCAAAAATGATAACTTTAATAGCCGTGCTGCATAGAAAACGATGGAAGCGTAAGATAATTCGGTCTCACTTGTCCACCAGGAAACGACTGTACGCACAACATAGTGCGCGGACCGCGTAGTGGCCCGCCTGAGTCTCAAATCCAAACATAGAGTAGACTATGACGTTGTTCCTCAACGCGGGACAGATCCTAGTAAGTGGGATGAACGGTCTGGTACCTGATTATCTCAACATAGCCAATATCCATAATCGAGCTACATTCGCCGTCCTTTCGCATTTTCTCCCTCCCTTACAGCGGTTGAGATCAAGCAATTGAATTTTTGAGAGCACTCGTGAACAACGTCAGCCTTTGCTTACATGCAGCTTGTCATCACTAATCAGCCGCACCTGGTCCTATAGCTGTGCTTCCCATATATTATCACGCGCTTCGCCTCGACTCAGGCGTCTGCTTGTGCAGACAATCCTCATAGTCACCATGGCACCGAACGCGTCGAAATCCGCGAACGAGGTCTATCTCCTCCCGCTTCTTGACGACGGGTCCCCAGAGGTACCTGGAGGATACATGTATCTGGAGCCAAAGTCCGCAGCCCCAATCATTGTGCGCTTTGCTATCGAGGGCACTTCTTCGATATGCAGGCATGGGAGCTTATGGGTCAACATCAATGCGCCAGGAGAGCCATTCAAACGAGATGTCTTTAGGGAATTCAAGTAAGACTCAATGCAACTCAATGAGCTGTTCATTCCTAACGCATCAACAGGCTGGAACCAGACTTCAACCGCACACTAGAGATTGATATCCCGATTCAATCATCCGGCGCGTTTGCCTTCTATACGACATACTCTCCATTACCAGAACTCGGCGACGTAGGTTCGAGCCCGTCAGAATCGACCAAAACCCCTCTCTACTATATCGATGTTGCCCCACGCCTCAGTCTGGGCGAGAAGCAACTCCCTACGGCTGCCCTGTCAATAATATCTGTCATATCAAAATTTATGGGAAAATATCCGACAGATTGGGACAAGCACCTGCGCGGAATCAGCGAACGCGGCTATAACATGATTCATTTCACGCCCTTACAAGGAAGAGGACATTCAAATTCGCCGTACAGCATAGCAGACCAACTAGGATGGGACCCGGAATGTTTTCCTGGGGGAGAGAAAGATATTGCCCAACTGGTCAATGTTATGGAGAAAGAGCACGGCCTACTGGGACTGACGGATGTGGTTTGGAACCATACTGCGGATAACAGCAAATGGCTTCAAGAACACCCGGAAGTGGGATACAATATGTCAACTGCACCGTGGTTAGAGTCAGCACTCAAGCTCGATACGGAACTGCTAAAGTTTGGCAGCGAGTTGGAAAATCTGGGGCTGCCGACAGACATCAAGACAATCGAGGACCTATTGTTGATAATGGATGGCATTAAAAACAAAGTTATTGGTGGTCTCAAGTTGTGGGAGTACTATGCTATTGATGTCAAAAGAGATGTCGACGTAGCTGTGGATGCATGGATATCTGGAAATATCAAGACTCCGACTGAGGAATTTAGAAGCAAAGATGCTTCGCCCAAGGAGCATGCCAAGTTCATCACTGAGAAAGCCATGTTGGGTACCGACCGTATGGGAGAACGTTACAGACGAAAGGTGGACCCACCGATTGTAGCTGCTTTGTTGACAGAACTGCATGGAAAGTTCAACGGCAATAGTGATGAGGCACGGAACAATATCTCCAAGATTTTGGACGAGGTAAACCTACCATTTTATCGAGAATATGACGAAGATATTGCAGAAGTTCTAGAACAGATCTTTAACCGCGTTAAATATGTACGCCTGGACGACCATGGACCAAAGCTTGGCCCGATTAATGACAAAAACCCACTCATCGAGTCCTACTTCACAAGGCTTCCGCAAAACGCCACCACCAAGAAACACAAGCAGGAAGACCTGGCTCTTGTTAACAACGGATGGATCTGGGCAGCCAATGCCCTGGTGGACAACGCTGGACCAAAGTCTCGGGCCTATCTCCGACGTGAGGTCATTGTCTGGGGTGATTGTGTCAAATTAAAATACGGCGACGGACCCCAGGACTCTCCATATCTATGGGAGTACATGGGAAAGTACACGAGGCTCATGGCGAAGTATTTTACTGGTTTCCGAATCGACAATGCACATTCTACTCCTCTTCATGTTGCTGAGTATCTTCTTGACGAGGCTCGACGCGTGCGCCCTGACCTCTTCGTTGTTGCGGAACTGTTCACTGGCTCTGAGGAGATGGATTATGTCTTTGTCAAACGCCTAGGCATCAATGGCCTTATCCGAGAAGCTATGCAAGCTTGGAGCACTGGCGAATTGAGTCGACTTGTCCACCGCCATGGAGGTCGCCCTATAGGTAGCTTTGAGGTTGATGAAGTCTCTGGTAATGATGCTCCGGACGAAGAACCAATAGAGATTGTCCGAAAGATAAAGCAGACTCCGGTCCATGCCTTGTTTATGGACTGCACGCATGACAATGAAGTTCCCGCACAAAAACGAGATGCTCGCGACACTCTACCAAATGCAGCTTTGGTATATATGTGCGGAAGTGCAACAGGCAGTGTTTTCGGCTACGATGAAATATACCCCAAGATTATCGACCTAGTCCACGAGAAGCGACTGTATACCTCGTCATCATCTGAGAAGCCAGTTGATATTAAAGATGAAGAAGGTGGCATTGGCGGTGTTAGGAAGCTCCTCAACCAGATTCATACTTTGATGGGTATTGATGGATATGAGGAGACACATATTCATCATGACGACCAATATGTCACCGTGCATAGAGTGCATCCGGAGTCGAGGAAAGGGTATTTCCTGATTGCTCACACCGCATTCCCCGGCTACAAAAATGGCAATGGAGGATTCAGTCCTGTTCATCTTACCGGTACCAAGGCTAAACACCTTGGAAGCTGGATGCTTGAGGTTGATGACTCGGAAGAAGCCCGAAAGACTGTCTCAGAAGATAAACAATACCTTAGGGGTTTGCCGAGTAGGATCACTAATATTCCTGGGATCAACTTGGAATCTAAAGATGATGAGACGGTTATTACTATGGGAGACAAGTTTCCTCCTGGAAGCATCGCACTCTTTGAGACATGGATCCCAGAAGCCGAGCATGCGTCTGGTCTTGACACCTTCGTCACATCAGGAGCTAAAGAGGCCTTTTCCAATGTAGATCTCGTTGATCTCAACTTTATTATGTATAGGTGCGAGGGCGAAGAACTAGATTCTAGCAACGGAAGGGATGGCGTCTACGATATTCCTAGCCATGGAAAGCTAGTCTACGCAGGACTCGAAGGTTGGTGGAGCGTATTGAAGAAAGTTATTCCTGAGAATGACCTCGCCCACCCACTCGCCCAGCATCTAAGGAGCGGGCAATGGGCCTTAGACTACACAGTTGGGCGTCTGCAGCGGAAGTCTAAAGAGGAGGGATTTGAACGTCTACAAGCTCCAGCATTATGGCTCAAAGAGCGTTTTGATGCAATTAGGAATCTTCCCAGCTTTTTATTACCGCGCTATTTCGCACTCATAATCAAGACCGCCTATTCCGCAGGATTTGATCGAGGCGTCGAACTCATGAGCGAGAATGTGCATAAGGGACAATGGTTCATGAAGAGCCTTGCCATGGTTAGTGTGCAACAGACCGGTTTCGTCAAGTCTGCCTCCTTGTATCCAAAGAAGGCAGTGCCGTCTCTAGCAGCTGGACTTCCGCATTTCGCCGTGGAATGGGCACGATGCTGGGGTCGAGATGTTTTTATTTCCGCGAGAGGCCTCTTTTTAGGAACAGGCCGCTATGCCGAAGCTCGTGAGCATATTATTGCCTTTGCTAGTGTCGTTAAGCATGGCATGATTCCGAACCTCCTCAGTAGTGGTAATCTGCCGCGGTACAACTCCCGTGATTCGGTCTGGTTCTTCTTGCAGACCATTCAGGACTATACAAAGATTGTGCCTAACGGCCTTGATCTGTTGAAAGAGAAAGTCCCACGAAGGTTCCTGCCTTATGACGACACATACTTTGAATCAGATGACCCAAGAGCGTATTCCCACACTTCAACCTTGGAAGATATAATCCAGGAAATATTCCAAAGACATGCTAGCGGAATGTCATTCAGAGAAGCTAATGCTGGCCCGAAGCTCGACATGCAAATGAAGCCCGAGGGATTCCAGATTGACATCAATGTTGATTGGAACACTGGTATCATATTTGGTGGCAGTCAGGATAACTGTGGAACCTGGATGGACAAGATGGGTGAGAGCGAAAAGGCTGGGACCAAGGGTGTCCCTGGTACTCCTCGTGACGGTGCCGCTGTTGAAATTACTGGATTATCATACAGCGCTCTGAAGTGGGTATCGGAACTTAACAAGGAAGGTAAATTCAAGTATAGTGGCGTCAGCACAAACAGCCCTTCTACGAAGGAGATATCTTTCGCCGATTGGGCCAGCAAGATCCGCGACAACTTCGAACGATGCTACTATGTTCCTGTTTCACCGCAAGAGGATGAGAAGTACGATGTCAACCCGGCCATTATCAACCGCCGAGGTATCTACAAGGATCTCTACAAATCCGGAAAGGAATACGAGGACTATCAGCTCCGACCTAACTTCCCCATCGCCATAACCGTTGCCCCAGATCTCTTTGACGACAAGCACGCGTTAGGCGCCCTCTTCATCGCTGACAAGGCACTACGTGGACCCACGGGGATGGCTACATTGGATCCCTCGGATCTGAATTACCGACCTGACTACCACAATTCCGAAGACTCAACAGACAAAGCGACGTCAAAGGGACGCAATTACCACCAGGGCCCAGAATGGCTGTGGCCGACGGGATTCTTCCTAAGAGCTCTGCTTGCTCTTGATCTAAAGCGCAGGGACACGCCTGAGGGAAGGACGGAAGCTTTCCAGCAGGTGACGCGCAGGCTGGCGGGCTCTAAGAAGGCCATTGTCGAGAGCGAGTGGGCTGGACTGACGGAGTTGACAAATAAGAATGGGAGCTTCTGTGCAGATTCGGTAAGTTTAGAGTGTTGATGTGTGTATGAGAAATAATGCTAATGTTTGATAGTCTCCAACTCAAGCTTGGTCTGCGGGATGCTTCATTGACCTCTATCACGATGCTGCGCAGTATGACATATCGAAGTTGCAATAGAGATGAGAGTGGAGTGAGTGATGGGCCAAGAGGTGGAATATAGCTCGAAGCGATGCATTAGAAGACTATGCGTTTTTTTTAAAAGAGTGGGACTGGAGTTTTTGGATGCAAATGGGTTAATATTTGATGGGACGGGAATGGTTTCGCTGGTGCCAATATGACATCCAGGTGAAAGAGGGACTCTGTATCAATATACGAATCCACGATATGGCATGTTGCCGCTATTTCCCAGATACAATCTCTCTTTTCGTGTTCTTGAAAAATCTAGCTTTTGCTGGCCCCGGCACCCTCTGTTCCCACCCACCTCACCAGCCAACCCAAACCGGCTGACCCACCAAACGCAGTCAGCACGCACCCGCACATCCTAGCACCGACCCTATCCCATCCCGTCCCGGACATCCACCAGAAACTTTTTCACCTTGTCCCACAGCCACCCACAGGCCAGCCTTCTGGCCGGGCAAATAGTCCGTCTTATCCTTTTGATCTTCAACCAAACCCGCCTGGGTAGCTCAATCGGTAGAGCGTGTGACTCTTACATCCTATCTTAGGATATGAGATCATCTCAAGGTCGCGGGTTCGAGCCCCGCCTCGGGCTCAAATCCCGAGTGCTCTCTTGAGGAGTCCTCAATATTTTTGCATTTTGTCTCTTTGTGGTAAGGAGGCACATGCATGTTTTTTTATATTTTTGAGAGGAGTGATTTAAGATTGCAGGCACTTTAAATGTAAATATTCTTATTCTTATTATATCATCTATTCCCTTTAAACCCGAGGATAAAATCAGCGTTTTAATGGTTCAATTATCTATTACGTCGTTTGCTTTTCTAGGTGCAGTGATAATTCTTGATGCGGCGGCACGCTAAAAAAAAGTTTTCTGACGTCGCCGATATATGCAAGGCTAAATATCAGCCTTGATTTACCACAGCTTGTCCCTTGATTACGGAGGACAGACTACAAGCACGAATAGCCAAGCCAAATCTTGAAAAGTGCCGTGATAGCTATCTATCACCTCGCACCCGCCGGGAATCTGCAGGACGGCAATCGCATCACAATAGGGCGTCACAAAACTGCCAGCTGTCATTTGGGTGACTCCCGTGCTGGGATGAGGTGGCTGTGGCCTATTCCCATGCAAGGGATTGTGAGATCGTTAGCGACGTCGTGGTAGGCATCTCATCTATTATTGGAAGCAGCAAAACCAACTCGATATATCTTGCAGTGACGTGATTCAGACCAGCGGCAAGTGGGATATGTTATCTAAATGATGGACCCCACGGGTGATCACATATGGCGTTTGCGCCTCGCCTAGGTGATATATCCATTTTGGTAGAATATGGATCTATATATATCCGGTGCAGTGTGGGAAACGAACTACATTGGCGCTTATGATCCTGGTTATTCGGAAGTCCCAAGATTTGGGGATGCTTTGGGTCAAATTCCGTGGCCAGAATGTTTCCTGGTGTCTTACTTTATGTGACTTGTGTGTGGTACTGTCTCCGAGACCTCATATTCGACAGCTACGCGGATGCACAGTTACACGGTATAGGCACAGTGCCGGTGTGACTTCTGCTGCAGCGGCCATTGCCTTGTTTCCTTCCTACCATCCTATGTTTGTCCTCTTGTTTTCGTCTAAGAAACTGGGGCCCCGCGCTTCTAGGTTTTCCTCATTTCAAATTCTTCTCTCTTCGTCAAGATAGTTGTTTCCTGGTGGAATAACTTCCAATTTTCACTTCTGAGTGCAGAATGACGACTTCACAACTACGCATTCCCTCACAGCATGGGACCTTGGAATACCTACGTCTTCAGTATGACAGTGCCATCCTGTCGGGTGTGAAGCGTCCTCTCCTATTCCCGCAAGTGCTATTCAGTTTATCCCTCCTGGCTGGGCTTCTCCTCATAGACCACCGAAAAAGCCGCTTCCTATACCATCTCAGATGGCCTGTTTGGTTTGCTATTATTGCAGTTGAGATTTACAATATCCGTCATCGAATCTCCGTGGACCCGGCTGTTTCTTATGTCTCCGGCGTTGCATCGATATGGTTCATAGTATGGAGCATGATGTGGTTGATTCTCGAGCACCCACAATTAACGGCTAAGCGCATCGAACGCCGACGCCAGGTGTTGCTAAATGAAAGTCAGGCCGCTACTGGTAGTACGACCCAAAGAAACTCCAAGAAAACTATGTACGAGATGAATGGGAATAGGCATTCTCTGAAATGGCAAAACGGTCACGCGGCAGCTCTACCTGCGGTCGAGAAGAGTCTGGGAGAAACCAAATACTTGAACGGGGACTGGGAATACTTCTGGCAACCCTACCCTGATACCTTTGGAGAGCGCCTTTCTTGGGTGCTCGATTTGATATTCAGTTTCCGTGGACGGGGATGGAACTTCTCCATTCCTACCAACCCAGCCCTCCCCGAAGATGTTGCCGCTCCACTCGGCGAGACTGTATCGGAGCTGAATGAAAGGATGATAAGCAAGACTGGGATCAAAAGCTTCGAACCCGCAAGGAGCTGGCGCGTTATGTGATACCTATGTTCATACTCAGCTACCTCATCCTGGACGTATGCAAGATCAAGATTATCCACGACCCCTTTTACCGCACTGGCGATGAATCCCTCCCCGCCCCCGCATACATGGAGGGCCTCCCACCCTTCCCCATAACCCGAATCCGCCGCAACACCGTCGTCCTCGCGCTTGCGACTTCCATCCAATTCCATTCGCTACTAGTCCCTATGATCGGCTCACTCTTCCTCGGACCCACTGTGCTTGGAATACGCGGTGAATCATGGATGTACCTCACAACCTGGGGTGGTCCCTTCACCATCCTCGACAGAGGCCTTGGTGGTTTCTGGGGCAGCTGGTGGCACCAGACCTTCCGCGCTGGCTTTACTGCGCCGACGAACTACCTAATTCGCAAAGGCTGGTTGCGCGGAAACACCACAACCTCACAACTCGTCGGTTTCACTATCGCCTTCATCATCTCTGGCATTATGCACACAACCGGAAGCATCGTGCAGGTCCTTCCCACGCATCCCGAGCGGCAACTTATCTTCTTCCTGCTACAGATCATAGCAGTGACAGTTCAGACCTTGGTTTGCGCTGCGCTGCGGCCATGGATTGAGAGGCTGCCGGTGTGGGTGCGGAGGACAGGGAATGGGGTCTTTACGTACCTGTGGTTGTACGCGACGAGTCCGCTGTTCCTGAATGACATGTCGGCGGGTGGTACGTGGTTGTATGAGCCCATTATGGTAAGTCCGTTGCGGTGGATGGGGTTGGGGCCGAAGGGGTATGGGTGGTGGACTTGGGCGCGTGTTGAGATTGGGTGGTATCGGGGGAAGCATTGGTGGGAGAGTGGGATTGGAGGGCTTTGAAGGGTGGATGAGAATATTGGTTATGATGAAGTTGACTGCCAATCTTTGCTGATATTGGAATGGAATTGCGGAACAAAATTATTTTAGACTTATAATATCTTCACCAAGCGGACGCACATACTACTTCAAATAGCTTCACAAAAGCTGTAGTCTAGTCTATATTTGTTATGATTTCCACTTTATATTCAAAGCCGCACCAAAGGCACCGCATCTTGTAGTTTAGAGTCTAGTATCCTGTTCTCTCTTCCTCACAGAATCTGATGGGACTTAGCAGTCACTATATCTTCCCCAACTTTCCAGTACAGTTTTGCAACACCTTCTTCACCCCTAGCGCGCGTTCATTCACAGAGGCTTCACGAAGCTGCTTCTCAAAGTCCTCTTTCAACCCACCTCTCCCTGCCTGGTCCTGTCCAAACACGCCTGCCACAACCGCATCAATCACTGCTTCTGCAGCCTCCGCACGTTTGGTCCGCGCCACCTCGCTTCCAACACCAGATGGAACTTCTAATAATGAAAAATAGCTTGCCGCAAGGGTATAGTTGTCTCCAGATTGGGGAGAACCTTTCGCGAGGGCCGAGAACTTGAGTTTGGAGCGCTCATAGAGTGCTATGCGAGCGTTTATGCTCGATTTTTGGCTTGCAAAGACTGCCGTGATTCGCTCGAGCAGTTGGGGGAGGTGGGAGAGCGGATTCTTCACGACCCCCGGTTCGGTGTTCACAGCGCGTATTAAGGCTGAGACGCCGTTGGTAATTGTGGCCGTATCTAGCGAGCTAGCCTTCTTGTCGTCCTTGTCATCAACGTCCATTTTATCGTCGCTAATAGCCTCTTCAAGCCATGGCCATATTACATCGTGCACCTCGGTGAAGAGGTCCGTGTCTGTTCTCGCCTCAGCGTACTCTCCCAAAGCGAGGAAAGCATGGGGACGATATGCATCGTTGTTTCGTTTCGCTTCTCGGATTGCGATCTTCGTCATTTGCGCAGTGATTTTTGGATCCTTCGACCAGAATGTCTTACTGGCCTGCGAAAACTTGACAAAACTAGCCAAAACCTTTTCTTTTCCATCAAAAGTTTTCACAGCAAGGGCCCTTTCGAGCGCTGGCCAAATGGCCGTGGAGTGTGGGATGCTGATATCTGTACCGGCAGAGGTTACGACATCTGCGATAGTAAGGGCAGCAGTATGCTTGACGGTCCACTTCGGCGAGTCGAGACGCTCCACCGCAATGTCAATGATTTCTTTTAGATACAGAAGGACAGCCCGAGAACCTCCGACATTCTCATCCCAAGTTTTAGAAAATTGATCTCTAACATGCTCGTCAAAGTCATGTTTAGCCATGAAAACAAAAGGCAGGAACTCAGTCGCAAGAGCGTTGAACCGGTCTGTCGCAAACTTCGACATGGCGTATATGATGTCTGCAGATACCTGCCGGTGTGATTCGTCTTCGGCTGCGAAATATATATTCTTTGAGTAGGTGGCGAGCTTGAGAATTTGCTGATTCGAACCAAGCCGAGCAAGGTAGCCTGCAGCTCGGGCATACGCTGCGCTGACCGTAGAATTCCGGTCACGAACAGCCTTTTCAATATCCTTCAAAAAGATATCTGCATGTGGCCTGAATAGAAAAGAATGTCTAGTCGCCAGGCTAACCAGAACGCCACTGCATCCAACTTTTGATGGCATGCCAACAGCTGTCTTGATGACATTTTCTAGATGAGGCACCAAATCCTTCATCGTCTTCTCGTCAAGGAGGTCCAAGCATCGCTCAATGGCCTCCATCATCGGAGAATGTGAAATAGCAGTACTGCGGGCCTCATCAATCTTCTCCTGCGTAGTATCATACTTCGCAGCGTTCATGTGCAGGTAGTTGATAATATCTGGTTCCAATGTGCTCAAAAGGCCTAATATTTGCTCAATGAGACTGGGGATAAATGGCAGCAGTGTCTTACCACCGCTCTTTACAAGCTTCAGAACAGTATCGTATGCAAATTTCTGAACCTCATTCGACGGGCTTTCGAGACCCCGCGTTGAGAACAGGAAAGGCATAACTTCTTTCAGCATAACCTGGGCATTTTTAGAGGATGTGCCAGCTTCAAGCTGCCGAACAAGAATCCCAGTGAGGACTTGGCACAACTTTTCAGCCGCCTTTCTGACCGACCCTTTGATATCGTCAAGAACCTTGAAGGCGACTTCCCAGATTGAGCCTAGGTATTTCTCATACTTTTCAAACTGCCGTCCTTGAACCAAGTCTGCAATAGCAGCGCAACTTGCTTCCCTCGTACGCCATTCTTTGCCTAGGATGTTCTTTAGTAGGTCATCCATGATTGCATCAAAATGCTCGTCGATGACAATCGTGGGTGATTTGACTAGGGCATTCCAGATGTCGTTCATGGATCGCTGTACGTTCGGGTTTGGATCAAAGCGATACCTGAATAGCTTAGGATACAGCTTTGGATCAACTGCAGATTCAGACAGGATACTGCTCAGACCAAATCTTCCAAAGGCAGCTCTTGTCGACCACGTTGCAGCATTAGAAGCCAAAGACATGAACTTATAAACGAGACTCTGGTCTCCAACTTCGGCCGCAAGCGATATGATATCCTTATACGATGTGACGGATTCGCCATTGCCGGTCGGTAAGGCACCAGGTTCGAAAAGCTCTGTCTCTTCCTCGACTTTAATTTTTGTTGAGGTCCCAGTGAATGATGCCACCAAATCGGCAACGAGGCGCTCTCGGAGGTCTTTATCGCCTTGTTCATACACAAGACTAAGGCCTCGTGATGCAGTTTCTTGAACAAGGTCATCTCGTGCTGATAATAGGCCCATAAATGCTGCTTGGCACTCTCGTAGTCGGCTTTGGATCTCTTCAAGGTGTCCACAGTATTGGATCAATGAAAAAAGCCAAATCCCAGAAGCCTTTTTTAACGAGGGTTTTGTGTTTCTACAGTCTTTTAGAAGTTTGCCGACCACACCTTCTAAAGTAGAAGATCTCGTCGGGCCCTTGTAATTTGCTTCGACATCCAAGGCCAGAATTAAAGAATCAGATCCCCATCCCGTTGAAGCTACTGCCAGCGCCTCGCCGACCGTGAAATGAACTTCAGCTTGTCTTAGCTCGTGTAATTCGTATATACCCTTTAGTATTATACCGAGAGGCAACTCTGAGGACTCAAGCGTCGTCTCGTCAAATATCAGAGCAAATCTGCCGAGAGCAGAGATCGCCTTCTCGTTCCCCTTCTTTGCCTCTGTTGTAAGCACCTTGATGATTGAAATTGCATTATAAGGCGAGGCCTCAAGACGTTCCTCTGTTACCAGATCCACTGAGCTAAGGATACCAATGGCTATAAACGCAGCTTCTTTGTTGCTGGCATCCGTTGCATTGCTGGCGATGTTCAAAATTTGCGTGACAGCTTCGTCTATTAGTGCTACATCAATATCTGCAATGCGTCCATAGAAAACAGAGCGACTCAGAAGATATGAGAGAGCAATTGTTGAACCGTGAACTTTATTTGCCTCTGCTCCAACTGCTGAATCCCATAGCTTAACAGATTGAATAAGGGTTTGCAAGATTTTGTTTAGTTGATCTCCCTCATTTGATGGATGGGCGCCAAGCATGCCCAGAGCCTGAGCAGCAGTCTGCCTTGTTGCAACGTCGTTCGAAGTGATGGCTGGTAATAACTCGGAGGCTCGGCTGGCCAGTTGTGACAGACACCCCTGAGGTGCTAACGCTCCCAGTTCAACAAGTGACTTCCCACAATCTTCAAGCCCTTTACCATGTTTCCATAGCATTCCTTCGAATGCCGCTGAAAAGAAGATGCCTAAGTCTTCATGGCTGATAGTCTTCATATGATCTTTGACTAATTGTCGTGACGATTTGTCTGTTCGTAGTAACACATTGAGCTGGCGTTCCCAATCTGCCTCGCTGCCAATATCTTTCTGTTGTTGCATGGCCGCCACTAGAAGCATTCGGCGACAGTAAGCCACAGCGTGGTGGAAGGCGTTTATTCTGTTCCCAGAGAAGTTACCGAAGACGGAGACGCTGTCGATATCCATGCCAGTGAGCATGGTATTAGCGAGATGGGAGTTTTCCATGAGAGTTTGCCCAGTGAAGAATACTTTGACAAGCTGGCCCCAATTCGGAAGAACAAGATCATTGGTTCCTTCTGATAGATTGAGCAAACGGTACCAATATGGATCCTTTATCGCATTAGTTATTTTCAAAGTCTATAGGGACGAAGGAAGGTCTCTTACCAAGCCTTTGCTGCCCTCTTCGAGCACGTCACTTCTTTCCTCTGCAGAGCTTCCCAGGGCAAGAATATCAACCCACCTCCCAACAACATCGCTATACTCAAGACAGCGATTCGCCCAGCGTACAGTCACAAACTTGGCGCTGCGCACAATAGTATCATCTTTCTCTTGCAACATATAAGAAAGCAACAGCGACCGAAGTTCGTCCCGTAGTGAATCGTCCAACGGACCAGAAAATGCATTTAACAAACTTGCCAATGCGCCTTCAATGCTTATAAAAATGCTTTCTGACGACCTTTCTTCCGTTAGAGACCGAAACAACCAACGGATCAGGTCAAGGCCAGGTTCAAGGACAGTTGATGGTACAGTCTTTGCCATTGAGCCAAGTGTCTCATATGCCAGAGCCCGAAGAGCCAACTCATCAGAAGACCGACTGTTAGGAACTGGCCAACCTTGCTCCTCAATGAAAGAACGAAGGAAAGTTATAATGGATGGAGCGGCACGCTTTAAGTCATCCGGTGAACCCATTCTAGAAACCCAATTCATGAAGTTAAACATTGCGTTCCGCAATTTCAAAGCTTCCAATCCTTGTACAGGAGGAGCATCAGGGGCGGCCTGTTCTATGCTTCCCTGGACAATTCGGACAATCCTATCAGGAAATGTTGTTGACGCAGTAGATTTTGCCATCAACGTGAGAATACGTGTCTGAAGTGATGGCTTCGAAGACATATATATATCGAAAAGCTTGCTAATAACAGACTTATCTTCCAATGATACCGTGCTTCGTTTAAGCAAGTCTTCTCCGAAGCTAGAAATCCGCGAGTTGGTGTCCGCAGCCGCAAATAACGCTGGGATAAAACGCTCTGGGTCTTTGAATGCTCCGCTAGTTAAAAATTTAAGAGAGGTTATTTTGGTCTCTGTCACATTAAGACCTTCAGGGGCTTTAGGATTCCAGGTATCCTCTTTTCCATTTTGAGTGAGAAAGGCATGGTCTTCGGCGGATAGACCCGTGCTGGCAATTCCACTGGCACCCGCATGAGATTTGGCCGGGTTGAATAGTACCAGTTTTCCGAACCAAGAAGCAACAAATTCCGCATCTTCTGGATGTTCGTCAAGGCCTAACTTGGTGCGAAGTTCATCATCTTCCTTGCTCCCTCTTACCGGCAGCCTCATCTGCGGCAATAAACGTAAGAAGAGATTGAAAACCGTGGTGCAAGTAGGTTTGCCGGCATCTTTGGAGATCCCGTGGAGCAGGATTGGCAATAGATCAATTTGTTCCTGCTGCTGTCAGTCAAATTCTAAGAGCCGGTGAAGATAACGGACATTTGAAGAAAGCTTGCCTATACTCTGCTGGATGAAGAGTAAGTCAAAATGCCGTATCATGGACGATTCTGGGTTGTCTTTATACTGCTGCAGCAGCGCTGCAACTGGCAGGACGACATTTCTATGTGCTGTTAGCTAATGGTACAATAACCTTTCCTCCATGGACAAACTCACTGGTTTCCTGAAAGTCTGATTTTGATATGCTGACAAGTTGCAATAACCTACAAGAGGTCAATAAGTCAACAACAGGCGGGAAAAGGAGGAAAGGCCTATAAGAGGGCTAAAATAATGATTACCTTGTTTCGCACTGTTTGGTGTTCACTTCCAAGCTTTAGAAGCACGGGAGGAAGATAAACCTTCAGAACCGATTCAAGCTTCTCATCCTTGGCAAGAGCTATTCTCATCTCAACTTTACCCACGAGCTCCAGCTCGCGGGCTTCGGATGGAGCGGACGATGCCATTATGTTCGCTTGCCACTTCTCCGATACGGCAATGATTAGAAAGACACACGCTGAACTCGAAAAATCATGGCTTCAGGGGAAGCAATCAAAAGTGTAAGATGGAGTAAAGTGAAATAGAGAAAGAGAGAACTACTCTCCGTATAATGTAACTTGAAGGATATTCGTAATTCTAGGTCTGCCTTAATCCTTTCGCCACAAGCCTATTCCTATCTCGTAGTCGGCGAAGGAGCAGGCAGTTATGGTGATGTATACTACGGAAGACGTGATGCCGGGAATATAATAATCCGTGCCGACGTCACCGGAGGGCTTATCCAGGAACTTCCTTCCCAAGCCCACCACGTCGGTGGCCAGGTCCGTTGGTTATCGCATCATCTTGACTACCATCGATAGCAAGAACGATTCACATATTTCTCCGGGTTTATCGTTTACCTTCTCAGGGCCTAGTAAATCCATTCGGACATATCCCGTCTGGAAAACCCTCAGTTTCCACCTAATAGCACTTTTCGGCGGGGGCAAGGCGCCTGGGAACTACCTGCATCTAGCACGATAACCCGCCACTACAAACGAACATAAATCCACACAACCCCACGCCGTTACGTTTCCTAACAACATCGCATCTTTTCGACCTTTCCATCGACAAGGAATACCACCGACTTTGCCTCAACTGTATTCCGAGAATTTCATCGTTTGTTAGGCGTCATGGATGACGCTGTGGGGGATTTTTGCGCCATCACTGGCGCAACTCCCCAGGTTGCACGACACTTCTTGAACCTGTCCGATGATAACCCAAGCCAAGCAATACAACTGTTTTTCGACTCACCAGAACTGGCATCTGCCGTCAACGAAGAGTCCCAACAGCTACCAGCAGCCCCGGCAGCATCTAGTGTCCCTCCAGCGAGGACTACCTCTGGAGGTCGCGAAGACGAACATGGAGTCGTACACATAGACTCAGATAGCGACGACAACGCAATGGACGAAACCGATGATGATATTATTGAAACATCGCATACGCCGCCTGCTCCAACTTCAACGACGGCCCCGCAGAACTCTGCATACGAAGACGATGAAGCGATGGCACGAAGGCTCCAGGAGGAGATGTACGCTGGGGGCGATATGGGTGGGGACTTTGACGCAGATGGCGTGAGAGCCCCTCTTGCAAGAACAACTGAGACATTGGTCGGACCAGGTGCGGACTGGGGCCCAGATGATATGCAGAGCAACGTCCTCCAGCAGATGCGCCAAAGGGCTGCGCCGAGAACAAGTAAGTTGATGCGTGAAGGGACAGCGCCCGTTTCGTTTCACTAACCCCATTCAGGAGGGAGGCCTAGCGTTTTCAACCAATACGCATCTTCATCTTCGATATGGGACTCCGACGCTGGACCAGCAGCACATAGAGAAGGTCTGGCCGCTGCCACAGGGGGTCAATCAGAGACTTCTACGAAAGCTGCTAGACTCGCAGAACTCTTCCGTCCTCCATTCGAGCTTATCTCGCGACTTTCATGGGACGACGCGCGTGATCTGGGTAAAGAGGAGGAGAAATGGATACTGGTAAACATTCAAGACTCTGCTGTTTTCGACTGTCAAGCTCTCAATCGTGACATCTGGAAGCATGAAGGAATTAAAGAGACTGTCAAGGAGAACTTTATCTTCATGCAGTACTCAAAGGACGATCCAGCTGGACAGCAATACATCCAGTACTACTTCCAGCAACATGAGGACCAAAACGCATACCCACATATCGCCATTGTCGACCCCCGTACGGGCGAGCAGCTGAAGGTGTGGTCAGGGCCACCGGCTCCTAAGGCCATGGATTTCTTGATGCAACTTCACGAATTTCTCGATCGCTACAGCTTGGACGTCACCGTCAAGAACCCAGTGGCCAAGAGGAAGGCCGAGAAGCCTCCTTCGATGGAGGTCGAAAAACTCACCGAACAACAGATGATGGATCTAGCCCTTCAAAACAGCTTATCGAATGGTGCTGACACCGAAAGGAAGCATCATGATCCTGATGATCTGACAAAGAGCATTGGTGATATCGGCAAGGGCAAAGGAAAAGAGGAGGAGGAGCCAGAAATCCAGGATGAGGAAATGGAGGATGCTAACGAAGAGGTTAACCCTGCATTTGCGAGCATACCATCTGATCAACCGCATACGGAACCTACCCCCGACCCAGTCACTACAACGCGCATCCAGTTCAAGCACTCTGGCGGCCGCGTCGTGCGCCGCTTCAACGTCGCGGATCCCGTGCGGAGGATCTATGAGTGGCTAAAGGCGGATCCCATCGATGGTAAGGTGGGAATCGCGTTCGAGCTCAAGAAGAGTATGGGTGGTGATCTGATCGAGATTTTGGACCAGCCGATTGCCGATTCGGGGCTGAAGAATGGAACGGTTATGGTGGAGTATTTGGAGGGCTAGTCGGGAGGTGGGACTGAGTTAGATGAGATAACGATGGCATTTGCATGGGCTTTATGAAGGGATGGATGGGTGCGATGGGGGGCGTTTGGGTGAGGTAATGATCATGGTTAGATCTAGAAAGGAGGAGAGAAGAGTGAGATTGTTCATGTCATAGAAGGGATATGGTGATGGTGGCAGTTGGACCACGTCCGATTCCGAGCAGAGAAGCGAGTATCTAGCAGCAGTCGACATTTTGAAGGCGCGGATTCCAACGGAAACAGGGGCTCACATAAGCACGAGAAGCAGACGTAGTAATATACATCATCTCCAAACAAGAGCTAAAGTAGCCGTTAATCATAGCTTGGGGTATAGAAACAACAACGCAATCTAACGATGAAAGACGTGCCCGCCTGGAACCCAACTCTTATCCCTAACACAATACCACGAGTCCGTCTCACTCGTCCCCTCGCCTTGTCCCCGATTCTGATCAATACTTGCATACAAGCTAAACCCGTTTTTCTCTAAGCACTCCAGGAGCCTCAACATCAATAGCCTCGTATTCATGGTCTGCTCCCCACTCGCTATCCACGGCCTACCATGGATCTTAAACTCCTTCGCCCCCAACGCGCGATCCTTCCATGACTCCTCCTGCAACAACCGCATAGAACTCAATACCTCACTCACAGCCTCTATGAGCTCCTCGTCCGCTCCGATAAGCCGAAGGCGGTCGGTTTGATTAAAGCTAATTCCGATCCACTCCGCCTCCGGCGGGGGCACCTGCTGCTTCCTAAACATGATAGTGTCCGCGTCGAATTCCTTCTTACTACAGTCCGTGCTGACGTGGAAGATCCAGCCGTTGCGATAGAGGTGCGCCAGGAGCTCGCGCACAATGATGCGGGAGGGGATTGCGTCGCGGCCTTGGCCGTACCAGGGCTTTCTGTTTAGCTTGAACTCGTGGGATGCGCCATAGGGTTGCTCGCGTTGGATGCCGAAGGAGTAGTGCGTGGTGATGGTGCGGCGGATGCCGTCGATGTCGGAGGGGGAGAATTGTAGACACCGAATTCGGTCGCTGCTGTGGAGGGAGAGGCTGGCGAAGTTGGTGGTGACGGCGGGNGGGGGTCTTTTCGGGGAAGAGGCGGTTCATTTTGGAGGTTGGGTCGTGAGAGTTGAGTGTTTGAGAATGTTTAGGGGGGAGATAGGTTGTTCAGAGCGTTGTTGTGTATATTTTGAGTCACAAGCTGGTTTGGCTTGAATCACCACCCTATGGAATGACAAGTGAGTAGGAAAGAGCGAGGACGAAAAGCACTTGAAATAAAAGATCTAAACCCATAGTCTAACCTACCGATCTATAAATGTTTATACAACCTGAAAATCCCTTCTAAATCTCTCACTTCCTTCGAGGCTGTGTGTTCTGCCAAGTGATGCAAGGCTAGGTATCTGGCAGGAAGGCGTCAGGGCTGAGCGACGGATACCAACCCCGTGGGTGTAGTAGTAGGATGGTAATTAATGTACAGTGCTGACGGATGATCATCGTCGCTATTTTCTGTATGGGATACTTAGTTCCATACAGAGCCCTGACAATCCACAGTAGAGCAGAGTAATTGTGGTGACTGGGAGAGAACAGCCATATAATATAATAAAATGCTGTGGCATGCGATACGATAAGATACAATGCAATACAACACATCCTCCCAGCCTTCCTTCATTCCCTTCGTTCCACCAGCAACCAGAGCAACCATGTAAACAAAAATAAATCCCTACCAACGGATCTAGTATATTTCTATCACTGCTACCACAAATAAATAAAAAGTGCCTATCATGAATTTTCTGCCATATCGATCGCTCTGGGATTTACGGGATTTACATTGATTTACCAACGATTTACAGTCGCACTCATAGGGCCATCCAATCGGACTCTTAATACCCCAGAATATCGAAACGCCAAGTGGGAATGCCACGCTTAAGCGTTTCAGCTCCGATGCACCAAAACCCACCACGTTGCGTCAACTTGTGCACTTTCATGCCCAGCCAAAATCCAAGTTATACGGCGACAACGGACGTTATAGTTTAGTAAATGGCTTCTAGATGATTGTTTATGCGGAACCTACACTCATTACACTCCTTACAACTACTCATTTCACTCTCTTTTTCACTTTTTGTTTCAAGTGGCCGTCCCCCGCCGAATGTGTAGCTCCTTCCTTCCCTGTTGTCTCTGATCGCGGTGGGATAAGGCGCGCGTCCTGTCAGCTGCAGTCTGCCCCAAGATACCAACGGCCACACCACATAACGCATAACGAACGACCCCACCGACTTTCCTTGAGCTGATTGAACATCCCTGAGACAAATATATTCCACGACCATACGCGATTTCGACGCGTCAAGAACGAAAGAACCTGCTGTAACGACAGAGAGCTTGGGGAAATACAGCGGGAAGCAAGGCGAACCCAGCTCCCCTCAGATAAGCAAATCGCTAGAGTTACACCGAAAAAGCTCCACAACAGGGCAATTATAAATTCCCGGACACAAAATCTCGAGGAAAACTTTGATCTGCAAAGATGACCAGCGGCATGGGAGGCTCGGTCGATCCTGAGACTCTCTATACGAAGCAGAATTGCATTGGTACGGAAGAATAGTTAATTATGTTTTTTGGGGGGCATTTGCTGACTATCTCCAGGCGGTGGAAGCTTTGGCAAAGTCTACAGAGGGTGACTTCCCCCTCAAACTGCTATAATTTATATTTGCTAACTTCAAGAAGTGTAGACAGACGCACTGGCCAGTCCGTCGCTATCAAGGTCATCGATGTCGAAAATGCCGAAGATGAGGTCGAGGATATCATACAGGAGATCTCGATTCTGTCGGAGCTCCACTCTCCCTATGTCACACAGTACCATGGGTCATACCTCAGGGGGTCGGATTTATGGATCATCATGGAGTTCTGTTCGGGGGGAAGTTGTGCGGACTTAATGAAGCCAGGTTCCATACAGGAAGAGTACATATCGATTATCATACGGGAACTTCTGATGGGGCTGGACTACCTGCATGGAGACAAGAAGCTGCATAGAGATATCAAGGGTACGGGTTCTGTCGTGAAGGTCGAGGCCATAAACTAATTTTATACCACAGCTGCAAATGTCCTCCTGGGTTCGAATGGCCAGGTAAAACTGGCAGATTTCGGCGTTTCGGGGCAGCTCTCGGCCACCATGACGAAGAAGAATACGTTTGTTGGCACGCCATTCTGGATGGCTCCAGAAGTTATCAAACAGTCTGGGTACGATCACAAGGCAGATATTTGGTCACTGGGGATTACTGCGCTGGAGTTGGCAAATGGGGAACCACCATATTCCGATATTCATCCCATGAAGGTTCTGTTCTTGATCCCAAAGAACCCACCGCCAAAACTTGAGGGCAACTTCACAAAAGCGTTCAAGGAGTTTGTTGAGCTGTGCTTACAACGAGACCCGAGGGATCGACCGTCTGCAAGAGACCTATTGAAGCACCCATTCGTACGCCGGGCGAAGAAGACTTCCTACCTTACGGAACTCATTGAGCGCCATGAGAGGTGGGCAATGAACCACAAGAGCGACGCGGAAGACTCGGATGAGGAGCGGGACCAACCTCAACAAATGAACCAGGAAAACGAAGACTTATGGGATTTCGGTACTGTTCGACCTGCTGGCGGGAAAGGAGGAAGCCGATATGGTCTTGGCGCGATGGGGGAGTCTGCTACGAATGCCAGGTCTTCAAGGTCCTCTGAATATGGCGACGACTATGCAGAGAGACCACGAGAACGATCACCAACGAAAATGAAGGACTCCGGCTATATTTCCAGTGCCGATACGGTGAAGGCACAGGTCCAAGGTGGAAGGCAAGCCTCGCCTCAACGACGCCCTGTACCGTCGATGCCACAGCAATCACCCTCCAAAGTTCCATTACCTCCATCTCCGATAAAGCCGTTACCGCAGTTTCCACAAACACCGCGGACAGCATCTGTGGCACCATCGGAGGCGACCGATTCTCCCGATTATGACGAGTCGTTGCGTGAACAGCTGCGTAAGGATATGGTCTTCCTAAACCTAGGCTCAACGCCATCACCGCAGCCACCAGCTCCACCACCGCGAAATATTGTGCTGCCTCCACCACAGCCACCACAGCTACATGTCAACACACAACAACAACAACAACAACAACAACAACAACAACAACCGCTACCTCCACCACGACCAACTGGCCAGCAGCCACTCCCACGCCTAACCCCCATGAAGCTCCCCGAAATCCCTCCTTTCCGAGGCGGCGGTGCAAAGCCCTTACACAACTTCACGAACCAACCACAACCTGGTCCTGCAACAAGCAAACCACAACCCCTCCCCTCCACCGCGTACCCCCCTCAACTCCAAAACATCCCACCCCAAAAACATCAGCAGGCTGAACTCATCCAGCCTGCTCCCGCCCTCACCTCAAAGCTCATCAACAAACAATCCGTAGACAGCCTCCGCTGCGACACTCCTCCCACCTTCCCCTCCCCCGCTCCCGACTCCACAGACGGCGAGCTCGACGCCCTCAACCACGTCATCTTCCCCGCTCTCGAAGAGGCGCTCAAGCGGCGCGAAGTGCACCTCCAGCGATGGCTGCACCGGAGCGCAGCAGCGGCGGGAGGAAGCCCAGTCGCGACGCCGAAGACGCAGAGGGTTCAGGCGGGGCATGAACGGATTAGGCGGTTGGTGTTTAAGATTGCGAATCAGTTCAAGGAGATTGATCGAATTGATAGGGAGGAGAGGGTTGGGATGGGGAAGGAGGTGGATGTCTTTCTTGAGGGGCTGTTGGAGGAGGTGCTGGTGAGGGTTGAGCCGTTGGAGGAGGAAGAGGAGGTGTTGTGATGAGTGTCAAGGGGGAGGTGGGCTTATGAATGAATACCCTGATGAGGTTATGCTTGTGAACGATGGATGGTTAGAATTGGGCGGACTGGGGGATGGGATAGGGGGATAGATGGGGCTGGGGTTGGGGTTTGGCGTCGGGAGGGCGGCATTATGGGCGTCAAGGGCATTTTAGCCGTGTGTGTTGACGGATTAGCATTATTGGGACAACCCACACCCCCTCTTCGTTTTTTGTGTTGGATTGGGACTCTGGAAACTTTGGTGTGTTTTAGGCGGGGTGGATGAGATGAAGTAGATGGGAAATGAAGAATGGAGACATGAGGAAGGTAGACAATGAAGAACTTAGTGGTTTGTTTGATGTTGATCTTGGTGTATGTATGTCTGTTCTGGTTTATATGAACTCGAAGAACCGTACATAATTGTAGATCTTTGAAGGGTCACTGGGCAGACCCGGCACATCTCTTCACTACTACGCTATAAACGACCAGTAACTGGATGTTTAAGAAAGGTCTATTGTTATGTAGGTAGTGTTATATAACCAATCTCGCCCATCCATACCCCCCAGCCATTCATTTCCCAAAACGTTCATCCCTGGTACGGTCTATCTCTAAACTCATCTCACGATTCTATATATACACTCAACTCTTGCTGTCGTCCACCTGCAGTGACATTCAAGCCACTTTACATCTTATCGAGGACAGCGCGAGTGAACTCGTTCGTGGTGCTGTTGCCGCCCATGTCGCGGGTGCGGACTTGTCTAGGTGGGGAGTTAGTATCAGTGTGGCAGACTAGGGAACGCGAGGGGAAAGACATACCCTGCAGCAATAACATCGTACACAGCCTTGGAGATGCGGTTGGCGTGCTCATCAAGACCAAGGTGTCTCAGGAGCATAGCACCAGAGAGCAACATGGCAGTTGGGTTAGCCTGGTCCTTACCCTTGATATCGAGACCGACGTGACGGCATCCGGGCTCGAAGACAGCAACATCGCGACCCATGTTGCAACCTGGGACGATACCGGGGCCACCGACGAGAGCAGCGCCGACGTTGGAGAGGATACCTCCGTAAAGGTTGGGCATGACCATGACATCGAACTGCTGTGGGCGGGAGACACACTGCATGGAGGCGTTGTCGACGATCATGTCGCTGGACTCGAGGGTGGGGAAGTCCTTGGCGACGGCGTTGAAGGTGTTGCGGAAGAGACCGTCGGCAAGCTTCATGATGTTGGCCTTGTGGATGCAGGTCACCTTCTTGCGGTTGTTTGCGAGGGCGAAGCTGAAGGCGAACTTGGCGATGCGCTCAGACTTGGCGCGGGTGATGATCTTAAGGGACTCAACGACGCCGGGGACGGACTGGTGCTCAAGGCCGGAGTACTCGCCCTCGGTGTTCTCACGGATAATGGCGAAGTCGACGTTCTTGTGGCGGGTCTCGTAGCCGGGGATGTTCTTGATGAGGACGACCGAGGCGTAGATGTCGAGCTCCTGGCGGAGAGCGACGTTGAAGGACTGGTGGCCGGAGCGGTCGACCGGGGTGTGGAGGATACCCTTTAGGCCGATCTTGTTGCGCTTCAGGGAGGCGATGGACTCGCGGAAGAGCTCCTCGGAGTGCTTTGCTCCGGACTCCAGGCCAGAGACATCGACTTGCTCCCACTCAATGGGGACGTTGTCGGCCTTGAAGACGGTCTTCACGGACTCTGTGATCTCGGCACCGATACCATCACCGGGTATAAGGGTAACTGTGTATTTGGAGCCATACTTGGTAGGCTGTAGTAAACCGGTAAGCTAGTGGTCTCTTGACAACATAGGAATCAGGTTCAAGTACCTTGAAGATATCACTCTGCACGCTTGCGAAAGACCTGCGGATCTCAGCAGAGGTGCTCGACGACGTTGAAGTGGCGTTTCTCAAAAGGCCCTGATAAGAGACGAAACGTTAGCGACAGAAGTTGATTTGCGCGATTTTCGCGCCATTGCCAATTGTTGAAGAGCAGAAATCTGAATTGCTTACTTGCGCCGAGCGAGCAGAGCTTCGGGACAGCATGTCGCAGGTGGTAGAGTGAGGACTTGGGTTGGAATCTTGAACTGGCAATCTCTTGCTCCGGATGACCGCGTGAAAAGTAGTTACAGCCTTGGATATCCCGCAGTCGCTTAGTAGTTGGAGAAATCATCACGTGTTGGGGTTGGCGCTTGTCAAGAACAACGTAAACTCCTTGGCGTAAATTTCTTGGCAGTGGCAACGTTACTCTCAGTCCAGCAACTTTTTTTTTAGGAGGTAATCTATATCTGTTGCCAACTATCATAAATGGTGGGAAAGGGGAGAGCATTTCTCACAAAATCATAAGCATTGGCTAGACTTTGACTTCGATGTAAGCCTATTTTTATGTAAAATAGTCACCTTTCACAATTATCACTTGTGTATACAAAAATAAACACCAATTAAGCCAATTAGGTTTATTATAGACAGAAAATCTATTTAAATGGCTCTTTGATAACAGACTTGTGCATCCCAATATCATAAAAAATTTACTACAAGTTAAACTAACAATGGAGGTGCTCTTGCGAGGCCGTCCATGTACAATAAAGTCGGCCACTTTTACTTTGAGATAAGCGCCAACATGCACACGCTTCCACTATCAGGCACTAGAAGCTCGGCTCGACGGATGGTGAAGCTGGCGAAAGAAGTAGAACGACCTGAGCCTAAACTGAGTTTGCTGTATGGATGGAGAATCAAGCAAACTTCGGGACGCAGTTCTTATCGATAGAGGTGCATTTGGCAAAACGAGGAATTCGAAGAATACACATGATGGGGCAACCACCGTTGTAACTTAAACAGGGTATCCCGTGAACGGAATCACAGGACGGTAGATCATAAGTAGGTTTCTCAAGGCCTTGTACTTGTTCTGGACTCTCCCTAGGGAGACTATTAGTAATAGCTAACACAGAAGGTGATGACAAGCTTACAACTTACAAACTCGCAAGTGTTTCGGCAGCAGCCTCCGCAAGGGCATTTGCCTCACGCTTAGCCTTACCGCATGGCTGACCGGGGCGCCAGCAAATAGCTTCGGCTTCTGCCTCGGCGTCACGCTTGGCTTTGCCGCATGGCTGGCCGGGGCGCCAGCAGATTGCCTCGGGCTCACTCTTGGCAAGCGCGGAGGCAATAGCCTCAGCGGCGCGCTTAACCTTGCCACATGGCTGACCCGGGCGCCAACAGATAGCCTCCGCCTCACGCTTGAGTTTGTCGTCGATCGGCGCAGCTGCGGATGTGTCAGGATTGGCCCCTGTGGAAGATGGAAGGGAACGGGTGAACATACCATTGGCGATAGCCTCTGGCTCTGGCTCTGGCTCTGGGAACGCCTCGCGGACGGCGAGCTTGTCAAAGAATGCTTCGGCTTCGGGCTGGGCATTGGCGACAGCATGGGCGAGGGCCAAAGCAGCGCGCTTGGCTTTGCCGCAGGGCTGGCCGGGACGCCAGCAGATGGCAGCAGCCTCGGCCTCACGCTTAACTTTGCCGCATTGCTGGCCTGGGCGCCAGCAGATGGGCTCGGCAATGGGCTCGGCAATGGGCTCGGCCATGGCTTCGGCGAAGGCCTCGGCAGCACGCTTGACTTTGCCGCATGGCTGGTCGGGGCGCCAGCAGATTGGCTCGGGCTCGGCGACGGCAATGGCGGCCGAGTTGACGCCAGCCACGAGGGCGGCGACGCAAATGGTTGCGAGATACTTCATAGTATCGGGTGGTGGTGTGGTGGTTGCGGACTATGCGTTCAAATATGGATATTTGCTTGTCACTTGGTGACAAATGAATTGATACTCGGTTGTTGATAGGAATGAAGAAGATGATGTGATACAGGAAAGACGAAAAAGGAGGAGATATCGAGTTCTTATATACACATTCAACCGCGTGGCAAAGCCATGGCGATGTGACTATTCGAAAGAGCGAAGAGTGACTGAAGAGCATGGAAAGGATGGTTCGTGCCATAGACCTGGGCCATGGCTTTGTCACTTCCCAATCCATTCATCAATACGCCCCCCATGAGCAGGGTAGTTGACATTCCATCGCGACGGACACAGACCATGATTCACTGCATCACAGAGCAGACGCAGGGAAGACCCCTAGCTACCGTGCAAGGGATAGATCAAAAAATCCGCTTGGAGGCGTTCTGGAACAACGGCAAGTTGGATGGCGGGTGAGGAGTTGCACTGGCACCAAGAACCCCTGAGCGTATCAGCATCGAGAGAATCTGAACAACATTTCTTACAACCTACCAAACAAACGGATGTCAATTCAATAACCGATAGAACCGCACTATCTATTCAGTGGTGGCGTCGGTGAATGAGCTCGCCCCGGCCCCTTAGACGCGAGCTTCCTTCTAGCCCTGTCAACCGTAGAATAAGCCCAAAGGGCATCATGGGACGTGTAGTCTGCCTGTGCCGATCAACGCAAGATAAAGGATGAAAAAGAGTGGCTCTCATCTACGATCGAGCATGGCGCGCGATCGAGCGAGAGGCTTTGTGCTGGGGTTGGCTGGGAGGGTGTGTTGAGGCTGCGCTAAGCCGGATTCTTTTGATACCCCGATTAGGAAATCCTGAGGCTAAGCGAGTTTTTTGCGGGGGGAGTTGCCAAATGCGCCGGTAAAGGGACGCAGGGTCTCAAAGAGAGGTGATGAGTATCCTTTTGTCGGTGTGAGGGACGGGATGTACGGGAGCATGCTGGGGCGAGCTGTCGGTTGATGAGGCGTGTTGGGGATGCAGGCGAATGATCTTTGGGATAGGAGGTAAGCGCTGTTCCTGGTAGCTGGAGGCGACTGTCACGGCTTCGTGGAATGTAACGCTGATTTGTGACATGCCCGTTGCTTCTTTTGAGACGAAGAGGCCAATTTCGGGTAGTCGCTGTCGCCTAGAATCTCCAATTATTGGATGAAGCGCAGAAGACACAGGGAACAGGGACCTGTATAGAGCAGCTTTTTTTCTGCACTAGATCCAGCGCAAGAGTGATTGGAATACCAGACTTCGACAACAGTGGCACAAAAGCACAGTCCTCCCTAGCGGTGGGCAAAACTGGCGATGAGCAGTGGCGCTGAACAGAAACAGCTTGATCCCTGCTTCGGAAATAACACGATGGAACTCTGAACAGAAAACTTGTTCTCCGCATCAATAGCAGGATGGAATGCTGAACGAACAACTCATCCGTCACATCCATAAACACCACGAGATCGCCTCGGCTACCAGACTTTGACAGCAGCGGGACAAAAGACTCTGAGACTCGTGTTTCTGACACCTCAACGTATTGCTCCTTGTTTTATGACTATCTTCACTTGGCTTGTTGGTTCTTGCCTCGAAACCATGCGAATCCCACTACCAGGTCCCAGTCTGAGTCAAAACAGTAAGGGAAGTGCCTACGTGGACCCCTGACTGATCCAGCCTGTTTCTCTGCCACGCCGCACCTGTCACACAAGGCAGGAGGACAACGCGACGTTCGCTTCGGGAATCGAAACCTTTCGAAAGATCTTGCCTTGGGTGAACGGTGAGTAAGACTCCGCGCGACGCTCGCGCTTCTCGTGCCGCCCGAGGAGGAAATCGCGTCTGCAAATTCAGTATGGCCTCGTCCTGATAATTTGCAAGTTCTCCACTCGATCCTTAATCCGGCGCGTGGGCCACATCCCAGCAATAACCCCCGTATCGGAAAGACCCTGTGCTGAGATCCCGCACGAAGATCACCCTTCGACTAGCCTTGGATCAATACATCACCTGTCATGTCCCCTTATGAAAGAGACGCTAGACGTGATGGGCCTTGCACACCGCATAGGACCCAATGACCCTTCCCCTCCTTGTCAAGAAAGCCTTGCCTTGAGAGGTTCCGCACTATCATCATGGCCCGGACAGAACCCTCATTTCGTGAGACCTCGGGAAGCTGACCGAGATTCTGCATAGGGTATGGACCTCAATAACCCCCTATTATGCATTTCGGAAAACTTTGCCCTTGAAAGGCCCCAGAGGACTATCATGGTCGGACAGAACTTCCAATTTGTGAGGCCTCCACAACCTATTGTTCAGAAAACCTTGCGCTGGGAAGTCCTCCAGAACCCCCATTCTGGTGAGACCTCGCATAGGGAAGCCGCGCGAGATTCATCACAAATTATAGCCCTCAACAGCTCCCTATCATTAAAAAAAGCCTTGCCTTGAGAGGTCCCAAGGGAAGCTGACCGATATACTGCATAAGATCTAGACCTCAGGAGCCCCCTTTAGAAAAACCTTGCCTTGAGAGGTCCTTCACACGATCATTATGACCTGTAGAAAAACCCCATTCCGTGAGACTCACGTAGGGAAGCTGAGCTGACCGAGATTCCGCACACGGTATAGCCCTCAGTAGCTCCAACATTTAGAAAAACCTTGCGTTGGGAAGTCCTCCACGATCATCATGGCTTGGCCAGGACCTCCGTTGTAGGAACCCTCGCGTCGGAAGACTCGGAGAGGGCTTTCGCGAAATCAAGACCTTGCTCTTTGATCGATCGATCGATGCCACTCTTGACTCACAGCTACCACTTGGCACATCTTTCCTTGACCGATGGACTCTTTGATTCATCATTACCACTTGGCATACCCCTATGATGGGAAGACGCAGGAGTTGAGAGACCCTGCACAATTCACACCGCAACCTTTGATCCATCAATCCATTTTCGTATCACCTGACGCAAGACCGCCGGCCTTGAATATTACTCCATAGCGCTCATCTACCTTGGCACCTCTATAGTACAAGGCAACATTGTGACTCCCTCCCTCACCCCATCCCCCTCTACTCCTCCATCTTATCCCCCTCCTCGTCCTTCTTCTCCTCTTCCTCATCCTCCCCCTCCAGCGCCTCCTTAGCCGCCTTCTCCGCCTCCGCTAACAACTCCTTCGGCACCTCCACATGCCTCCCCTTCGTCGGCCCATCAAGCCCACTAATCCACGTCATCTCCAACTCAAACTCCTTATCCTTATTCTCCTCATGCGCCACATAGATAATCCTCGCCGCCTCCTTCACTCCATCCGCCAAACTCAGCTCCCCAGCCGCAAGATCAAGCTTCTCCAGCTCAGCCTTCGCGCTCTGCCGTCCCTTCCCCGTAGCAGCCCCATAATACCCCCAGTACTGTCCACTGGGCTCAATCATATACAATGCCGGGCCACCATACGTCTTTCCCACCGCCTTGCCGCCCGCGCCGGACGCGGGTCCATCGCCTACTTGCCCGTCGACGGGGAGCTCGACTTCAGAGTCCCATCCGCCGAGGATGGCGGTGATGCCGAAGGGACGCACGGACGAGTACAAGGTGTAGGCTTGGAGGTAGCCGCCCATGCGGCTGGCGAGGTCGGCGGTCGAGATGGGCGCCTTGTAGACTTCGCGCCATGAGGCTGCTTCGTCGCGGGCGCGCGACGTGAAGTGGCGTCCGTCCGGTACTAAGCCTGACGAGACCTGGGGGAGTAAGTTAGTATTTGTGATTTCTTGGAGTTGTCTCAGTGCGATTGATTAGAAGGACATACAGCTCCCATGTGTCTATCAATCGTGGCAATGCGTTTGTTGGCTTCTGGCTTCAGTAGCTTAGATGTGACGAGCTTCTCGACGGCGAGGACGACGCCGTCCTTGCAGCGGATGCCGATAGAGGTACCGCCATTCTCGACGGCCTTGACGGCATATTCGACCTGGAAGTTGCGGCCGTCGGGGGAGAAGACGGAGTTCTGGAGATCGTAACCCGTCCCTATCGAGGTCTGGAAGCTTTAAGTCAGTATATCATCCCGTTTGTGCTGTGATCATCGTGGCATGGGGGGTGCGGGTAGCTAGGGTGAAGGGCGGTGGAGGGCTGGCTGACCATGATGTGCGGTTGTCGGGGGGAGAGAGTAGAGCTGCCTGTGGGTTGTGGATTGTGATGATTGAGTGATTAGATGGTTGTGGTAGTTTTGAGAGAGCTCGGGTTTGGAGGTGAGTTGAGCTTCTTGATGGAGCTCCAGGCACACAGCTCGATGCGCGTTGTCTGGCGAATGGATCTCGACTGATGCGCTAGAGCGGAGTTGGACTAGCGCAGCCTCGTGGAGCTTTGTGGCTGGTGAAGTGTGGTTGGTGAGGCTGGCGTTTGAATCACGTGATATATATGCATAAAATATGATATTATGATATTTAGATGTACATAAAGAATAGGTAGCAAAATAGAATAGTCTTCATAACTCCTTACTGCCTGTATCCTTGCACTGTTCTTCCTTCTTCTTCTCCGTAACGGCTTCGGTCGCATAGCACGCAACTACAAAACCCTACAAAAACGTTATAAAACACACGTCATGTTTCCATCCCACGCGCGTACTCTTATTTTATAACTTTGTACTCTTTTGTATCCCCCCATATCAAAATTAGAATATCATTTTCTGGCCCCCTTATACTCTACATACACTGTATATATTTTCCATGTATACTCCAGTAAATATATATATATATATATATATATACACACATACTCATTCAAGCTGCAGCGACGAACGGGACTTCTGACTTCGTACTCCTAAAAAGGAACCACAGGTACCCAGTGAGAGGAATAAAAGAACCGCCCGCCAGTCGTGTCGCCAAGTCATTGGAAGCATTTGGGAGTATTGGGTGCGAACTTGCCTTAAACAAGTGGAGCGCTAATTCCGATAAATGCCTATTGATGCTGTAGATGCCTATGGATTCCTGCCTATCCTGCCCATCCTAACTCATCCTGTCGTCGCTTCCACCGTTTTAACGCAAATACCATTAATAAAGGAGGGGTACGAGTGGTGACAAGCCAGTACAAAGCCCGCCTATCCCACCTTCATCCCACCATCACCTACCACCACACCCAACCATCCCTGACTTTCTAATATATAATCTCCCAACGCCTACCTCCTTCATTTCTCCTCTACCAAACTCTTCTCTTCCTCCTGAATACATCTCAACGACTGCTCTTTTTTTGCTTCATATTTCCTCTTGCAAATCTACGGTTACAGGCTGCAGATCTCTCTCCTCTGCCTTTGCCTGGCCCACTCCTGGCCTTTCCCGCTGTCACACCGCTCGCTCTCTCTTTCTCCATATCCACCCCCACCTGCCGTCCTGAAACTCTGAGCCTGACTCTTGCTTCCGTTTCATCGCAAATACTCTCAAGTATATAGCATAGTCAAAATACAAAAAAGAAAACAAAAAGAAAACAAGATCTTGCTCCGTTCCAAAGTCCGCTGCGCTCAGCTCTTTGTCTCGTCACTTGCACATCTAACATTCAGATTTGCTGGAATCACAGGCTACTACAACTTCACATTTGCTGCCTTCTTCTCGTATCTCTTCTCATCGCTGTTTCTGCTGCCTCACAAAGCAAGTCTTGACATACCCTCCCCCAACGCAGAGCACCAGTCGCAAGGTCAGCATCCAAATACATACCGCACAACATACTGATCCTCCCCTCACAGGCTCACCAGCCGCCGCCACCATGGCAGCAACCCAAGAAGAGCTCTCCGCCCTCTTCTCCCGCACCCTCTCCTTCCAACCCCCAGCTTCCGCTCCCCTCCCACCAGCACCAATCCACCAAACCACCCGCCCCGAAGAAGCAATCNACCAACCGACGACCACACAACCGCCATAATCCTCTCCCGCCACGGCGTCGACGCCTCCTCCCTCTTCCCCTCCCAACTCGCCCTCTTCCAATCCGCAGACCCAGCACAACAAATGCGTCTCGTGGAACTCTGGCGCATCTCCCCACCCACCTACGGCGGCCACGCTTTCGCCTCCGAACAACCCGCCTGGCCCGCCACGAGCCTCGCCCAGGAAGAAACAGCCGCGCAGGCACGGTACGAGCGCGCTATGCTCGAGGAGCGCGCTGCGCGCCATCAGTCCGTCGAAGGGGGCGATGATGTCATGAGCGACGGGGAAGCGAGTAACACCCCCCTTACACCCATCCTAGGCGGAGGAGACGGCCGTAGCGGTGGCGCAGAGCCATACATGGCATCTGGCTACGAAGCCTTGGCGGCGCGGGAGTATGAGCTCTCAGCACAGCAGCCGGCGAAGGATGTGTATTCGCATTTTGGTGCCCCGGTGGGGGGTGCGCAGGCGGTGGTGCCGTATAGTAAGGCGACAGATCCGGTGTATGCAAGTGGTGCGGCGGATGGGTGGGCCACGAGGTCGGAGCAGGAGCAGAGGAGGGCGATGGAGGATGCGTATGGGGGGTTTGCGCAGAGGGGGTATGGGGGTGTGTGTTTTGGGTATACAGGGGATCAGGAGATGTTGTAGGGGTTTAGAGGGTTAGGAGGTTATTGAAGGGGGGGTAATTTGGTATATATTGCTTTGCGGTGTGGTGTGGTGTGGCATATATGGAGAGGAAATAGGGCAGATGAAGGGGAGTAGGGTTATACTATACGTTCTGGGTCAGGTTATTTCCTTTGCGTTCTAGGCAGCACTACCTCTCTCTATCTTATTTGCTTGCTTTTGCTATTTGGTTCTCTCAAGGGATTGGTTTGATGGGGAACTGATGTTTCGTTGAGGTACGTCGTCCTTTCCTCCCAAGCTATTACTATACCCTTTCCTCCTTCCCTCGTCCCCGTACATCTAACCTCCCACTATTCTTCCATCCATTGGGTTAGCTATTCAATCACAGTTAGGAATTCGAATCCATTAAAGTGAATTTTTGCAGTTCTATATTATTTATTATTTTGTTAAATATACTGAGGATATTTTACCCTACGTAGCCATATAACAACAATAAGATCACTGAAAACAATAGCACCCTCTCACTTAGTACCAGTCCTTCCCCCCCCTCTTTATCCCCGTATGCCCTTCAGCTCCCCCTCCTCGTCCCGCACCTACCTCCTCCATCACCGAGCCGACACTAGCGATCGCTGCATGGCCTCCTCGCCCAGTGTCTTCTATCTCATCTCCATCCTACCAAAGAGCGGGCGCAAGAAGCCACGGATGCCATTGCATATACGTGCGCGCACGAGCAAGTTCCCAACGTGGAGGATTGAGGAGTTTAAGGGGTGTATGTTGAGGGGATTCTAGGGTTTCAAGACCATGCTGTGGCGATTGATATGACGAGACTAGAAAGGGGAATATAGGTGGGTGGCGTCATGCTGGATGGACGGCGGGGAATGGGCGGACTTTTGGCCCATGGGCTCGTCATGTTGGGTTAATTCTGGAGACGCTGGTGCATTCCGGGAAAGTTGAGGCGCGGGAGAGGAATTGTCTAGGAGGGGGATGACTTTAAGTGCTTGTGGGTTTTCTGGCTCGCGTTGCGGGGATTGGTTGCGAGATGTTGGATGTGGAAGGGAGGCGGAGTTGTGGTCGCTGGATGCAGTTGGCTCGACCCGCCTTGCCACTTTCAGAGACTTGGGTGTATTCCCAGCGAGCTGGGGGAGCTCTTCGACGATACTATTTTCCAACTCTCGCCGAGGCAATAACCGCCTCTCCTACGGGTGTGACGTGTCATGACTTTGTCTTCTCAGGGACTTTTTGGCCTGTACGATGTCAAAGGTGGATAATGGGCGGTACTGTGGTCGCTGGACGAAGTTGGCTCGATCTCACTAGCCACCTTTTAGAAGCATAGGTGCGTTTCTAACAAGCTGGGAGTGGCTGTTGAGGACATCGTTTTCCAGCTCCCGCCCGAGGCTCAAAAGCCGCTCTTCTAGAGAACTATAGGCTTGGTCGTATTCTTGTGAATATTTGGCTCTCGAGTTTAAAGGTGGGTAATAGGCGGCACCGTGCGTTTAATGAGGAACAAAGATGGCCTGAAGCATAATCAAGTAACACAATTATGAATCCCCATCATCTCAAGTCAGTCATCCAAGTCTCCCCAGTGCTCCTTGAGGTCATCAGCCCTCCACTTCGTATCCCAGCCTACCTCCTTTTCGATTCGCTCCAGGATTCTCAGAATAGCACGATGCTCACTCGGATGGCTCATGACCTTGCCTGCTATCCAGAGAGGCTGGACAGAATTGGTCCATGACCCGTGGTGTGTATTCGACTCGGAAATAGCACAGATTTGGCGTGCGTGCCAGAGTATTGAACGCTGAAAAGGAAGGTTAGCTGGTGATGAGTGGATTATATGAAGCAAACAGTTGCTCTTGACGCGTATGGGATAGACTGGCTAACTTACCGACTGCCTTTTAAGGTTGACCCCCCTCGGCTTTTCTTGAAGCATCATTAGTGTAGAGGTGTGATACAATTGATTCCCAGAAACTACCAGAGATTAGATTGCAGAAATTGCATTTGTGAATCAACGTACTTGCAGAACCATTTCCATACAAAACAGTGGGAAACGGGTTTTGAAAGTCCCCTACCACTGCCGGAATAACCAGAATCGGTTTCATTTCTTCCGGTCTGTCAGTATACCACTCTTGCAGGGTATCAAACAGCTTTTGCCATCGTGCAGAATAGCTGCCTTCTTGAGTTCTTGCCCCTGGTTTCCTTGAATGGCTATCGTGGCTCGAATTTATCAAATGAAGAACGCTGGCACAGATAAAAACAGAATAGTTTGCCCAAACATCGAAAGAATTCGAAGGATTGCGAAAGAGTGCAAGGTCTTCATCTGAATCTTTACCAAAAGTCCAATGATTGATGGGGATTAGAGTTTCTTCTTGTGAGATGAGTCCTCCACAGACATCTATATGTTGAAATTAGCGACTCATCAGAATGCATTGGAGTCATAGGAGATTTACCCATTCTCGCGAAGCACCAGAAAAGAGCCTGCTCAATCCCACCCATAAACCCGTGGATACGAACAGCTTCTATCAAATTTGCACACCCATCGAGATGTCGCCTCCATTCCTTTGGAGAACCTAGCATCGTCAGTCGCAATTTCATATCTGCGCAGCAGCTGACTTACAACTCATCATTTCCAAAACACATAGAATTACGCACGACGCTATTACTTCTGTATTTTTGGTATGGAGCTCTGGTAACAGTAGGTGGATTGCTTCTTGATATAAAGAAAGACTCTCTGATGATGGCAATGAAGGGTCCTTCCTTTCTAACTGGCGAGCTGACAATGCCAGTATAGAATACTTTAGTTGCGGTGACGATTTCGCCATAATCGGGAGTTTGAACTCAAAATGCCGCTGATTGTCGAATTTATCAAGCTACACCAAGTCAGCGGACAGATTAGACGAAGCTTTAGGGATGCGATGGGTAAGTGTGTGTCTCAGGGCAGCACTTTTTCTAATTCACGTTATGCCTCCATTTCTTATCATATAGATACCAGCCGCTTACTTGAACTTAGAAACTGAAGTTGGCACAGGCGGCTTCAGTAACTAAACTCGAAGCACATGTGGACAGACACTATAGAATCGGCATTCTACCAACAAGGGCGGATATTAAGAATGTGACTTTTGAAATTGGACTGCCCTGAGACATACTTACAGACATAGAATGACAAAAGTTAGCTTACTAACGGCACTTACCCAGGGAGCCAATTCATCTATATAATTTTTCCATAGTATATACTCACGATATGCTGTAAGTTCAGGTGGCTTATGGGACTCGGAATCAGAGAGGGAACTATCACAGGCTGGTCCATCGCCCTGAGATACTACAGCATCCTGTGAGATGAATCCCATATTTGGTTGGCGTTCTGGAGTTCCATAAGCAGTCGGGGCATTTGACCTTGCGGTGTAGATTATATGGTTGCGAAGGGTGGTATGTAATTCCCGATATGCTGAACCAGGAAGGAATATGCCATGAGATGAATCAAACAGCTGATTGTCGAAAGTTGCTTCATTGAAATCTTGATGATTAGATGGTAGGGCCATGCTTCTGTTCTCTGGCGGACTAATATCCATGGCCATAGATACTTGGTGTTGTTGAGACTCAGGATACCGCGGGTACCTTAACGCAAGTAATTCGGCTGCAACTTCTCCTGTGCAAAATGGAGAGTCTCCTTCACGGTGGATATTGTGCTGGACATCGCTATGCGTTGGCCAAGACCGAGGAGTTGAACCATGGGCCGTTGAATTGTCATGGCTTTGGAGTTCGGAGCCGGATATCATATCTATAGGTATATAGTGATCATCGTCCACGTTGTATGAGATATCGTCCGACGGTGACGCAGAAAAAGAGTGTGGCGAGGTGATAGAATGAGCTATATTTACGTTATCTATGTATTCGCTTCTCCGAGGGACATTTGGGTCCCTGTGTTCTGGAGGCGCTTCATTTTGATGGACTTTTAATATGTCTGGCGTAACGTCTAGTATCTGAAGTTCTCAATTAGCAAAGGGTCTCCGGGAAAAGCTCCACTCTGGTTCCTAGGCAAGAATCAACCGCACCTGATACCGTCGGAGACTTCTTCTCATATTGGCAGAATGCCCAATATTCGAGTGCTTAGAAGTTAAGCCAGTTGGGTGGACAGCTTTAAACTTGACATTGGTAGTCCATATGCACCCTTCTCCACGATGGTCACAATTGTTACATTTTGGCCGAGTTTCGTCACCTAAAATTCAAAAACTCTAAGTCCAAGTTCGTAAAGTCAATGTGAAACTGCTATGGAGCCACTCACATTTTTTGTGTCGTCGGCGACAGTTTATACAACCTGTCCTTGTACGTCTCGCCTGGTGTTGACTCGATGGACGACTTTCATCACGTGAGATAGTTTCTCTCGTGGCTGGCCCGGGCTGAGTCTCAGTCTCCATTGCAATATGTAATTTTATCAGACTGTGGGGTAATCAGTCTTGCACATGTATATCAAAAGCATGGGGAAGGATGTAGTAGGAAGGAGGGGAAAACTTTAAGTGGTGGTATTCGTTACCACTTGTTGGCGCTAAAAATTGCTTATTATAGTTAGATACTTCTACTAGTATCCCCAAATCCTGCCGTGTCTGCCGAACAGGGGTTATGGAAGTCGCTTTCCCCGACTTGCATGATTCGTGCAAAGTCAACGGCTTATTTTATGTACTACTTCCACCTCCATCACCATATCATTAAAGAGGAGCACGTGAAGATAAATAGACATAAATCATAATATACTACTTTCTATCCAAGATGCTGCATGTTCGATGGAGTCTTGTATTTTATACGAAATTAAAACATGGATTGGGTGAAGCGCAACTTTAGATGCCAAAACTAAACCTTAGCCGTGAGGTCGATATCATTAACTTCGAGCTGGTCTTTCTTTGCAGACCCTGTCTCATCTTCGTGCTCTGCACCAGCGATGGAGCCCATGGACGGATGCCAGTGAAGCATGACCTTATCACCTGTGAACATTTTGTCGATTTGCTCTAGCGAAAGGTTCCGAGTCTCCGGATAGAAAAACCAAATCAATGGGATGAAGAAGAAGTTGAATACCGCGAAGTAGATATACGTCCTCCACCCAATGCTGTTGATGCTCACTGGAGTTATTTCGACCACAAGGAAGGTAAAAATCCCTGAAATTCAGCATTAGCATCCTACTGGCTATACCCCCTGGCATAGAGAAAACTTACAGTTTGATGCAGTCGCTAGTGAGGCGGCACGCGTACGAATAGCTAATGGAGCATACTCTGCTGGCACTTGGGGCTTTGTTAGGGAGGGAACAAAAGCTGGGATATAGAGATACTTACGCAGCCACGGAATCGCTAGAAGACCAACAGCGAAGAAAAAGTTGAAGAGAAACAGCATCACAATGGCGACGATTCCACCAGACTTAGTGCCTGTAGAGACGGACCCAGCAAGAATCGCCATGCAGGCACATTGACCTGCAGCTGCGAAGAGCATGAGCTTTCGTCGACCAAGTCTGTTTGAACATGAGCATTTGAACTAATTTGATACATCGGTCTTTCTCACCGGTCAATCACCCAAATTGGAATCAAAGATGACAAAAAATAAGCGATCCCTGAATTTGTTAGCACCGATCGCCATTTGAAAAGAAAACCATTATTACCATTGAAGCCCGCGAGAAGAAGTGCAAGGTTATGGGAAAGTTTAACAGAGTTTTCGAAGATCACTGGTGCATACTTTTCATAGTTAGTCAAGGGGGCACTAGCTCACTAGATACGTTATCTCACATAAGTGATCAGGTTTATACCTGAAAGCTGTTGCATAAATTGTCCACCAATACCGAGAAGAATTCTATGGCGGAACTTTTGTGGACCGTTCTTCAACAGTGCCATCTTGCTACTTCCTTCGATTGCCTCTCGTTCTTCGTTAACGGCATTCTGGATGTTTTCGATTTGCTTGTCGATGATAGGATCTGATTCAGCGATTGAGCTTGGGTCCATCTCCAATGCCCACAAAATATGACGGGCTTCGCTGTGCTTGCTATGTGCAATAAGCTAAAAATTTGTCAGTAAATCCAATCACATTCAGTGCAATACATAGAAAATAGTACATACCCATCGCGGCGATTCAGGAAGAATCATTATGCCAGCAAAGGTCATGACTGCGAAGGCAATCTGCAGGGCAAGCGGAACTCGGAATTGTGCGCTGCTGTCAACATAACTAAATCCGTAATCTACCCAGTAGGCCATCATGACGCCGAAGATGTTAATAGCCAATTCTATAGCTAGCTAGAATTTATGTCAGTAGTTTCTTTTGTTTTGATCGGAAATAACATACGCCTTTTCCACGCTTTTTCGCTTGCATCAATTCAGAATGCCAGACTGGGATAGTACTGGTGTTCATACCATTCCCAAGTCCTGCAACAATCCGACCCACAATCATGTGTGGGATGTTATATGCCGATGCCTGAAGTGCTCCTCCAATGGCGAGCACAACGCATCCAAGCATGATAGAGTACCGGCGTCCCAATCGTTCCCCAAACATGAAGCAAAATATAGCCCCGAAGAAACAACCCTATACAAATGTTAACTCAGCGTAACAAAAGACTTGGCTAGGGTTTACATACGATTTCATAAATAGCAACGACTGTACCTTGAAGAGAGGAGCTCCCATTTCCACCAGGAGTAGTATCGATTTCGGGGAATTGCTTTGTGAATGCAGACCCCGTCAACAGACCAGACATTACTCCTTGGTCATATCCAAATCTAAATATTATGTCAGCCTAAACAATTGCAGTATCTGCCGAAATTGTCATGAACCTACAATAGGAAGCCGGCACCAGCAGTAGCTGTGATAGCCCATGATAGAGGACGGCCAGTAACAATGGTCATCCTGACAATTTTTTCGTTCCAGATAATTGTATCAGAGTGGAGTTAATTCTCAAAATGAGACAGCTAGGAACCAGGCACTTATATATCCATTTTTCTGACGTGAAGTTTATAGCAACGGAAATTGTCAAGAGATGGCCGTGGGGAATGACTGCGGGGCCCCAGATTCAAACACGACTTGTGCTAATCCAGTATGGAGTAACATTTCCCCACAGCTGGCGAAACGATGGGTCTGACAATAGCCGAAAGAGGAATATTTACCCGCCAACGCACCAATCAGAACATTACTGACAAGCCACAACTTATCATTGCCTAGCTACTAGCCATATGGAAGACGATATTCCATTCAGACGACTTTTCCATCCACATACTAACTTTTTTCGGACCAGGAAGTGAGAACGGCAGGCTCGGCCTCGTGAACCACAATAGGATCATCTATTTACCCCAATTTCTCCGCACAACTCCACGTGCTCCACTGCATCAGGAATGCCACTGTCACCCGTGCCATACTTTCTTTGGTTTTAAGGTACATCATAGGTAGAAGGTTTGTTCGTGCGTACTTGCGTGTTAACATAACTTACGCGTAAGTGTGCCCAAGAACGTGAGGGTATAATTACTTCATTTGGTATGTGGAGACTTGATGGTTCCATCGGCTGTTTATCCTCAATTTGGAAGATTTATATGGTTTGTCATTCTCATCTGAAGTCAAGGGCTACCCTTTTCTACATTTCAGAGTTTGCAATCCCTTCATTGAATTGAATTCAGAAAATATTCCTCCGCTCTTCTATCGTATCTGTTCAATTCCATCTCTTGGGCCATCTCATCACTCACTCTTAAACTTTGACAATGGGGTCCATCGATACCACGCTCCCGACTTACATTCCGGAATCCAACCAGATACCAACCAATGCAGCCACACGTAGCCTCTTCTCTCTGAGCGGCAAAACGATAATCATTACAGGGGGAGGCAGAGGTTTAGGCATCACACTCGCCGCCGCTGTTCTTGAAGCGGGTGGCTGTGCTGTTTGCATTGATGTTTTGCCTGCGCCTGCTGCCACCGAATGGAATAATCTTCAGATCCTAGCTAAGAAGAGCAATCTGCAAGTTACCTACCGCAGATGCGACATTACAGCAGAGTCAGAGCTTTCGGACTGCTTTGACCAGATCGCTGCCGACAGCACTGAGGCTGGTGCTCCGTTGGGCGGAACCATTGCCTGTGCAGGGATCCAACAGAAGGAACCCGCTATTGAGTATCCTGTCGATGGCTTTCGAAGAATTATGGATGTGAATGTTACAGGGACTTTCCTGACTATCAAGCATTCGGCGAGGATTTTTAAGGCAGAGGGTACAAAGGGGAGTATTGTCATGATTGCGTCAATGTCGGGTCAGGTTGCCAACAGGGTTAGTATTTTCCCCCTTCGTTGGATTAAAAGTACTGATAGATCTTCTATGAAGGGTCTCACTTGTACCGCGTACAATACCTCAAAAGCTGCAGTTCAGCAAATGTGTCGATCGGTTGCGCAGGAATGGGGCCAGTATGGTATCCGAGTCAACACATTATCACCAGGAGTAAGTTTATCACAAATCATAATCGCTGATTGGGTACTAATTAAGCCCGTAGTATATTCGAACAGCCATGACCGACGAACTCCTCACGGCGGAACCGGAAGTTGAGAAGACGTGGATGGCAGGGGCTTTGCTAGGCAGACTTGGAACGCCTGAGGACTTTAAGGCTCCGGCAGTGTTCCTGTTGGCTGATGGGAGTTCTTTCATGACTGGTGCAGATTTGCGAGTAGATGGAGGCCACTGTGCCTCTGCTTAATATATTATTTGTTAACGTGGTCTATCTGCATGCCGCGCATATCACCAGCCGTGCACTGTCCCCCATCCCACTCCCTATGAACTTTACCAGGCGTTTTCCGACCACTCCTGATGGAAATTTAAACCTAAGAAGCACGAATTATTCTAGCTATTATCCCTATTCAATCATCTCAAAAATAAGTCTTCGCTCTGCTGCAAAGATCTATAATGTTCCTGGATCTACACTCGTGATAGAATGGCTAGTCGCCCCCTTCCTGCTAAGAGATTGCTGCATTAGTCTTGATATAACTTACTCATGAGGTCACCTTATGGTTTTGCAATTAAGCTTCTCAAAAGAAAGCGGATCTTAAATGATGGTCTGACTTTATATCAATGGTTTCGTGGTTGGTTCTTCACTTTCACCAAGATTGATATATTGCTAATGATGGAATTAAAACATCCGCCCGAAGGCGACAAAAAATCCTTAGAATCTCATTAAATTACGCGTTCTCTTCTCTATACGAATATAGGAGCTTATTTATATAGATAGCTCATAGCTTTGCATCAATCCATCATGGCTATCATAATGCCATGTAACACACTGACAACCCCCATCGCACCAGGATCCGGAATACCTCCTTCCTTCTCAAACATCTCTTTGCTCACATAGCTTGCTCTTCCCAACACAGCATCTAATTTCCGTGTGCTCTCTGCACCCTTTCTAGACTCTATGACCGCTGCTTCAAAGGTGTTACCACCCGAGAAGGTCGTCACAAACGGAATCAATGCATCCATCAGCGTCTTATGCCCCTTTCGCGCACTTGTATAATAGCATAGTTCCGTAAGCGCTGAGTTTAGAGCAGCCCTAAGATAATCACCCAAGGACTTGGAGTTGCTGTTGGAGGAGCTCGATGACGACAAATTGTTGACCATTGCGTTGAAAAAGATGGCGTAAATAGCACCAGAGGTTCCCCCCATGGATGATTCGATTGTATTGGCTATTTCCTTGAAGATAGAGACAATGTTCCTACGAATGCCAGGTGAGGAATTTTTCAAAGCTCTGCAGATGGCTGAATAGACAATGTTAGAACTTGTAGAGGGTATAGTTATTCTGCAAATTGTTGCATGGGGATTTTCTTACAATTTACACCCTTGAGCAGTGTTTCTCCGCAATCACCGTCCCCAGCAATAGTGTCGTATCTAGTAATTTGCGGCTCATCTCTTGTAACAGATTCCAGAACCGCATCGAGTAATTTGTGTAGCAGTACGGTCTCGACCATATATCCTTCGTCGTCGCCAATATGGGTCGCCAGTATCTTCTCCAGGGCCACACCGTTCACTAGCTTCTGACTCGTACCACCTGGCGTGCCTAAAGTAGGAGCTTCGATTAGATTTGGCCAGGCTGCTGCAGTCGTTTGGCTGTTCAAAAGAGATTCTGTTAGGGGATCAAGCGTTAATATGGTAACTGAAAATCCAGGTCCATCTAGCGAAGTGACAAAAGTACCCACGAGGGTTCTTCGTATGTCGAAACCAGCTGTTTCCAGTTGACTCATAACCTCTTCAGAAATGGTATGCAGCTCTAAGATACTCAAGCCACCCAAGTTATTTACCATGGTTGCAATCGGTCTACTTTTCTCCATTGCTGATATCTTGAGAATCTTGAGAACATTTGCAACCATTGTGGATAGCGATGGTATCTTTTCCCTCTTAACTCCAGGTTCGTTGTGAATACCTTGCAGACTATTAATAATAGGCTTTAAGTTTGTTCAATGCAGTAGATATTACCCATTCCATATTCTAGCTCGTCGAACGGCAAGCTTTCTTGTTTCCCTCTCTTTGGCACACTGCATCGGTCGAGGCTTACGCCAGCAGTAACCATGCTATCTGCGACGGATTGTGCCACTTTGGTAACTTCTTCGAGGGTTGACCTGGACAAATAGGGGCTATTAGTGGTTGAAAACGAATGGAGGCGCAAAAACCATACCCTTTACTCGCCATTGCACCTGCAATTTTGTGTACGAAGACAACACCAGCGAGCCCTCGGCGCCCTACGAGCTCATTGCCTTCCACCGAGACATCATCTCCAACAAATACAACATTAACCACCAATCCGTCCGACTTTGCTTTTTGAGCGGCAAGACCGAAGTTGAGTTTATCTCCTGTATAGTTCTTGACGATCATAATAATCCTATGCGGCTTTCCGTCAGTATGATTCTTCCTGTGTCAGGAATTCTCAGCTCTACCCTTTTGGGGACTTTAACGCCTTTAATCCTGCCAATACCTGTGTACTAGATGGAGACGCGAATATGTCACCAATGACACAAACATCCAGCATTCCATCTCCTAAATATCCTATGTGGGCTGGTTCGTGTCCAGACCCTCCACCGGATAACAATAATACTTTCGGTTGGTTTTGTTGACGATATATAACTTTGTGGTTGCAATTAATATTTATTAGTAACTCTCAGTATGGGCTTTTATCTTACCTCTCTGCCATTCCATGAACCTCAACGACCTATCTTGCCGCAGGAAGCTCTTCAGAGCTCGTGAGACCGGATCCTCTACTGCATTGACAAAATGTTTGCCTAGAGACATTGCGTTTGATTTACGGTAGCTACAGTATCCCGTGTGCTTGACAACGTTTGCAGATCGTAAAGTCCAGAGTCTTATAAGCTGATTTTACCTTATTATGAAGTAATTATGAGACATTCCGTCTAACGTCGACTCAAAAAGTAACATCCCAAGGCCATAGTACAGCTGGTCATTACAGGGCGGGTATAATTGCTTCTTACAGGCATTGGGTGGCCAGACCATGCCCAATGTCGGGAAATACGAAAATGGTAAAGCTACAGAGAAAGAAGCGAGGAACATGATGGATAATATGGGGTAGACAATGTTGGGGAAGTGGGTATGTGAATGATGGAACGTGGTAAAAGGGCGCGCTGTTGTTGAGAAACCAATAAAAGTATACATTCAGAATCTCACTCTTGGAAAGTCATTACCGTGACGCAGGAGGTATGTTGGTTGGATTAATGGGGGTCGAAAATAAATGCCGTCGATCGGCAATCGGAAAATCTCCGACAAATGGTAGGGGCTCGATCATAGTGGCGCGTATAAATTCCTTTATGGGATAGCTTCAATCAGCGCCTATAAACTCTGTTTTGGGACAGCACCATAAATCTAGCATTCCAGTCAGGTATTGGAAGCTTTCGGTTGTCCATAACAGGCAGTCCGAGTCGCTCCATAGGCCTGGTCTCACCTCGCTGTAAGTCGTTACAGAATGCTCGTGGACAAAGTTTTGATATAGAAATCCTTGGATTCTCCATCTCCATCTCTATTCTTTTTCACCTCTCTAGCAACATACTTATCAATAAACATGGTTCCTTCTCAAGTCGATGTCGGTGCTATCGGCCATCCCCATTCTATTATTCAATCGAAGGAGGCTGCTATCAACTCGACCAGCATGCTGAAGCTCAATCAAGAATCACAACATGATCTTGTATTGCGAACATTTCGCTGTCTTATTGCAGATCTATGCGAACAATTTAAAGGGGGCCATCCAGGGTAAGTTGTACATTCTTGTTTTTGTTTTTAATCCAGATGGACCTAATAGTGGTAAAGCGGCGCGATGGGCATGGCAGCGATTGGAGTCGCATTGTGGAAGTATGTCATGAGGTATTCCCCAGAGAACCCTCTCTACTTCAACCGTGATCGCTTTGTTTTGTCAAATGGTAAGCTTCGAGAAATGCCATCAATGAAGATAATGACTAAATTCTCTTTCTTAGGTCATACTTGCCTGTTCCAATATTCGTTCATGCATTTGGTTGGATACAAGAACATGACACTTGACCAGCTACGGTCCTATCATTCGTCACGGACAGACTCGATTTGTCCTGGGCACCCGGAGATCGAGCATGAGGGAATCGAAGTCACCACAGGGCCGCTAGGCCAGGGCATCGCAAATGCCGTTGGGCTGGCTATGGCATCAAAGCATCTTGCTGCCACTTACAATAAACCAAATTATCCCCTTGTCAATAATATGACATGGTGCATGATTGGGGATGCATGTCTTCAAGAAGGGGTGGCGTTAGAAGCAATATCTCTAGCAGGCCACTGGAAACTGAATAACCTCTGCGTCATATATGATAATAATCAGATTACCTGTGATGGCTCCGTTGATTTGTGCAACAACGAGGACGTCAACGCAAAAATGATTGCGTGTGGTTGGGGCGTTATTGACGTGGACGACGGCAACTATGATATCCGGAGTATCGTCGAGGCTTTGATCACAGCAAGAGCTAGCACGGACAAGCCTACATTTATCAACGTTCGCACAACTATAGGAATTGGTAGCAAGTCTGCAGGAGATGCAAAGGCTCACGGTGCAGCCTTTGGACCCGAAGATGTCTCAAACATCAAGCGCAAATTTGGCATGGATGACACAAAGCATTTTAACATCACGGATGAGGTATACAACTTCTTCCAAAATTCGAAGCCTCGAGGCCGTGAGCTTGAAAAAGAGTGGAACGAGTTATTGGATAGATTCTCACGGGAATTTCCGGATCTTCATTCAGAATTCAAGCTCCGAATTGCTGGGAAGATGACGGACGACTGGTCGAAGTATATTCCAGCAAAAGCCGACTTGCCTACTACCCCAACCCCCTCAAGGAAGTCAGCCGGGCTTGTGTGTAACCCTCTTGCACAACATTTGAAGAACTTTATGGTGGGCACAGCCGATTTGTCGCCCTCAGTAAATATGATCTGGAAGGGGAAGGTGGACTTCCAACATGTAAGCTGGATCACACTCAATCAATGAATCTTTTCTAATCTGTTTTTAGCCTGATCTGCGAACGACCTGCGGAATTAATGGCGATTACACTGGTCGGTACATCCACTGGGGCATCCGAGAACATGCAATGGCATCTATTTCTAATGGTCTCGCTGCATTTAACAAGGGGACTATACTCCCAATCACATCCACTTTCTTTATGTTTTATATAGTAAGCTAGTCAACTCCCTACCTCTCTCGTATTTCCTCTAACATTTTCTCTCTAGTATGCAGCCCCAGGAGTCCGTATGGGTGCCCTTCAAGGACTCCAGCAAATACACATCGCAACCCATGACTCCATTGGCACCGGTGAAGATGGTCCCACTCACCAACCTATTGAGCTTGCATGTCTCTATCGTGCAATGCCAAATCTTCTATATATTCGACCATGCGATTCCGAGGAGACAGCTGGTGCCTTCATATCCGCCCTCAATGCTACATCCTCTCCATCAATCATCTCTCTTTCCCGTCAAAATCTTATTCAATACCCTGAATATTCATCACGCGAAGGTATTCAGAAGGGAGCTTATGTGTTCAAAGAACAGGAGGATGCGGATGTGACTCTAATTGGCGTAGGTGCCGAGATGTGCTTCGCTATCGACACAGCTCATCTCCTTGAGGAAGAATACGGTATCAAAGTCCGCGTCGTCAGCTTCCCCTGCCAGAGACTGTTCGAGATGCAGTCGGTTGAGTATAAGAGAGGTGTATTGCGTTACCGCTCCAGCGCCCCGCGGGTAGTGATTGAAGCTTATGCAGCACAAGGATGGGAACGATATGCCGATGCGGGAATATCAATGCATTCATTTGGGCATTCACTGCCAGGAGCAGATGCGTATAAATACTTTGGCTATGATGCGAAGGTTATTGCCCCAAGAGTAGTGGATTTGGTCAACGATGTGAAGAGGGATGGGATCGAAAGTCTGAGAGGGGAGTTTAGGGACTTAAATAAAAAGGCGCATTAAGTATTACAAAGTCATTTGTTAATAGAAATAATCTACCCAGAGTCTTATATCTATCACTAATTAAAATTATAAGTTATTTATTGTATCCTGTTGCACCTGTGACTCTTATCTCAGGTCAGCGTCATGGGAATGAAATGCCTTTCGCATTGCCGCCCACAACACAGAGTACACATTGCCCAAAAATCACGTCGATTTCTATACGCACATAACCCATCTGTGGTAACTACAGTAATAAATGGCGGTATCATCCATCCTCAGGTACCAAACACCATGCATCAGCCCCGCTCATCAAAGTTTTGTCAACATCCGTCTTGCTAATCCTGTACTTGGCCACTGTGTTCTATGGAAGCCAGAACCAGAACCCTAGCACTTCAACCTGCAATTCGATATAATAATTACAATCTCAAGAATGAGTCGGAATAATCGTTGAGAAAACTTCAACTCAACCCGTGTTGTTCCTGCTGTTGCTTAAGTCTGTAATTTTATTGGTGAAACGCTTTAGTTAAGCCACAGTAGGCAGCAACACGGGATCTTTACGAGTTATAGCTATTGTATCCTTAGCCCGTTAGGCAACCGCCGCCCTCATTGGATACACTTACGCTGCCGAACTTGATTCTCGTGAAAATGATCTAAGTATAACTATGTGGATAATCTCGTACCTGTGATACCTTGAATTCTCGCCTTTAAATCATTGACTTGATATATTGCATATAGTATACTACTGCTTTCCAACCTTGACCTAACCTCGATCCTACCTCTCAAGGCCTTAACTTAAACCACTTAATATACACACCATCCGCTCAGCTCTAAATCAAGGGCGTCATCTGCAAAGCACTCGACTCTGCCTCAAAAATGGCACCCCAAATCATCCCCTGCCTCTGGTTCAACGGCGAAGCCGAAGAAGCCGCCAAATTCTACACCTCCGTCTTCAAAGACGGCGTCATAACTAAAACCAACTAGTATGTATAGACTTCAAAGAGTCGATCCTAGTTAGAAAACTACTGACGTCATCATCCTCCCAGCTACACTGACGCTGGCAAGGAAAATCATAGTTTCGATATCGGCAGTGTCATGACGGTGGCCTTCACGATCAACGGCACTTCATTCACAGCGCTAAACGGTGGGCCACAATTTAAGCACAGCGAAGCTGTCTCCTTCCAGATTCCATGCAAAGATCAAGAAGAAGTAGATTACTACTGGGAGAAGCTCAAAGAGGGCGGGGATGAGAAAAAGCAGCAGTGCGGCTGGGTTGCGGATCGGTTTGGTGTTAGCTGGCAGGTCTTTCCCGTGCAGTTGATCGAGTATATTTCGGCCGGTGGGGAGAGGGGCGAGAGGACTATGAAGGCTATGTTAAGCATGAAGAAGTTTGAGATTGAAGAATTGAGAAAGGCTTTTGAGGGCGAGGCTTAGGCGGATAACGGGCTATTTCCTTGATATCTTGTTTGTTTTCTTCGTCTTCGTACCATTTTGTCTTGGTTCCCAAGGCTTGATTGAAACTATATGGAAAGCTTCTCTTTCTTCAGACTCTCAAGTTTTTACAATGTCGCTTTCGGTCTTTTATATCTCTAATCTAACTGTCTCGATCCCTATCGGGTAATATGGAGAAACATCCAAAGCGCCAAAGTTTCATTGCTGACACTAGGCTTTATTTCCTTACTGCTTCCACCTCATCTAGGCAAACTAGGTAGTGTCTTCCTTAGGGAAAACAAATGTGTTATAACAAAAAATCTTTCTTTCCGTCTTACTATCTCGCCTTGTGAGGGGGTATTGAAAAGTAGGCAAGTGAGCTGCGAAAAGCTGCTAGATTGAATAACCTCCTGGCCGTCACATCGTTAAATAGAGTAAACGAGATAAAAAAAAAATACCATAATCATAATTCATCTGAACTCCAAATCCCCCCAGCTTATACACCTCCCTTTTCCCCCATCAAGGACAACCCTAAATTTGAAATAGTCCCAAAAGACTGCTTAACAATCCTCGTATCATCTTTGCCAACATCGACAAAAAAAGCCGATACATCAGGACTTATACGAGGCCCCTCTACTAAAGAAGATGACCCTGCAGCAGCCGGCGGAACTGTAGTCAATCAGCTTCATAGACAGGATAAACCTATGAGACGAGGGGAGCAGGAGCACGCACCGACCACAGCGACGAATTTTGACCCGCATTTACTGCTTATTACCATCCTCTGTTCGTTGGTGGTGGGGTCTTCGATCATTGTAGCGATGGCGTCGAGAAGTTGCATTTCCCGGATCATGACATTGCCGATGTTCCTTCTGTAATCAACATATGATTATTATTCCTGGATATAATTTACATACCTGCGAAATTTCACAACCTCTTCGAGACGCTGGGATTGGAGGTAGGAAATAAAAAGATGGCGCTGTAGAGATTCAATGGAGCGGAGGAACGAAGATGCGGCCTCGCTGGAGGTGAATGTGACTTCGATGTCGGCATCTTGGATATTGATGTGGTCGTTGTTTCTGAGGAATGCTTTTCCATTTACTTTTTTTAGAATGATACCGGCTTTGCTATTTCCATCAACGGCCGTAAATTGTCCGACTGCAGATATGTGTTAATAAAAAGTACAAAAATAATGGCGATAAAGGAATGTATACATTGCACCACCAGTTGGGAAACATCGCCGTCATTGGTTTCGTCGGGCGGCATTCTAGTCTGAACAACTACCTCTGCGTTACGACACGGAAGAAGCCCTGGATTATCTTGATTGGCTACTCCATCAGCCCCGAGAAATAACATCGACACATAGTGTAGCAGCTGGACGCTTTCTATAACCTCGAGACCGTAACTGAGTCCATTCGAATTTATAGTTACACTTCTGACATCTCCTGGGAAACTAGAGGTGTCACTGCGGGATAAACGTGTGAGTATGTTTTTTCTTCGCGGTTATCTGAGAAGCATACCTCTTTGCATTCAAAACCGAAAGCGCGCCCCCTGTATCCCGCACAGAAGTGTATATGAGCATAGAGGGATCTGCTCCTGTTGACGCTGATCTGAGACCCTGAACCAATGCTAAATGTAGTCTATGCTGCTCGAATTCGGCAAGGCCTTGATGGTGTTAATATTTTGTTGTGTTAAACACGATGGGAGGGTTGACTTACGCGTGGACAGAACATTGGAAATGAGGAGTTGCACTACTGAATTCGATACTTTTGAAAACGCATGGATCGTCCACGTTGGCCGACCAGTAGTGATGCGCGCGAAAATGCTTGGAGGCACCACTGGAAAGCCCCAGATTAGTCTCGGGACAACCTTAATAGGGGATATGGTGCAGTAGAGGCCTACGAGTATAATCTAGCTCATTGCAGTTCCCGCAGCAGCAATGAAATAACTTCGAGTCTTGGTCCCGCATCCACTCTGGGTTAAATGATGCCCTGCAACATATTAAGTAGGACGAAACTGCACTCGGGCTTTTTAGAGAAATGGAGAAAGTCAGCTCTTCTTTGTCAGGTTGCCCGAAGCTAACATGGCGTTCAGGGTTTTCGAAATTCGCTTCGCCCAGCTCTGAACCTTCGCTCGGCGTCATTATAGAAATAGACATAGACGACGCCGACTCATTGGTTTCTCGCCTGGAAAAACCATAAGGCGCGGCAGCATAAGGTGCTGCGGGTTTCCTGGCCGCCCTCGCTGGCTGCTTAAGTTGCTCTGGAGCATATTTGATATTGCTCACAAACCAATCATGCATATCTTCTAGTTTCGCATAACTGGCCTCGACCCGCTGCTGAACTTTGTCTCCTTGAATACTATCGAGGAATTAGTAAACTGGGGAGGCCGTAAGATAATATGACTTACTGGCTACGAGCCGTGATTGCTAAGTTTAACGCCGTCACATGGATTCCAAGGCAATTCCTCAACTTGTCCAAACCAGCCCCCTCGGTCGTAAATTTGATCTTTTTGATATTGTCTTTAAGGTCCTTTACCCATTTTTGACGGGTCCTTTCATCCACCTGCACCGCATCTGGCCGCAGCTCTGGGTATTTTTGTATGACCCCATCTAGATGTTTGAGCGTTGCGCCACAATTTTCTATCATCTGGCCAAATATCTCATCCTCAAGAGCAACTTTCTGGTCCCCGCCCCGGGATCTTGGACCGTCTAATATAGATGATGCAAACTTCAACGCTTTGTTGATGGCGAAAAGCTGGTTTTGGACGTCTTGGAACTCTGCGGGTGCTCCTTTCCGGCCGCTTGTGAGAGTCGTTCCCAGTCTGCGAGCAAGATCCGAAAGCAGGACTATATCCCCGATCCCTATTCCAAACGACATTTTGCAAGACTGTGCCCTCTCGAGTGAAGAGGCACATTATTGGTGCGGCCTTTTATCTATGGTGCTACATATCAACGAGGCTGTACAAAGAGGCGTGGTACATTGGCGAGATGGTTATTGATTGGCATGGGTATGCGCACAGCCCCAGCCTTGCTCAGCCTTCAATTATAAAGCCTCATTCAATCGCTCAATCAAAGAGACGGTCAGCTGTACTCTGTCCCATCATCAAGATAGATGCAATAGAGTCTGATTTTGTTGAAAGCCAGACTTTATAGTGCTGTCGCTCAGGATGGCCTACTATGGAAATCATCGTTACGAACAGTATGATAATGGGGAAGCCAATAGGCTCCCCGCCGGGATCTTCTTCACTGCGCTTGCTCGGGTTGAACACAAGGAACCACTTGGGAACAAACCACACAAGGGTATTAAACAGAAGAAAATTGGTGATCACGAGGAAATAAACTATGCAGACTTTGTGGTCCCTATACATAAGCCAACCAAGGCAGGCAAGGAAATCTACCTGCCACTGCTAGAGGTGTCCGTTGAGGTCGAAGTTGTAGGGACAATTGCATGGTCGACACTGACCCAAACTTTCACGAATCGGTCAAAGCAACCTATTAAGGAAGCGACATATTCCATGCCACTTTATGACAAGTCGACCGTCACATCATTCGTCTGCACTATTGGCTCTGATAAAATCCTCAAGGGGATCGTGAAGCCAAAAGAAAAGGCCAAGGCCGAGTTTAAGGAAGCTGTTGCAAAACAACAGGTTGCAGCGCTGCTCCAAGAACATACACCTGAAGTGTTTGAGACGAGCGTGGGCAATATCCCGGCTGAAACGACTATCAAGGTTGAAATCTGCTACATCACAGAGCTAAAACCTGACCTCGGCGGAGATGGCGTATTGGTTACAATCCCTACTTCCGTGGCGCCGCGATATGGAACAGTTCCCGGCACGATGGGAGATAATGCTACAAAGTCACTGGCAGTCCCCGAGAAGAATGGACTGCAGATCAAAATCCGAGTGTCGTCGCCCGTGGCAATCACCAAGATTGAGAGCCAGACTCATCCAGTCTCAATAGAGATGGGCTCTCATGGCAGGAGAGTAATCAAGGACATTAGAGATTTCTCTAAGAAACAAGAGTCTCAAAGTTTTGATCCCAAGACGGCCGCAGCAACACTATCTGATAGAAATGCATGCCTCGGGAAAGACTTCGTCCTTCTCATCCATGCAAAGGATGGGCAATTACTCGCCTCACGCGCCATCAGCGAGCCCCATCCCAATATCCTCGACCATTCTGCGTTAATGGTATCTATCAACCTTCGAGACTTTTATACCCCTAATGTCGTTGCTCCAAAAACGGCCAGCGAGATTATCTTCGTTGCCGATCGATCTGGGTCGATGGGCGAATGCATGGAAACCTTGAAAACAGCCATGAAATTCTTCCTCAAAAGTCTTCCAAACAACTGCATTTTCAACATCTGTTCTTTTGGGACTAAACGTGAGCTCATGTGGAGAAGGTCGCGACCTTACAATCAAGAGAATGTTGACATCGCTTTGGATTACGTTGCCACTTGCTTTTCAGCAGATATGGGAGGGACCGAGATACTGAAGGCATTAAAGCACGTTGTTAAAAGAACTGAAGCGTCCATGAACACTGAAATCATCACTCTGACTGATGGGGAGGTTTGGGACACTCCCCAATTGTTCGACTTTATTCAAAGTACGAGATCCACATCGCCGAACCAAAATACTCGGTTCTTCTGTCTTGGTATCGGAGAAGCTGTCTCCCATAGCCTCGTTGCTGGAATTGGTCGATATGGCGGTGGATTGGCGGAAGTCGTAGCAATAGACCCTTCAGGAGATTGGATGCAGAGGGTTGTCGGAATGTTACGTGCCGCATTGACGCCGTCAAGCTGGACAGTCGATGTTACATTAGACGGTGTGTCTATTTCCGAGAAGGGAAATGGAGAAATAAGTTATATCCAGGCTCCCCATAAAATCCCGGATTTGCACGCCTTCTCTAGGTCTTCAGTTTATTTCTTTCTAAATGAAGAGTTCGAGGGGAAGGTCGCCAAGATCCAGGCCACCTCTGTTCATTCAGGAGAAACCTTTACCGCAGAAATTCCCATTGAGAAATCAGAAATAGGGAAGAAGTGGGTGCATCAACTTGCCGCAAAGGCGGTCTTGGGAGACCTAGAGAGTGGACAAAGCTGGATCCATGACAAGTACAAAAATATCACCGATGCGACGGCCAAGGCAGAAGCCGATGAACTAGCAAAGTTCGAAGGCGAGAAAATAGGGATCGAATGGAACATATCAAGCAAATGGACAAGTTTTATTGTCGTCGACGAGAAAAACTCGCTTGAAAAACAGTCTCGATGGTATCAAGCTGGGAACTCTGATCTCGCCGAGTTGACACGGCCTAGATTCGAACCAAAGTTTCTGGATCACACCTACCAGGGAGCATTTAGGCAAAGCCCCGCAACGCCGTCATTCAATTCGATTCCTAGCCGGCGCCAGCCCGTTATGAGCTGTAACATCGAGTATAACAGGCATTATGAGGACCCACAGTACGTTGCCCCGACAAGTTACAAGGCACCGACCCCAGCCATGAACACCCAATACACTCCTCCCACCAGAAACGCATTCCCGCCGCAACGACCGAGGAGGGACGACTATTCAGAATTTATGTCAAGTCCCCTCCTGTCTTCTAGAAGTGCAGATCAGAGTAGTGGCGCCGGGCACTCGATGCGGGATCCGGCTATAAGGGGCACAGAGTCGCCCATTAACATTAGTGATCCTGCTCTTGCATCCTACGGTGTCCAACCGAGTATCGATAACTATTCAGGATTTACGTCAAACTCCAAGTTGTCTATAAGTCCAGGTCAGAGTAGCAGAACCAGGGACTCGACGCAGGATCCGTCTATAAGAGGCACAGAGCCACCCATTAACATTAGTGATCCTGCTCTAGTATCCTATGGTGCAGATGACATCACCATTGCGGAACCAGTGCCAGAAGGTCTAGGGTGGGCAACTACGACGAAGATGAAGAAGAAGAAGAGAAGGGCTCCAGTCGAGGAGTATACTACATGGGATAGCGGCAGCGGCGGCATAGAAGAAACGAACACAGATGACCTACCACTTGCGACAACCGAGTACCAATGGAGAGGTGATGACGAGCGTATGGAAGAATTGGAAAAGCAAATGGCTCTCTTGCCTAGTCTTCACAACGACATCATGGATATGAGGAATGATATCCAAGTCGTCGGCGGAACTACTTCACAAGATGACCTTTCCGGCAACGATTCAACGCAACGTCCTGCCTTCATGGAAATAAATTGCACGCACTCCCGCGCTCGTTCTCCTTCTCCTCCGCGGCCCCTAAATCCCCCCCCAGAAGCTCACACCCAATATTTTTCCGGGATGCGTTCAATCTCACCAGGCGCACGCCGCCCCCTCCGCACAGGTTACGGCCATCGCACGGCCCGCGGCGACACCCAAACCGACAGGCCCAGGTTTTCCCCCGAACCCGAACGTACGGACAATCGTAATGCCTTCTCGCTACTAAGTCGTTCTATCAGCTCTGCTACCACCCCTTCCCCACCCCCCGCCAGAGAAGAGCCTGACCCGCCACTCACCCTCGCCTCCCTCCTCAACACGCAGCACACACTCGGTTTCTTCGAGCTCCCCCTCTCGCTGCGCGTTAAGCTAGAGGCACAATACAAGTCTCTCGCGCGCGAATCCATCGACGCCATCTACCGCCCCAACACAGCGTTGCGTGGCGCTGGGGAGGCAACGGGTTCCAATGTCCTCGACACCGCGATGGTGGTGACGTATATTGAGGTGATTTGCGCGGATTACAAGATGCTTTGGGATCTGGTGGTGCAGAAAGCTTGTGCGTGGTTAGCGCGCGAGATTCGCGATGCGGCGGTGCGGAGGATTGCGTTTGAGAGGCTGAGGGAGTTAATAATCATCCCCGGCAACGAAGGGGCAGGTGTGGGCGTTGATGAGAAGGAGGCTAGCCCCTCTGTTGGAGTAGGCGCGTTAGGTGATTCAGAGGCGCTTGAGGGCGAACAAGAGGGGAGAGAAGTACTGGTATCGCGTTTCCAGCGTGGTGGTGATGATGTCCCGATGCTCTCGCGGGATTACTAGGCAATAGCGTGCCAAAGCGACGTTTAACGATCCCTTTTCCTGCTTGGAATTTTTACGACGAAATGAGGGAGTGGCAGATTTATGAATATGCATGCTATGGTTTATGTATAGTGCGTTGGAAGCTATTTATTATCTAATGTTTAGCTTTTGTATGACCATAAATATATATGTGTGTTTTAATCTGTTACACTGGAAAATCTACTAAACATCATCTGTACTAATATACAGTGTTCCCCAAATAGTACTCGAATACTATTCGGGGTTTGCCCGAATACTCTCACTCTGATAGTATTCGCCGAATACTCGTACGAATACTCGCCGAATAGTATTCGAGTACTTTGAGGCTCAACTGTAGTATAATATAGTAATTGAAATATGATAACTCTGTCTACTCGCTATCGTCGTCCTCGTCGCCCACAACCCCCCAATCCCGTAGGCAGAGTAGATACCGAAGAGTAGAAGGCAATAGTCTATTCCTTTTCTTTGTAACTATATCGCCACCAACACTAAATATGCGCTCTGACGCTGCCGATGAGGCTGGAATTGCTAGATAGTCCCGTGCGATCTGTGATATAACTGGATACTGGTACTGCTTTGCCTGCCAATATTTGAGAATATTAGTATTGCGGTCAACTCCGCTCTCTTTGAACCATTGTCGCCACTCAACTTCCTCAATTGAAGGCCCACGATACTGATACATCTCGTCGTCAGAATCAAGCTCTCTTGGAGTTGTTGGCTGCTCTGTTTCGGCAGCAATAGTAGCTTCAATGGCGGCAACCTGTATATCATTCTCACGGTCTTTATACCGGTTATAGCAAGCTGCGAATTGTGCTCTTGCCCTGTCTCTTTTTATTGCGTCTGTACTATCTGGCATATAATGTTCGTATATGCTTAAGTTGAATCTTGGGTCGCATATAGTAGCTATTGACGAGTGGCTTGAGCCTTGATTTGTCATAAGGTTATAATAAGTATCAAGCTTATCATATGACGCTTTACAAGCTGCGCTGATTGCAGCTGTTGTTAATGGAGCGTTTTGCATTACCTTAAGCTTATTCAAAAGCCGTAGATAGTGTGAAATACATATGTTTAACGTTGGGTAATTATCAGCATGAACTTGCTCTGCCGGTTTAACGAATATCTTAAAGAATGCCTTTAGTCCATATAAGACTTGCCATTCAATCGAAGTAATAATAATATCACGCATACTTAAATCCATTGTTTGCGAAGCACATACAGCATTGATTGGCTGCTCAAGCTTTAAAGCGTTCTCAAGCATATGATATGTTGAGTTCCATCGTACCGGCATATCAAGGGACATAGAAACCACCTGAATACCCATAGCATATGCTTGTGCTTTCAATGCATCTTTCCATAATCGACGGTTCCGGAAGACATAGATATGTCGGCGTAGTTTTATGAGAACTGTTGCTACTTTATCCTTATTAAGAATAAAGCCTTGAGTATGAGCAGAGCCTTGCTCAAGCCGATATGATTCTGTTTGTTCCAATGGTACAGCTTTTAACATAGTTAAAGCTGCTTGAACCGCAAGGTTTATAATGTGTGCTATATATCGAACATCGCCTTCCTTTACTGTAAAGCTCCATGGTTGCTGTATAGAAACGATATCTGTACATGCCCCTATTTCAAACTCTGCAAGCATTGCTGTATTATTTGATGCATTATCTCGAGTAATAGTAAAGACTCCATTTGTAATACCAAAGTCGTCGGTAATAGCTTGAAGCTGCTCTGCAAGATATTCACCTGAATGAATAGGCTCCTTTAAATGTATAATATCAAGAATACAGTGCCGGTGAACCCATTCGTTATTTATCCAATGAACAGTTATTGCAGCATATTCTGTGCTATTTATTGCAGACCATGAATCAGTTGTAAGTGATAACCGTCCACCCTTTATAACATGAGCCTGGAGTTCGATTTGTAGCTTCATACGGTGGTTGCAGAATGTCTTATGTAAATCGCGCATTAAAGAGCTCGTTGATATAACTAATGTCGAAGGGCTAAGCTGGTGAATAAGCTGTCGAAACGAAGGCCGATCAACTAGACTCATAGGTAAGTTATTAGATACAATGAATGCAAGTAATAACTCTCGATATCGAGAGGCAGAAATCGGATTAGATCCTCCTACTCGAGGAGTAAAGAATCCTTGGGCGTTTTGGGCTTTTCTCATATTCTGAGTGCCCTGCGAATCCTGCGAACTCTGGCTCTGCGAACTCTGGCTCTGCGAACTCTGAGCACGTTGTAGTAATGGAGGTCTTGGTTTTATAGCTTCAAATAAAGCAGGATGCATGCTCTGAACATGCCTCCATAAATTACTTGTGATGTTCCATGATAAAAGCTTCGGTTTTGGCTTATAATTACAGCCATCTTGCATGCAGACGATCTTCATCGTTACAGGGCTAGTGCTTAACAATGTTCTACTGAATACATTCTTCAAGAACAACGGTGACTGAGTATTTGGAAGTTGTGGTTGTATTTGTAGTAGTAATGGCAGAGCTATCGACGGCGAAGACTCTAATGGAAAAGGGGTTGGTAGGTGCTGTATTTCTTCATCTTCGTCACTTAGAGCTGATAGCTCGGAGTCGCTCATTCTGGCCGAAATATCGAGTATATTATTAAGATCTATTTCTACAGACCTATCTAATTTATGAGGGCGGGGTAAAATCTTCATAACTTGGCATCCTTGGTATTGATTGCCAAGGACTCGAGTACTATTCGGGCCTTTGGCAAATACTCGCCGAATACTTCAAATTTAGGCCGAATACTGCTCATCGCCGAATACTATTCGAAAATCACAAATCCTCATACTATTTTGGGGAACACTGCTAATATATTACAGGCATTGCATTTGATTTTTTATCATCTCAATGTACCAGTTTCATAGGTTTTATACCCACAAACACACCCATACAACAGGACAGAACCCCATTTATATAACCAAAAAAAAATCACCCCTTAAATAACCCCTTATAACCACACACACACACACCGAACCCACAAACCGCGCATAATAAAAAATAACTTCAATAGATAGAATGAATAAATCTTCTATATACCAACACCCTTAACCTCATCATCCTCCCCTTCCCTTCTTTCCCCCTACAAAAAATAACCCCCCCCCTTTCCCTCCCCCGCGCCAGTAAATTCCATCATAAAAAAAAAATGGCGCCCAACCCCCCAGCACACCCCTAACAAAGCCTAAATAATTTCCCA
>LNAS01000263.1:0-52366 GCA_001630605.1 Pseudogymnoascus pannorum | reverse complement strand
TATAAACTTTGGGGATATGGGTTTGATTATTTTCAACAGATATCCGGTTTGTCTACTGGGCTTTTGGGAAGCGAGAGGCATTTAGGGAGGGGTTGGGGATGGGTGGTGGGTGAGGCGCATTTTGGGTTGAATTGGATAGGGAAATTGGGGGATGGGACGGGTGTTGTTGTGTTTAAGAGGATAGGTTGGGGAGAGAGGGGAATGGGCTTGTGTGTGTATATGGAAAATAGAAATGAGATTCTATGTGTTTTATATGAATAGTTTGATACTTGACTGCGAATTTGTGTTTTGCTTAAGTTGCTCTTACTGTTAGTGCCATGTGACTTAGCACGGTGGGGGATGAGTGATGTTCGATGATATGTGATGGCATTTAAACAAGCATAACGTGGTAGGTATATACATAGCATGCTCGAATCGAGAGAGAGATGGAAGGATACCTTCCCCTCCCTGAAATGTTATAATATCAACACTATCCAACCCCATATCACACCCCGCCTCCCATCCAAAAATGCCCAACTCCCATCCTCGCCTCCACCAAACCTTCACCTTTAAAACACAGTCAACCCACTCACCGCCCCTCCCCCAAGCACCTCAAACACCAACCCAGGAAACCCATACAAAACCGTATTACCCACCCCCCCCTCCCCCCTCTTCCCCGCAGTCCCCTCCTCCCAATCCCCAAGCAAATCAACACTACTCCCCGGACTATCGCCCCAATCCCTATTAAGCACCATTCCCCTCTGTCGCTGGCTCGCTTCTTCGGGGGTAGCGTATATACTCTTCCACTCCTCGTGTAACCGGCTCGCGATGACGGGGTAGGAGGTCTCGGAGTCGACGGCTGGAGGGGGGAGGTAGGAGAGGGACCATCTGCAGCGGCGGTGGCGGTTGAAGGCGTAGGAGCCGGGGATGTTGGAGTGGATTATTATTTTTGTTGCGACGAGAGGGGAGGGGGAGGAGGTGGGGTTTAGGTTGTACTCGTCCTGGGAGGGGTTTGCGAGTGTGGAGGGCGGGGCGCGGGAGGGCGGTGTGGGGGGGGAAACGAGAATGTCGAAGCCGTGGTAGAAGTAGTTGTAGAAACACTCTTTGGACATTTTGCCGTCGATGGAGACGCCGCTGTCGGAGTCGTTGTCGGAGATGGAGACGTCGGTGCGGATGGAGGAGGCGTCGGTGTCGGTTGAGTCGTCGGGGCCCGGGGGGTCGAGGTGAGGGCGGGTTTGTTGGGTTTCGCTGCCGGCGCGGGCTTTGTGGATGGCCATTCGCTGGTCGCTTTTGCGGTAGATGGCATCGGGGGGCCCTAGTTCCGCGACGAGTTCTTGCGGTGTGGTTTGCCCCAGGATGAGCCAGAAGGGGGAGGAGCCCCAGGGTCGGTCGAGGCGGAGCTTGCCTGCGCCGAAGATGTTTACTAGGCTTATCTCGTCTGGGTAGACGTCTTTCCCTTTGTGAGGTGGGGAGTATGAGCGTGGGTCCTCTAGCATCTGGTCGTATAGTACTTTCTGTGCCTCGATCCAACTGTCGCCGCTGAAAACTGCCATGGCTGTCGCGGGCTTTGTCGACGGGAGCGCGAGCATGGTGGCGTAGTCTTTGTCTGGGTTCCATGTCGAGGCTAGTACTGGAAACGTGAAGGCTATTCCGGGGTATGAGAGGATATAAACGCCATATTTTCCGTCCCCGTTTGCGTCGGGGGCAACATAGTCTCCAGGGTATGATGGCGCAAGTAGCTTGTTGTAGATGTGCTTGAACGTGGGACCAGCTCCCGAGTCTTGGATGCTGGTTGAGCTGGGAGATGCAGGACTCGCTGGCTTTACTATATCGATATTTTTGTATGTCAACTTGCTCTTTGAGAAGTCGGTGACCTCTATGAGCCGTAGTCGTTGTTCCGGTCCGTCAAACCGCAGCCGTAGTCCATTTGTTGGAAGGCTGACGATGACTGGCTCTGTGGCTGGGTTCTCTGGAGAGTATATCAACTCTAGCTTTCCAAAGGTTTGCGGTTCGGCTTTGAGTCTTGTAACGATATCGTGAAGGGATGCTCCTAGAACTGCGGGGAGAGTATTGTTAGTTACTGATGTCCTCGCCCTGGGATCAGTGAAGCGGTACCTAGAAACCCCAGCGACCCTCCTGGTGTCACAGCAGCACTGAACTGCGACATCGCCACTATGGGCAGTCAATAAGAAATAAGTATGCAAGAGTATCTCAGTATGAAGAAAAGCTTTTATCGTCGTGTACAGTCAAGTCAGTATCTCCTAAGGTTACAGGAAGCAACTCGTGGGCAATAGCGGCGACACCGATAAGCCAATGACGATAAGGCCCTGCGAGACAAGATAGTGCCTGACTGCCCCACCTTCGGCTAAACCTAAATCGGACGAAACGCTAAACTGGTTTAGGGTCCCTTCTGTTTATGGCGACGCTTTGTTTACATCGAGCTCCTCTGCCCTGCCGAATTCAACCACACCGACCATATCGACCACACCAACTATACATGTACTCTGTACACCAATTCGACGCCAATCCACCGCCGACAACTGCAGGAAGAATTGTCAGGAGCAACTATACATTCTGATATGCGCTAATACCCTGACTTGTATATCTTTACACACTGTATTGTCTCATGTTTTAGCAAGCAACAGCTACATTGGCCTCGATTACTACACGCTTCTAATCGCACGACAAGGGTATATAAACTTGCCCACAGTTCGACGAAAAACAAACTACTCTAGCTAGAAAGCTCTTTTTACTTCACTAACAGGACTTCATCTATACACAACACGTCCTATGGCAGGCATGCCACGGCCGGCACCAGCCGCGCCTTCGAGGAAGAACAGTATGCGTCCACCACGTCCGCGCCCATCCACCATGAGGGCAAACTCAGTACGACCAGGCAGCCGAATGGACCGAGGCGGTGCCATCTCGCCGGCGGATTCGATAGCTTCCGCTGCTACAACAGGAACAAAGAGGAAGGAGAGGGAATTCGAACGCGATGGACCGGAGGAAACAAACATAAATGTCGTTGTGAGGTGTCGAGGGCGCAACGACCGCGAGGTTCGAGAAAACAGCGGAGTTGTTTTGACGACAGATGGCGTCCGGGGCAACAGCATCGACCTGTTGATGGGACCAAGCGCGTTGAGCAATAAGACGTATCACTTCGACAAAGTCTTTTCGCCGGCCGCTGACCAGGCGATGATATACGACGATGTCGTGACGCCGATATTGGATGAGATGATTGCGGGCTTCAACTGCACCATTTTCGCGTATGGCCAGACAGGCACAGGAAAGACGTATACGATGTCTGGAGATATGGATGATACCATGGGAATGTTGTCGGACGCGGCTGGTATTATTCCTCGGGCTCTCTACGCGCTTTTCAACAAGCTCGAGATTGATGACGCGGAGAGCTCTGTCAAGTGCTCATTTATCGAACTTTACAACGAAGAACTCCGCGACCTTATCTCGGCGGATGAATCCAGCAAACTTAAGATTTACGAGGAGACAGGGAAGAGGGGCAACGCGGCGACTTTTGTTCAAGGTATGGAGGAAGCACACATCAAGACCGCCGTGGAGGGAGTCAAGCTACTGCAAACTGGGAGCCACAAGCGTCAAGTGGCAGCCACCAAGTGCAATGACCTCAGTAGTCGAAGCCATACAGTGTTCACGGTTACCGCATATGTCAAGCGAACCGGCGAGAACGGCGAAGACTACATAAGCGCCGGGAAGCTCAATCTCGTGGATCTGGCAGGCAGCGAAAATATTCAGCGCAGTGGCGCCGAGAACAAACGCGCAGCTGAAGCAGGCCTTATCAACAAGAGTTTATTGACCCTTGGACGTGTCATCAACGCATTGGTTGATAAGAGCTCCCATATTCCATACCGTGAATCGAAACTCACAAGACTGCTGCAAGATTCGCTTGGAGGACGTACCAAGACTTGCATTATTGCGACTGTCTCCCCTGCCAAAAGCAACCTCGAGGAGACGATATCGACTCTGGACTATGCCTTCCGCGCGAAGAACATCCGCAATAAACCACAGGTTAACCCGAAGATAGACAAGAAGACTCTACTCAAAGAGTTCACCAGCGAGATTGAGAAGTTAAAGAGCGAACTCATTGCCACACGGCAGCGGAATGGTGTTTACATGACGAACGAAAGCTATGAAGAAATGACTGTGGAGAGGGAGTCGAGGAGAATATTAAGCGAAGAGCTCAGCGCGAAGATTGAGACGATGGAAATCAACCTCCGGAATAAGGTCCAGGATCTATTTTCACTGACCGCCAACTTCATGAACCTGAAGAGGGAGAATGAAGGTACTCGTGCAACTCTGGACGAAACGAAGGACGTGCTTGAACAAACGGAAACCGTCCTTGCCCAAACCCGCCAGGAGCTGGCCGAGGAAGAAGTTCTAAGAAAAGCTCATGAGCGTACTGAAGAGGAATTGGCAGAAGTCGGCACGACGTTAATATCTACTTTAGAGAAGACCGTCACCGATGTTGGCGGCCTACACTCGAAAATCCGTAGGAAGTCCAACCTCCAGTCGATAAACCGAAGCACCTGGGGCCTCTCGCAAACTCAAGTTTCCGATGTCACAAGCCTTGTCGAGTCTCGAGTTGAGGAATTTAGAGCCCAGCAGGAGGAGCTCATGGCAAGTGTTTCCGCCAGGATGCAGTCGTTTGTCCAGGAAGAGCTGGAGAAGCTTGGGGCTACGCAGGCATTCCTTGGGGAGAACGTGGCTTTATTTGAAGCATCACGGGGAGAGGTTTCTCAGCAAACCAGCCAGGCAAAGGATAAGATGGATGAGGTTCTTGAAGAAATCAAGGTCCTACGGGAGGTTGTTAAATCTCGCGTTGGGGAGGGGCTCCAGGGCCTCTCTGGTGCTGCTGAACGCATTTCTGGCGAGGTGTTGAGCGAACTTGACACTTTCCATTCCCAGGTAAGGAGCCCCATATATTATAATATTAACGGGCTTTGCTAACTAAAGCAGCTCCACACGTCCTATAGTTCGCTTGGTCGCGACTTCAAAGGCATGTTTGAGGATCTTGTTAAGCATGTTAACTCGCAAAAAGCCGAGGCCGATGAGCTTCGAAATCAACTCAATGCGGCCAGCGAAGCTTTGGTGGAATCAAACTCTGCGGCGACCTCTCAGCTAGAGCGTGTTATAGTTGAGGAGCGTGAGCAGGCTGCTACTGATCGCGAGAACCTCCTTCGACAGATCACCACTCTTGTCATGTCTCAGGGTGAGAGGCAAGATGCCAGAATTGAAGCTAAGGTCAATGCCGTCAGGGAAAGTATCAAGAGCTCTGAGAGTAAATTTGAGGCGTCTAGGTCTACGTATAATCAGAATATGGACGCATGGAACGAGAAAGAGCAGAAGCTAGTGGAGGAAGTTCACCTGTCTCGCGAAAGCTTGAAGACTAAGCTTAAGGAGGATTGGATAGTACGTATATTGTTGGATGTAATCGGAACCCTGCTAACATACATAGACTGCCAACAAGCACAATGCATCTATCCGATCGACAACAAAATCTGTCCACGAGGAGACTATCCGTATTGTGGACGAGCAGATGAAGGATATCGCCATCCACATGGAAGCCCTGGACGACTTCGTCAGCCGCGCACGAACGCAGAATGCCGAGCACCACGATAGCCACGCGCAATCTCTAAAGGACCTTTCATCGACTGTTAGCGACTCTTATAGCAATATTGGTACTCACTTTACATCCACATATGACAGGGTAAAGGACCTGGGCGAGGAGATGTCAGCCAAGACCACTATATTGCAAAATGCTTTATCACCACTCGATACAACACTGCGCCAGCCTCTTGCAGAGTTACGCTCAAACATTGTCAGCACTCTTCTCCAAGAATACGTCCCTACAGGCGATACTCCGCTCAAGCTGCAGTACCAGTTCCCAACAACGCTGCCACGCACTGAGCCGCATGAAAAGCTTCTGGGACTTCTTCGACAACCAGCTGTCTCTACTACCCCGTTGGTGTCGCCTACGAAGTACATCCCGGTGATCTTCAACGACGTGGCCACGCCAACCAAAGAAGAAGAGGTAACTCCTCCTTCCAACCCCACTTCGGATGCGGCGCCAACACTCGGACTTAGGGAAATCGATGCCAATATACATGCCGGGTCGCTAAGCTCCGTACCCCTCAGTACCGACACAGTCTCCAGCAATGATGCTGAAGTCCGGCCCGCATTTAAACGCAGCATGACTGCCAGTGGAATGAGGCTTCCACAGAAGTCGTCTAAGAGGCAAACAGTTGTACCTCTCGAGGGCAGGGAGAACAACATAATACCCGTTTCTGCTTTCTCACAAAGCACTGGGAGGAGAAGGAGCCCGAGAATTGGGGGAGGATTATCATAAATATTTACTGTTTGAGGAGATATTGAGGCGTTGATTGCCTTGGGTTGCTTTTGAGCACTGGCGGCTGGCTACTTTATTGGCGCAAAGGCCTTGGGGATGGATTGTATGGTGTCTTTCTGGTGTCTAGGCCTATGTTGATACCTGGCCCATTATCGTTCTGGGACCTTCTTGTTTGAAGTAATACGTGAAAGGGGCTTGGGTCTCCCGCTCCCCTGTATGAAATTAGTAGAGAATAAAATTTCACTTATCCACTTAAATCTCTATGAATGTCGTCCTTCGCCCCGCGCCTATACTTGATAAATATAAACCGTGAGTTAGTATGTCTTTGGAGCATGATTGCTGGAGTATCATAATATGTGGGGTGCTCGATGAAGTCGCGGGGACGACCCTGGGAAAATATTGTTGTGGCCTTGCAGCCTCATCCCGCCGAGGTACCGTGAACCACGCCGCGAACCAAAAAGTTGAAGCTCAACCCCAAGCCATGGGCCAGTGCCAATAATGAGGGTGCCCTCAGCTAAATCCTGGTCTTCAACTATAAGATTGCCCAAGTCAACCTTCCCGTAAGCCAAACACGCCCATAAATCCTCGCAGTCCCAAAGTACTAAGAACATTTCCAGCCCTCGAACTACTCCGGCCGACCAAGCTAAATACCTCCAACGATGCACCGATGATCTATATGCCTGGCAGGCGAAGGTTCGCGCCCAGCAGAAGCCGTTCGTACTCCATGATGGGCCACCATACGCCAATGGCAGCCTCCACGCTGGCCATGCCGTGAACAAGATCCTTAAAGATCTTATTTGCCGAACAGAGCTCCAGCAAGGACGCAGGGTACAATTCGTGCCAGGCTGGGATTGTCACGGCCTCCCGATCGAAATCAAGGCCCTCGAGCAGGTGCGAGCGAAGAGCGAAGATGGGGAAGTAAACCTCGACCCCATTGGCATCCGTCGCGCTGCGCGAAACCTGGCGCGGAAAACGGTCAAGGAGCAGAAGAAGGGGTTCCGCGAGTGGGGTATTATGGCGGATTGGGAGAACCCTTGGGTCACAATGGATAAGGAGTTTGAGCTGAAGCAGCTGGAGGTGTTTTTGGAGATGACGAGGCAGGGGCTGATATTTAGGCGGTATAAGCCTGTTTACTGGTCGCCGTCTTCGAAGAGTGCGCTGGCGGAGGCGGAGTTGGAGTATAACGAGAGTCATGAGTCTATAACGGCTTATATCAAGTTCCAGGTTGTGGCGGTTCCGGAGGCGTTGAAGGCTCAGGGGGTCGATACTGAGCGCCTTCACGCTGTCATTTGGACTACTACGCCATGGACTCTGCCAGCCAACAAGGCTATTGCCGTTAGCCCCGATCTCGAATATACAGTGGCGGAAGTCGGTGGTGAACAGCTACTGATTGCCAAGTCACGCCTCGAGCATGTTGCTGCGAAATGCGAATTTTCTGAGTCATTCAAGGTTATCGTCGAATCGATCAAGGGTTCCGAACTCGAGGGAATGACTTATGTCAATGCCATCCACGGCGAAAATGCTCCAATCCAACCCTTGATATTCGCAGACTACGTGTCAGACGCAAGTGGATCGGGCCTTGTCCACACTGCTCCTGGCCATGGTATGGAAGACTACGACGTGTGCACAAAGTTGGGAATTGAAGCCTCGGCACCCGTGGATGATGCCGGATGTTTCACCGACGAGGCATTACCTCACAGTCCGGCTGTGCTGACGGGGAAATCCGTCCTCAGTGGCGGTAACGAAGCCGTGCTGGCGCTCGTAGGCTCGCAAGTCCTTGGGGTTCACAAGCATGAGCACAAATACCCTTACGATTGGCGCACGAAGCTTCCTGTGATAGTCCGCGCGACTGAGCAGTGGTTTGCAGACGTGGGTAGTATCAAGGATAAAGCACTGAAAAGCCTTGACAATGTCAAGTTTATTCCAGAGAACAGCCGGTCCCGACTAGAGAGCTTCATCAAGGGGAGAAGCGAATGGTGTATTTCCCGGCAACGAGCTTGGGGTGTTCCCATTCCCGCTCTATACGACGAAAGTGGCAAGGCTATATTGACGCAGGAGAGCGTGTCACATATTATCTCAATCATCCAAGAAAGGGGAATTGACTCATGGTGGACGGATGCTCAAGACGATGTATCATGGGTCCCCCCAAGTCTTCGTGGCCAAGGTGCTCTTAAGCGGGGTACAGACACTATGGATGTGTGGTTTGACAGCGGAAGCAGTTGGACTCAGACTGAGGGACCAGCAGACGTTTACAGCGAGGGCACTGACCAGCACAGAGGATGGTTCCAATCAAGTCTTTTGACGCACTTAAGTGCATCTGGACTGGATTCTGCTCCTTTCAAAACGTTGGTTAGCCACGGTTTCACGATTGACGAGCACGGCAAAAAGATGTCCAAGTCAATTGGTAATGTTATTCTCCCGGCAGAGATCATGAATGGAACTTTACTCCCACCGATAAAGCGAAAGGGGAAGGCGACTAACCCGCCGGCATTTGATGGACTTGGGGCAGACGCGTTGAGGCTGTGGGTAGCGAGCAGTGACTACACGCATGATGTTGCACTTCGCCAGCCTGTTTTCAAGGCTATAAACTCGACTTTACTGAAATATCGCACAACCCTCAAAATGCTGCTGGGGTCAATGAGAGAGAGCAGCGAAAAGGTGCAGTTGACGAAGTTGGATACTATTGCGTTATACCAGCTACAGCAAACGCAGATAGGCTTCGCAGAAGCGTGCCGGGCATACAATTTCCACAAGGCTATCAGCATCTTGAATCGCTGGATTAATACGGATCTATCATCGTTCTACTTGGAGGCTATCAAAGATCGTCTATACTGTGGGAATGGAGGCGGTGTGCTATATCCTATCTTCATGGGTCTTATGCACATGCTCGGCCCCATTACACCATCTCTGGTCGAGGAGTCATGGGAGCACAGGCCGCAGTGGATGAAGGATAATACATCTTCTGTCCATCCGCTACAACGCAGCACCGATGAGCTACGTCTACTCAACTACAAGTTTCCCGCCAATCTGCAAACAGATATCTCACATCTGATGGCGGCCAACGCTGCTATCAAGACCGCGCAGGAAGAGGCTCGAGCGGAGAAACTTGTTGGGTCGTCGCTCCAGTCTTCTGTCATCCTGACCTTGCCTAAGGAGTCGGAGGATTTGTTCCAGAACTACGCCGACGAGCTCCAGGAAATCTTCGTTGTCTCGTCAGTCGAATTTGGTTCTGGAGAGGACCGTGTGGCAGAGTGGAAGTTCAAGGCTGAATTCGAAGTCCCCGGCGGGAAGGGGACTGCATGGATTCTTCCTCCAATAGAGGCAAAATGCCCCAGGTGCTGGAAATACGTAGCCCCTGCTGAGGATGAGTTATGTGGAAGGTGTGCTGATGTCGTGGGCCCCACACCGGTGTGAAGCGGTGGGTTCAGTGGTGGTGCTGGATGTCTACTACTTGTATTGTATGTAAGATAGGGACTAGGTTGTAAACTAAATAGAGGGGAATATTCATATATGATTGTTATTTATTATTAGATTTCTGAAGATCGTTTAATTCGTTCTAAGATGATACTCCCAATTCGACGTTCAGCTCCGGTGAAGGACCGGTGAAGGATTCATACCTAGACAGGGGTGGCCCGCACATTTGGTATCAGCAACGGAGGGACGGGAGCCTTGCTGACAAATGCCAGCATATCACCGTTTCATGGCCACGAGGCAACTTGTCAGCCTCAAGAAAAGATTTCTTACTTAAGAAAGTATTTATGGCATGGGATCTAGTAATTTGGCTTCAGATTGCTGGGTAGTTTAGTTATTAATCACTGCTCTGGAAGGACGTTGAGAGATTTGGCTTAAGGTCCAAGGGAGAAATCCAAGAGGCCAGTAACGACGCCTTCCTACATACTTTTGATTTATAAACCGAGCTTTAATTTATTTATCCTATGGCTAGAGGTGGTGGTCCGAGCCGGGGTTGCCAATTATGCCGGCAACGAAAAATCAAGGTGTGTTACACTTCACCCTGACGACGTCTTCGGCCTTTCTACGTTGGCTTTCATAATCCCAAACTGGGTCACTTGCATATTTAAAACTTTAATTGCTGACGGAATGCCACATACTAGTGCGATGAGACCGCACCACACTGCACCCAGTGCACATCTACTGGGCGTGATTGCCCAGGGCCTATCACTGGTATAATTGTCAGTGATATGACTTTGGACGTAAAGCGAAAAACACGCCCTAGATTAGCTAATCGCTCTTTGGTCTCTGGTGGCAGTAGCAGCAGAAATAATGGTAGGAATTCAAGCCAAGATGGCCAGGGTGAGCCTATGCCAAGTGAGACCGCGAACGATAGCCAAGATCTCGATATTGATATCATTCACATAGATCCTCCGGATGAACCAACCTCGTCCTTGGAGCTGGTAAACAACAATGCCTCGAGCATTGAAAGGCTAGGAGCCAATTTGGATCCATTTGATACTCTACCGACCAAAATACATTTTTCTACTCTGAAACTCTTGGAATACTGTATGTGACACCAAAATAATCAAACTCTTGTATGGAAATCCGAGTCTAAACAAAACCCAGGTACGGGCTGTATGAGGAATTCGTTCGTTGCGCTGGGCCCTGGTGATCCGATGAAGGATATATGGCTTCCAATGATCTTTTCTGACCAGGTATTACTCCAGTGTACAATGTACACTTGCGCTATTCACATGGCAACTATTTTTGGGATAGACGTGATGGAAAGTATGGACGTGGTTACTCATAGGATGGAGACATTATCGCTATTGACCAAGAGACTTGGGGATCCAAATCAAGCTATCAACGATGTTACTTTGACAGCGGTGGCGAGATATGTTGGTCAAGTTGTATGCAGATTCCAAGCCACGATACTAATCTTGCTGACAAGAAGTAGATTTTATGTGGAAATCTACAGGAGACTCAATTACATATGGACGGCCTTGAGAGAATGCTTGCTCTCAACCCAGACTTTGAGCCGAGTGCTCAAGTTCGAGAAGTGCTGTTCTGGTATTCCATACCTCCTAGATGCTCTTCTACGCCCCCTTAACTAACCATTAACCAAGGACGGATCTAACAGCCGCTGCACTCTGCCATGCACAACCGCGGCAGCTCACGACGCGGCCTAATATCCGACTTTATGGCAACCCTCTAATCCAGATTCCTCGATCCACCATTGGCATAGTATGCCGCGGTTTCCAAGCAGTAATATCTGACAACGAGGTCTTCAGAAAAATTACTGACATTCTTCATGATCTCCGGTGCCTCACGGCAGTAGCTCATTTTTCCGATTGCAAAGCGCACTTGGAGATGCCAATATTTGTCAGCCTTTGCTTTGCTGTTGACGCAAGGCTTGGGAATTTAGTCGCCATGGAAGGGTCTCCGATTTTCGAATCCTGCCGTCAAGCTGCTATGACATTTGTCGAGGTTGTGCTTCTCCGCAATAACAACAACACGCCCAATGTAGTTTTATTAGCAGCGTGCATGAAGAGAACCTTGAGCCGGGTGAACATGGAGGCAATGCTAAAGGAGCAGTCAGAGCTCTTGATCTGGATATTGTATATGGGGAACGTGGCAGCTTTCGGAACTGACGTGGCCCCTTGGTTCCTGCGCAGTTTTGCCCAGGCGCTGTCATTCCAGAAGCTCAGGCTTTTTGAAACTGTAAGAGCCGTCTTGGTTGAGTTTCTATGGCTTGATGGCGTTTCAAACGACCACTTGTGGTCTATTTGGCCTGAAGTAAAGGAGATGATTTAATGCCCATACTTTGGCATGAGCCCGATTAGATCTAATATCCAGTAATATAGTTATGATGTTTTATTTTACTTACTCGGGGTTTGCCTTCCTAACAATATCTACCCTGATGATGCCCATTTACCCAAGGTTGGGTGCAGTAATTTGTTAACCTCTCGATGAACATCCCACCAGAAAACCTGCCGATTATGTTTACCTGCATTTTATTAAATATTCCAATTGGCTTCATAGTCCTAGTCCTTATAACCTGTATATCATAACTGTGATCGTCACTGTCGCCTTCATTAGTATGTCATATGACAATAGATCGGAGCCTGAAAAATAAGCCATGACAGCGCATACTTGCCGCCATTGGTAGCACACCGGCTGCTACCGACGTCAAATGTGAGCCTTAACAACCCAACAGGAAGGTGCTAGACTTCAGAGTTACAGCCTTAACCACAGAATATATTGCTTATAAATTTTTGATATATATACATTTTACTTCACCTCCCATAAATAACTATAATCACGTCCCCCCTTCTCACATTCTATCACAACCTCAAGCCACCCCCAAGAAAAATCAGGCAACTAATCCAACACCATGGCCAAACCAACCGTCTGCGTCTTGTAAGCCCAACACATCCTGTGATCCCAACTTTTAATCCCATCCAAGCCCTGACACCTCCAGCTGCGGTGCCTCACCTGGCAAATCCCCCGCCCACCTCGCCGCCGCCCGCGCCCTGGCAACCTACTTCCACAATCACGGCATCAGTCTCGTCTACGGCGGCGGTACCACTGGGCTCATGGGCGAGCTAGCCCGCACTCTGGTCTCCCTCTCGGGACCCTCCGCAGTTGAAGGGATCATCCCCGCTCCACTAATGGCGCAAGAACAGCGCGCCGCGGAGATGGTGACGATGGAGCATGAGGGCCGTGATATAGCCGTCCCTGATGAGGAAATCTACGGTATCACGACCGTGGTAGCGGATATGCATTCGCGAAAGCGGGAGATGGGGAAGCGAGTGGTGGAGGGCGGGGCGGGGAGCGGGTTCGTGGCGTTGCCTGGGGGCTATGGGACGATGGAGGAGCTAATGGAAGTGGTTACTTGGAATCAGGTGGGGATTCATGATAGGCCTGTTGTGGTGTTTAATGTAGAGGGGTATTATGATGGGGTGTTGGCTTGGATTAGGGATGCGGTAGAGGCGGGGTTTGTGAGGGAGGGCCAGAAGGATATTTTAGTTGAGGCGAAGACGGCTGAGGAGTGTGGGACGAGATTGAGGGAGTATGCAGTTAGTGGTGGGAGGTTGAATTTGAAATGGGGAACGCAGTAGAGGGCTGTAAGTTGTTATATTGTGGAGCGAGATCCTTGAGACTGAGCTCGTGGTGGAGGCAAGTGTTGTATAGTATGTGGTCAGCAATTCAACTCGGCAAATATTAAATCACACATCAGATCTGTTAGATGAAAAGAGGCATATTGTTCATACCAGCACGTTTCACTGCTTTGAGCTCAGAGACGCAACAACTGTAATCAAGGAAAAGCAGCAATTTGACACCTCTCAACACTATAATGGGGACTAAGGAGAGGAGAAGAACACTCAGTATCGAATGGGTGTAGTGCCACCTATGTTCACGTTGTCGTTGCGGCTATTCTCACCATCCATACTCACCACCGAAGGCAAGGTATTGTCGCATAGATCTGTTGTCACCACACAAGTTTTGTCAGTTAAAACGACCTTGTCATCCTCTTTGCTGTTGTATAATAGGTTCCAGTCTAGTTATGAAATAGGAAGATTCGGGCACGCCTTAGTTTCCTTTTGCACTCCTTTCCACGCGTGCAAGTTTCGCCTTCAGTACGAAGTAGCAAAGGCAAAAAGAAGTTTCGGATGCTTTTCTAGACTGTAGATGGCGTATTCGCCTTTTGATAATGTGTATAACGTGAAAGTTTAACAGGAAGGGTGTCTAGTTTTTGGATCGGGTATGATAATCTAACTAACTACACAATGTAGTGAATGCGCCGACCAGCATCTCGTCTCGTATAAGGCTGCTTCAAGTTGAAAACATGGTGGGCTGGGTAATTCACATGCGCGTAATTATAATCATAAAATCCAAGAGCTTCATTTAATCCGTATATAAAGCTATCTCATGGGTTGTAGATCAATTAACACCGAGCCTTCCCAAAGCGCCTGAACCACGAATTGACCCTGATGCAAACCCACCAAACACCGAGACATGCAAGGTTGTCCCGATTTAATATCCAGGACTCCACAACATCACAGTCAAGCCTTCTTAACATCCTTCGCAATAGCCTCCACCTCTCCCTTGACGACATTCAGAAAATCCTCCTTCGTCCTCTTCGGAGTCCATCCAAGCTGGCGACTGAGCACTGCACGAGACCGCGCACTGTTCCACTGTCAGTACTGTTCGTAACGAAAACAAACGCATCAAAAACTCACTTTGAGGCAAACCCCAGCTCGACATATTGTTTCTCGCCGCCGGCCCACAAATCAGCACCCTCCTGCAGAGGAATCGACTTCACCTCATTCGTCTTGATAAAGCCCTGCTTGAACAACTCGTCTGCAATAGCCTGAGATAGTTGCTTCCACGAATAATCCCCCGTCTCTGAGAAATAAATACCCTGCTTCCCAGAGGGGATCTTCTCGCCCGAAATAACCTTATAAAGAAGAAGTTCATACAGCGGCGTTAAATCCGCAATGTGGACGGAGTCCCAGACTCCTGTCCCTTCACCGAGAACAACAGCTTGCCCTAATTTAACGGCCGTACGAATGAGCGTCGGGGCCTGGATAGAGGAGCGATTGAATTTTCCGGTCCCCTCGCCGTAGATGGTAGGGGACATGATGAGGTAAGTTGGGACGTTGGCCTCGAGGCCGGTCTCGATGGCAACTACATCTGTGGTGCGTTGCGGATACTGCTCGAGGGCCTCGCGGGATTTAAGATAGCTGTATACGTCGTCGTTGTCTGTGAGAGTGCGGGTCTCGTGGTAGTCCTTGGTCAGGGGTTTATCCCCGATACTGGAAGTTCCGGTCGTCTACATAAATTAGTATAGTAACTAAATGGGCGTGTTTACGCTGGTGGAGTGACGCACATGGAAGTAGTAGACTTCATTTCCAGTTTCCTTTTTTCTCAGGCTGAGACCTAGGATGAGTGCCCTGGCCGTCGCGGATTGGAATGCAGAAGCAGTGTTTATGACAACTAATGGTTTTGTTAGCCCCATAAATAGGTAATATATTCCCGAAAACTTACTGTCATGCTCACTTGCCGCAGCCTTGATAGTGTCGACATCCTCGAAACCTCTGAAATAGATAGAGGTGATGCCATCTTTTGCAAGAACTGCGCCCTTGTCCTCGTCTCTGACGAGAACAGATATGTCAATATCCCGGATCGACTCGTGCTTGGACCCGAGCAGCGTGGTGAGGATAGAGCCCCCACTATTTAAAAGATCAGAATTAAGCTCCTTCTCGAACTAAGCACCAGCTGGAAGCCTCTGTCTTACATGTATCCCGTGGCTCCTGTCAAGAGAAGACGGAGCGGTGCCATTGCTTCTGTTGGGATTACTATTCTTTTGTGGAAATGCTTCGCACGCTGGAGTTATTTAAGAGCGGGGAAATGTCAAGGATCAAGATTCTTTAATGAAATGCCCAAAAAGTAATACACATGGAAAGGGATGGTACTTATATTCCTACCAACTGTGTGTAAATAGAAAATATATATGACGCAATTAGTTTATTGTTGACAAATATACCCACCGATAGATACTGAAAACCATGAACGAATAAGAATCCGGAGACATACTCATGATTTCTAAGCAGCAGCTATCTGAGACCTGCCCAATGACGCCAAGGACGAACCGCACCGCTACCGAGATCTGTCGATCGTTGGTTGTGGAGACAAAATACAAAAATATACCCCTCACTTAGTTCTCTTGGACGCAGGAATTTCCTAATCGAGCCTACGGCGGCCGGCGTGGCCGTTACTGCGCCAGACAAGACTGGAGCTATGTAAGCAGAAAATTATAACCTTCATTACTAATTAATAACTATAGGGCTCTATACACCTCTATGTTTCCTAATGAAATGGGATGGCAAATATTGGGCCTGCGCGAAATATGGGCGAGCTCTATTTTCCCCCTTTTGGAGTTTGGAGTTTGGAGTCTGAAGTTTGGAGCTAGATCGGCAAGAGAGGGCAGGTGATTGTCAGTGGTCTTCACCCAATGGTCTGCAGCGTCAAGTGAAACCCGTGGTTTATCATAGGTTTATAACCTATAGACCTCAAGTGGTTTGCATGTTGCGTTGCACACCTTTGTAACGGTATTGGGCAAGAGTCACCAAGCAACTATATAAAGCCAACAATTCCCCTCCCACGACAAGACCACTTTCTCTCCTTTCACCAGCAAAACCCCTCTTCTGCCACATCGCTGTCAGCAAACCTTACATCCTCCTATCCATCCCAGCAGCACGAGCAAGCCTCCCATCTTATCACCCCCGCACCTCCACGAAGCATCACACACACTCCCCTCACCGTAACACAAACCCCTCCCTTTCACCATGTCCCACCCAATCACGGAAATCGTCCAATTCAAACTCCAACCCAACGCTCCCTTCGAAGAGAAAATGCCCGAATTCACCCTTCTCCTCCAGCGCCAACCGGGTTTCATGCATCTCGCCTGGGGCCGTTGGGTTGAGTCGCCCGATAACGTCCAGATTCTTTTGAGTAGCGTCTCCCCTTTGGCCCCTTCCCGTGTGTCCCGAGACCCACGAGTGTAACGTGGTGCCGAACTGTGTAACTAACGCACTGGCTAGATTGGGATTCCATTGAGTCGCACCATCGGTTCGAGCAGTCGGGAGCTGATTATGCGGCGCTGGGGGTGATTGTGAAGGCAGTAGTTGCGGAACCACCGGTGATTTGCCATGTTAATTTTACGTCTGCTAATGGGTTGACTATTCCGAGCACCTCGGCTGCTTAGGCTGTGGATATTGAGGCGATATTGTGTCAATGATAGCACCTGGGGGAGGGAGGGGTTGAGGGGATGGTTGAAGGGTTGATGGCAGAGGAGCTGGAAATGGAGAGAAAAATAAGCAGGGCGATAGCAAGTTCTAACGGGCTCCCTCGTTGCACAGGGGCAAACACACTCGCAACTTCAAACCAGACAGATAATTCCCATGATTTTTTAAACGCCCCCTATCTAGCTACTCCATTCTCTCCCCTCTGCCGTCCACTTCTCTACGCTTTCCTAACCCTAACAATCACATCCTTATACCCCCTCGCCGGCGTCACCCTCCCAAACGCCTTCGACCCCGAAGCACAGTACTCCACAATCCACCTCACCGCCAGCCCCACGTCATTACACGGCGCCGACGTGATTCCCCTCGCCAACCCACTATACCCCATGATCGCGACATCCCCCTTCGTCACGAAGACCACGCTCTCTTGTCCGACGTAGCAGCGCTTGGTGCCCAGGCTGATGAGGTAGTTTATACCCGCCAGAATGTTGGAGCGTGTTAGTTCGACGATGTCGCAGGTTTGGAAGCCGGCGCGGGAGTCGAGTGCGGAAGGGATGATGGGGACGAGCGGGGTGGCAGGGGCTGGAAGGGGGGGTGGGGGACCGTTGATGGGGTGGGAGATATGGTGGGGGGAGGTGGTGAGGTTGAGGGACTCGTGGCGGAGGATTAGGGTCGGGAGGGAGTTGGGAGGATCGGCTGGGAGCGCATTGATGAGGGTTGAAGCTAGAGCGAAGAGGACGAAGGATAGCGTGGATAGCTTGGCCATTTTGAGGATAGGGCTTAGGTTCAGACTGTGGGAGTAGTTAGAATGGAGTTTAATCGTGGAGGTGAGACTAAGACTTGAAGAGCGTAGAAAGAGTACCGGCTTTATAAAGTTGGATATAGGAGAGAGACAATAGCTGGAAACAGTATCTAGCCTTATGGAAGTAACAAGATAATGAGAACATCTGGAAAAGCTTTGCTACTCATATGGAGAAGACGGACTTTATATATATGATAATTCTGGAGAGTGGTTCCACAGGATCCGAAAATTTTAATATTGCTCAGCCAACATATCCATAATTGAAAACTTAGAAGCAGTGGTGTCTGGTTGCACAGTTGGACCTTATAGACAAATATCACCGAGACTTGATACAAATAATAGTAGTAGAGATGCTCTTGTTTACTGAAATTGTAGGAGACTCCATGGTTAATGAGGCCGATTGAGTTGTGTAGCTCAAAAAGTGTCTGTGAACAGGTCTTCGTGGATGAGAAACCAACAGAGCAGTGATGCCCACACCACATATATGTCGTGGAGATACGACCCAGAGTAATGGAATGATGGCTGTTTAATTTCCCCAACTTGTAGCCAACATAACTGTTTGACAGGTCCTAGGCTCCCTTCTCGTCCTATTGTTATTCGTTTTGCCCCGTTGTTCCTCTCAGTCACTATGTGGGGGTTCACCTATCAAACTCTCTTAGAGACCGGGGATAAGAAACATGCCTTGTGAGTAATAGGGAAGATCTACTATACCGAACATCTGCCTGAGACTAAAGACTGGTTCCCAAGGAATGAAAAATAATGACGCCGTTGAAACAGCGCAGTCGCACGAACGAGTGCGAATGAGGGAGTAAGGGGCAACCGCTATTCTCAAACGCTCCTTCCCGCTTACACCCACCTCCTTGCCTAAGGATTCCCGTCTCATCCGCGATCCTGATCTGCCGGATTTGATTACTAATTAAGTAAAAACGCCTTTTTGAGAACAACCACAGACAGAGGTCTGTGCTGGCGGAACCTTATTTTAACTGGTCTATCTATTTAAGATCCTTGACAGGTCCCCACCTGCCCCCACCGCGCGAAGCTAGCCTAAAGAGGCAACTTTTGCTTTCCCATGTCCAGTGGCTTGAGCTTCAAGACATTCGGATTTATCGCACCTAAGAGTTGGGTCTTTCGCCCTTTATTTTCGCTACTCGGTGAGAGTAATGCGGATAGTCGGAGGATTATATAAGTGCCGGCACTTATACATCGTAGGCTGAGAGTAGCTGGCACAATTTTAGTCCATTAGCCAGGCAGGTAGCAGAGAATATAAGAAAGCTCCCCCCACGCAGCTCTTGTGTTGCTCATGACTTTTTAACGATTTTGCATGTTGATATGAGTACAAATGCCCCTAAACACGTTGATATGGCCTCCTCAGACTACTCATGGCTCCAGCTCCCAACCTGGTCCCAATTGGAAGAACTAGCATTCGACAGCAGCTACAACCAACAAGCCAAGAGCATCTCCGAATTCCCCTACGACAACAGCCTCTTCAGCGAATCTTTAACGACGCCATATTCCTCTCTAAACACGATGCCCTCTTCCCCCAACAACCCTATAACCCAAGATGCCTATCCTGAGCCAGGCGCCCGCCGCCAGCGCCGTAACGTCAACCCACCCCCCTCCGAATCCACCACCGGCTCTACCTCCCCAGAAGCCTCTCATAGTCCCATCTCAGTATGCTACACGCCCTCCCTTTCCCCCCATTATCTCTCACCTAACCCTTCATACTAAACCCCTACCAGCAACGTCGCAAATCCCAAAACCGCGCCTCCCAACGCGCCTTCCGTCAACGCCGCACCGAGCGCTTCCACTTCCTCCAATCCCGCGTCACACACCTCGAGAAGCAGCTCGAGGCTGCCAAAGCTGTCAATACGCTACTAGCACAGATGAATGGGTTAAGGTCTCTCGAGGAGCTGAAGCGAAGGATGGGTGGTGGAATTAGGAGGGGAGGAGAGGGAGAAGGAGAGATGGGAGAGGGGGCGAGGGAACCACCTGCTTGTGAGGAAGGGGTGGGGTTTCAGACTTGTGATTTGCCGTTGTTAGGGACGCGGCTGGGAGGGGATTGTTGGGAAGCGCCTGTGTTGGGGGAGGGGTTTGTGGCGGATATGGGGGAATGGCAGGCGGCAGCGCCAATGGGAGATGGGTCACTTTCGTCGGCATCGCCGTTTGGAGGGGCGCCGGATGGGGCAGGGTTGGCGTGAGTGACTGTATTTGAGTGGTATGATCGATATTTGAATTGCTTTGGAGTCTGGCGTGGGTGAAAAGTGGGAGATTGAAGGCCTCAGGGGTGATAAATGCGTTGATTCGATACTTAATATATATCGATCTTATATATGAGATTATAGTCATTACTACTTACCTATTTTCTAAAATATCAGCCATACCGGCTATGGCCTACTCAGCAGCCTCCAATGCCTGGACCAAACTCCCCATCAAAGCAAGTCCCCCACTTTGAGTCTCCACCGTCCTGCCTCTACCCTTATCATTTGGGTCCGCTGCCGCCGAATTCTCAACTGGGCTCATCCCTTGCTCAGACACAAGTGGGTTGCTTGACAGGCGCCACATCTTGTTCACCGGGATGCCTTTATTTCTCACATCCGCAGCCCCCGAAGGCTGCGAATGGGCCTTCGGAACCTTTGACGTTTGCCCAGCATTCCACCACCCGCCATACTTCCCATCAGCATTGCGCGTGCTATACGCTGCTTGCGCGTTATGCAGTATCCACGGCTGATACCCATCGCAGACCTTCTGATGGTCCTGAGCCTGTGCCTCCGTGCCGTTGAATATAACAGTCTCCTTCTTGCTGAGCGCAATGGGTTGACAGAACAGAGTCAGGTGATGAAAGAAGATGCCCTTGAAGTTTTGAGCGTCCTGGCTGCAGCTTCCATCGGCGTCGCAGGATTCTTGGAGGATGCCGTCGCTGCCGATGCCAGACCAGGTGCTTGTTTGCTCGGTTGGGGAAACCCAGCCTGTGGCGGCGATTACATCCTTTATGAGGGTGTAACCGTCAGAGAGGTAGTCTGTACTACCTGTTGCGTCCCAGAGGCCGCGGAGTCCTGAGAGGATGACGCCTTGGTTGTAGGTATAGACGCTCTCGTCCCGTGCATCGCATTTCCCGGTTCCGATATCGTCTGGGCTAGCCCAGCCGGTGATGTGAAATCCATCTGTGTATAGCCCCTTTGAGTTCTTCATGTTGCTCGTTGAGAGCCATTTGTATTCTTCGATGGCGGCTTCAAGATATCTCTTATCGTGTGCTGGTACCGGGTCGAGTGCCTCAGAATGGTTATAGGCCTTCCCAGGAACTGTGTATGGGCTTGGATTGTTGTCTCCCGGGGAGTAAAGATACATGGAAATGCTCGCTGAGAGGTAAAGCTCGTTGGTGATGGCGTTTTTATATGGCGTCAGTGTATCAGTCCAGACCATCCCACCACCGCACAGCTTGGTGTCATATCCCTTCGAAGCTAAATCCCAGAAAATACGAGACCTATGAGCATAGTGTCCAATATGTTTCTGGCCATCGAACGTTGAATCAATACTGGAGTATACATTAATAAACTTGATGGCCTCCAACCATTCCAAAACTACCCATTCCATATCGTCAAATTTCTGCGTACGCAGCGCTGCCACATCTTCGCCGCCGTAAAAAGAAACTATTTGAGAAAAATATTTGCTGATATCGTTGCTATAAGTACTTGCACCATACATGGCCATTTCAGCCAGGGCTGCAGAGGCGTGTGTGCTCGTCACCGCCGACGTCCAATCAATACCTGTCGGCCAAATATTGGAGTCCCAGTATTGAGATTGCATAACTTCAAGGGCGTTAACCATGGCTGGAAATGCTTCTCCAAGGGTCTCTAGGTTCCGAGACATGAGGCCTGTCCCTCCATTTCTAACATCGGGACTGAAAGGTTGAGGGAGCGCAAACGCCGTGTCAAGCACGGCAGCGAGAGGAGCAAGCAATGACAAGCTTCCGAAACAGGGCATCTTGTATGATATTCTCGTAACAATGCTAAGCAGGGCAAAATTGGAGGGAGCCGAAGAAGGAAATCTCAATAGCGACCTACGATAGTCTTATAAACGGAGACCCGGAACCTTCCAAGTTGCCTCGATTGAATGAGACCTTAATATGAGACAAATATAACCTTACCCCGCGGCAACAACTAGGTGCCGGAGTATGGAACATCGTGATCAAGGGGTTGGATGACCAACCCTATCATCGAACGACCTTCTGAATCAAGAGGATCGGAAGGATTCCACATATACGGCCGCATGCTGAACACCCACGCTTGTAAAAAGCCGAGTGCAGTAAGGCCGTCGCGACCGTTGCTACTGCAACGTAACAGATGTACCACAGCCACATGTCGGCTATAATAGTTCCTAGTTGATGCAGAGATATCACGAGGTGCTTCTTTGTCGAACTAAAAACGTAGCTGATCCTAGGCCTTGTTGGTCATGTCATATTATAGCGCCCTCCAACTTGATCCTTCGTTCCCACATTTACCGTTCGTTCGCGTTGGTTTTGAATGCATCTTTGATATAGATTGAATATTTTGAAGATCGAGAGGTCGGCCTGAAACGCGTCTAAGACAAATTTAAATTTTGGTAGCCCATCAAAACCCACCGAGGGTGATTGAAACCATATTAAGGTTCCGGTTGCGAATTAGTGGACGGTTGTCTCTCATTCCCACGTGATCTATATAAACAACTAGGCAAAGCTATATATGTAGTATGTAGTCTTATACGCTACTTAACAGGAGACAAGAGACAGTAAATCCCGATTGGAGGAGCTTAGACATCGGCTTTGGGTATATACTCTGTAGAAACTGCGGTGCTTGGGATAGATGTACCGTGCATCGATATCTCCGCAACCCAAAAAATAAGCAAAGAAAGCCATTAGGACATTTTACTTGAAGACACCCTCAAGAACAGAGACACGTAAAGTCATTAAAAAGCGGTCTATTTAAAGAGCATTTTTTCCCAAAAGCCTATTTTACGGAGGGGTCGTCGATAAGCTAGGCTTTTGTCGGCGGCGCCCAACCCCGGCGATCTAGGATCACGGTTGAATCTAGGATCAGGTTCGAGTCTAGGATCAGGCCCTTCGTTAAGATCAGGATTATGGAACCTCATTGTCACTCGATAATCTGAGTGGACAATACTAGACCAATGCCGGGGAAGGATAATCGAGTACTTGGGACCGCCTAGCAGTACGAATGGTTGAAGGTCCCACTTAACACCTGAGTTGCGTTTCTCGACCCCAGAATTCGTGTTACGCTCCCAGTACCAATCCTTTCCATAAATCTCCGTCAAGACGTTAGTCATGCCCTATAAACATCTATCAGTAGTGGAATAGGAATGATAAAATGCTTTAAATATTAACAGAGGATAACTTACTTCCCACGTCTGACAGTGATCTAAAGGCAAATCATACTTCCTTCCAAAGGAGTCGGTAAACTTTATGAAACCAAGTGATACAGATTGTAAAGCATCAGTTTCTTTAGCTTCTGTAGTAGGTATATTTTCTGCAGTGGTTGAAGGAGCTGCTGAGCTAGGAACACCCTGCTGCCGGTCTGGTGATTCTCTTTTTCCCGAATTATAGATTTGTGTTCCGTTAAGGCGCCCCATGTTGGACTGGGCCCCAAACCCTTTCGGTCGTAGAGGGGAGCTGTTTTGATTTTCATCCTGAGAGCTGCCTGGGCTTTGATCGTTAGGTGTATTTGTATCCTCAGTTGTGGCTCCATCCTCTTCCGCTTGAAGAACAAGTGTCGCAAACTGAACCGTTTTCCGTTGTAGCAATGAAATCTCCAAGTCGGGAGTGAAGACGTCTAGTTCCTCAAGCCCAAACTCTCTCTCGACTACCTCCTCATTTTCCTCCTCGCCATCTTTCGAGTGAATTGAGTGAACGACAATGGACTGCTCTATTTTACCAGGCTCTATTGTACCAGGCTCAAGCGCCAGCGTATTAACTGCCCCATGAGCTGTGTGAGAGATTGGCCCTGGGCCAATAGTCCTCAGTTCATCTTCTTCGCTACCAATGCTGCCATTTGGAATTTCATCGAGCTCTAGGAGTTGGCTTCCTTGAGGTGGCCCGAGAAGATTTTGCGCCGAAAGGCGACTTTCTTGTTGCATAAGCCGAGCAACCTTTTGATGACCACGGTTGCCATTCTGCACCTCTAATGCTATGCTCTGAAGCTGTACCCGTAATGAAATTCTATTGAGAGGTTAGGATTATGATTAAGTAGAATTACTTGGTATTTCTTACTGAATATCCCTTGGCCTATTTACGGCGACGCCCTCAGAGTAGTTTACCGTGCCTATTAATAATGACAAAGTACTCTTTAGGGTTTCTAGAGACTGAACATGCGTCACAAATTTGGATTTTTCGAATATCCATATTATTCGAAGTAGAGACGGCTTTTGAGCAGTACCAGTGAGTTGCAACAGTGGCCGGAGCTTCTTAAGAAGCTTGTTGCTATCGTCTAGTATCGTTTGACAAAGCGCAATTAGACCACTAGCAATCGTTTTTGCCTTGGGCGAAACTGGCTCCTTCGTCTCTAAAGCACTGCTCAAAGTTGTAAGTACCTGGGCAAGTGCGCTAGCATTTGAAGCAAAGGTGCGTACTTCTACGCCTGCTGTTCCGATGGCGGCTGCGATACTGTATAATGAGATAGAGAGTTTTGCGGCACCACCGGCAACGCCGAGAATCAAACCGATTTGAGCCATAGGTTACACAAAACGAGATTAAGGAGTTCGATGGACGAGAGATGCATATATATTCCATGTGTCAACGGCCACTTTCTCGCCACCTCACTTACCTCTATGCAAGGCTAGCACAGCCACTATCAAGACCTCATTACCGACGTGCAAGGACCAACGAAGTGCTCGCTGCCTTATGCTTAGGTAAAAATGAGGGACACCAAACACACCCGAGGCCTTCAACAACGCTGACATAGATAAAACCATTCCAATAACATGTAGCGACCCAATTTACTTTCTTATTCGAAGTAGGCTGCGACGGTAACCCAGCAAACTTCCTCCGTAAATATAAGTCGAATATTGACATCGTATTTCCTCCCTCATATATTTTAAATGCGCCAAAACGCCACTCAAAATCCATGCACTCCATATCTAAGCACACAGAGGGTTGGCTGCAAGATTCACAGCTAAACCTTCTCCTTCATCCAGCCCAGTCGCTTTCCAAGGAAACTCACTCCACCAACTGCAGCGGTGATGCCGGTGAACACGATCAGTCCACCGTATCCAGTCCCATATCCTAGACTGGCCTTCCCTTGCCATGGCCTAGAGCTGAGAAGTGCCTCACTCAAAGGCCCAGAAGCCACAGCTCCAATACCTCTCCCAGCAGACAAAACTCCGATCAGTGTGCCAGCATCAGTCGATTCATCAAGACCCTTCAATGCCTTAACAACGCCGGAAATGGTGCTGACAAACCCCCCAGCAAAGAAACCATACAAAATGCTAAATACGATTAGCAAGGGAAGAGCATCTGAAAAACCCCAACACAAGAAAACGGAAAGTACAGCGCCAACGGTGCTGATTAAAACCACAGTTGTCACATGGAACCGGTCGATTAGCATCCCCAGTAAGATCGTACTTGGGACAGATGCTGCGTTTACTAGGGCAACAAGGAGCGTGCCGATTGCCGGGCTGTAGCCAAGAGAGCGTGCAAAAGTTGGCAAGTAGATGCTCGGGATGAAATAGCCCAGGCTCTCCATAGTAAGCCCCATTTGAAGCAGCCAAAACGTTCTGGTTCGGAGGAATCCGAGTCCCTGACGGACTGGCCGTGAATACTGAGGTGGCGGAACTCTTGCCCGCAGGAAGTAAATTAGCGGCGCAGATATGATGGTGATTACCACTGCCCATATTCTGAGTGCGTTACGGAAACCATATGCATTTAAAAGCCAGCTGATAGTGAAGGGGATACATAGGCCGGCCGCGCCCGAGCCACCCTTTGATGAGTGTCAAAAAATGTATCAGAACCGAGAGGAAGCTCTGACTTACCCACATAATCCCAAACGCTAACCCCTTTCTCTCGATGAACCAATCGTCCACAAAGACCAGACATGGATAGTAAACTATAGATCCACCAAGAGCGAATAAAACTCCCTGAGTGAGGTGCAGGTGGTTCACATTGTTGGCGAAGGAGGCGCCGATTAATGCTGCTGCCATGAGTGGTAACCCAACCCATTTTGACCGGTCAGCAAGGTTGGGCCAGGTCTTATAAGCGGGGAAAAGTATTAGGCCAGCCATATACATGATTCCCTGGAGACTGACTTAGAATTTATGACCTATCAATTAGTAAGTAACTCACAGTAGCTGTCGTGCTAACAGAGGCTATATTCGTAGCACCAGCGAAGGGTTCGTGGGTGCTGTAGTAGTCTTGGAAGACCCCAAATGAGAATGAGAATCCTAACTATTTAGTATTTGCAATAACCTAGGCACTAAAGGTCAACTAACCCCATACGAGAGCTTCAATAATAGTACTAGCTGCTAGAAACAACCATGCATCTTTCCCCCCATCTGCCTTTCTTGGAGCGTCAATGAGCCTGGCATGATGCACTTCGCGGGGAGCATTCCCGCTTTCTACATGCCGCTCACGCAATTCACCCAAAGTAATATCCCCAGATGAATTCATTTATGCAGTATTATTACTCTCTTCAGCACCTTTGGAATATTCCAACGAAAATTTGACACCACTACGACTCCTTGCCGTACCTGAAATCGGGACTTCGAAGGAAGGGGCTGGATGACTAAGCGACTAGTTTTTGGGTAGTGCGGGGTGCGCCTGGTGGGGTGAAGGTCAAGGAACGCCCATGATGGAACGACAAGCCCAAGAGTTTCACTAGCTGATTCACCTTTGTCAATTCCACCTCCGTCTGCTTGGCCATAAGCTATATAGCTATCACTTCAACATATAAACTAGGAGGATGCCCTTCTACAACGTCCGGCCTTAATTTCTCAAAAAGCTGCCCGTGGGGGAGACCGATCATCGCAAAATGGACTTCAACGGCGCATCACCGTTCCCGGAGGGAGTCATCTCGTTCCTCGACACAGATCTATACAAGTTGACGATGCAATGTGCGGCTCTAAAGTACTTTCCAGATGTGCCGGTCACATACGCATTCAAGAACAGGACGCCAGACAAGAAGTTATCCAGAGCCGCATTTGACTGGCTTCAAATCCAGATTAATAGTTAGTCACCCCTCCCCCACCCACCAAGGTTCGCAAGAGGCATTACTGACAGCGACAACTAGAGCTTGGAAACATCTTCTTGTCGGATGAAGAGTACAACTTCCTCAAGTCGACATGTACATACTTGAACGAGCCATACCTTCGCTACCTTAAAGATTTCCGCCTGAACCCGAGGGAGCAGATAAAAGGAACGTTCGTCGCGGACAATGATACTGGCAAGGATACCGATATCGGTGAATTCCAGCTGGAGATTAAAGGTCTATGGGTGGAGACGATATTATACGAGATTCCCTTACTGGCCTTGACTAGCGAAGCCTACTTCCGCTTCATGGACACAGACTGGTCCTATGACGGCCAAGAAGAGAAGGCATACGAGAAGGGCATTCGTCTTCTGGAGGGCGACTGCATCGTCTCCGAATTCGGCACCAGGAGGAGACGCGACTACCACACTCAAGCCCTCGTCTTCCGCGGCCTCGTCCGAGCCAGCAAGGATGGTGGGACGCGCGGCCTCCCCGGCAAGATTTCCGGCACAAGCAACGTCCACCTCGCGATGCGCTTCGGCATCCCCCCCATCGGCACAGTAGCGCACGAGTGGTTTATGGCCGTTGCCGCCATTACTAATGACTACGAGCACGCGACCGAAACCGCCCTCAGCTACTGGATCGGCTGCTTCGGCAAGGGTGTCCTAGGTATCACTCTCACCGACACCTTCGGGACGCCCATTTTCCTCCGCGCCTTCGGCAAGCCCATCCCCCGCCTCTCATCCGCCCTGCACAGCGCAGCCACCACCGCCTCCTCCTCCGACGGAGCAGACCACCTCGCATCCACCGAACCCCCGCTCCATGCGCCTCCGGCCGATGGCGCGGATACGGATATGACATACGCGCAGGCCTTCACTGGCGTGCGCCAGGACTCAGGTGACCCTGCAACATTCGTGCGCACGCTTCGCGAATTCTACGATAGCCAAGGCATCACAGAGAAGAAAACCATCGTCTTCTCTGACTCCCTCAACATCGAGCTATGCTTAAAGTACAAGGCTCTCTCAGAGGCCGCGGGCTTCGCACCCTCGTTCGGTGTGGGCACCTACCTCACGAATGACTTTGTGAACCTGAAGACGGGGAAGAAGTCGGTGCCGCTGAATATTGTGATTAAGCTCTCCAGTGCGGCGGGTAGACCCGCGATCAAGATTAGTGATAATATGGGGAAGAATACGGGAGATAAGGAGACGGTGTTGGATGTGAAGAGGAGATTGGGGTATGTAGAGCAGGAGTGGGAGGGGGTGGATGAGGCGACGAGGTGGGGGACGGAGGATACTCCTGCTGCGCAGTGAGGCGGAGGGTTATTGGATATGAGCCATTTTCTTTGTTTTGCGTGATGAGACGGGGAGTGCCGTGACAGGCATTGTGTATAGAGTTGTAGAGGCGGCTTAGACTCTTTCTGTGTGTGCATTGGGCGGTCTTTCGAAAGATATTTTTGAATATTCCCGATACCATGGCCTTGGGATTTCAACAGAGGATAATAGTCAGCGTCCAATTAGAAGCAAAATAGATTTTCATTCTGCTATGATTTACTATCTATCTCGCTTTTAATTGCCTCGCACGAAGATAACTCGCATCCGCTTCTTTCGCTGGACGCTTCGTATCATATGAAGCCGGTCGATATCTAACCTACCAGCGGCTCCTTTCCCCAAGGTTGAGCCGGAGGATATGTGCCTGCGAGAATAAATATTAAGCTGTGCTCAAGTGGCGTAGCGAGGTGGATATCAGTTTGTCGCTTGAAGACAAATTATTTTGTCGGGCTCGACATATACTCTTGTTAAATGTATAACACGTCCTCCATTGGTGCTTCAGAACCTGCCAATATCGCGACCAAAAGCCCAATTGATGAGCCTGCGAAACAGTTAGAACATACTCAACACCCAAAACCACGAACAACATACCAGTAGATTGGGATCAGCAACTTATTCCTCCAGCTGATAGTTTGCGTCAAATACGCTCCTCTCCACACCAACCACGCCGCAAACCTACATATTTAATCAGCACCACTCCACACAATTTCCTTCAAACACACAAGAGGCAACAAAATAAGGGAAACATACCCAGTAACCTCACTATTCCCCCCCGTCTGCATAATCGCCTTCCAATTCCCCAAATACGTCATAATCCCCAAATTCTTATACGAGAACCCCCCTCCCCTCCCCACATCCCCCGCATTAAGCCGCCTCGCGAGCCACAGCGCGGATTGGTTCGCTACCTGGGCTGTGGCAGGGAGGGGACCGGAGTGCGGGACTGCGACGTCGCCGAGGGCGAAGACGTTTTGCATTGTTGCTGGTTTAGTGGGGGTGGAAGGGGAGCTGGATGTGGATGTGGATGGTGAAGAGGGGGAGCCGTTGAGTTGAACGCGGAAGTGGGAGTCGACGAGTAGACCACCGGATTTGGGATCGCGGGCGAGCTGCCAGTTGAGTGATTCGGGAGGAGGGGAAGGAGTGGCCGATGAAGATGAAGAGGAGGGAGCAATGGAGGCGCTTGGGTAGCTGTGTACTTCGTTAAGCGCCTTTTGGATAAAGGGGTTCATCATCAGCCCTGGTGTCAAGTTAGTTTCTATCCATGCGTGTGAGCGGAAAAGCCGTACCAGTAGACCAAACACACATCCCTACGCCAACCTCCCCATCCTCCTGCGTCGTCAACGTAAACCCTGAACTCCCATCCCCTTCCTCGGTCCCAGGGAGTCCGGGGCGAAGCTCCCTAATGTGGTGCGAAGTCTTGATCGCTATGCCGTCGCGTTTGAAATGGTTAGTTGCATAATCAGCAAGACGCTTGTCGAACATGGACAGGATGGTGGGGGCGACGTCATAGATGCTGATACGTGTGTGTTGGATGAGAGAGGGGTATAGCTTGCGGAGGTCGTCATTGCAGAGGTCGAAGAGCTCGGCGGAGAACTCGACGCCGGTGGCTAGTAGGGGTTAGTTTCAATCCGGGTGTTTGGAAGAGGGTGACACTTACGGCCTCCGCCGACAACGGCAAAGTTTAGGAGTTGACGCTTTACTTTCTCTGGTGTCGAGGGTAGAGATGCCTCTTCGAAACCTAGGAGGGTCAGTACAGCGTGGCATCAGGGGTCAGGTGAGAAATGCATACAATCCAAAATCCTCTTCCTGATCTTCCTCGCATCACCCACATCTTTTAAGAAAAACGCATTCTCTCTCACTCCAGGCGTCCCAAAAGTCTGCGAATAACACCCCACCGCAACGACCAACTTATCATAATTCAGGTCAAACCTCTTCCCTTTCTTCACTCCCGGAGCAGTCGCCTCATCCGCAGTCTGAGTAGGTGCCGTAGACTGGGTCATCATCGCATTGACTTCGACAGTGATGCGCTTGTCGGCGAAGCTGACATCGTCGGCCCATCCTTGGTAATACTCTGTGTCTGCGACACGGGCGCGGACGGACTCGATGGCGGTGCGGAACTCGAGGGTGCCGACGGCGGTGGAGGCGAGGAGGGGGGTGAAGGCGAAGTAGGGGCGGGGGGAAATGACCACGGGTTGATACTTCTTCTTGTCAAGCTTGCGGGAAAGGTTGAAGCCGGCCCATCTGGAGCGGGGGTTAGTATATATTGGATGATATCTTGCGTTTGAGGGGGGGTTACCCTGAGCCAAGAATAACAATCCGTTCTCTGTCTGTGGGTTGATTAGGGTCTGCCAATTTAATGGGAAGTAGTAAAACATACCTCCTTTCTTTCTATCCAATTCAATTGTTGATATACTCCTCCGAAGCTGTTCTTCCAACCTCGTCACGCGACTGAGCTGAGGCTGGGCTCGTCTGGTAGCAAGGCTGAGCGACGTCATGATAGCTCAGATGCGATTATCATATATTGATTGCAATGAGCACTTTGGCATGCACAAGGGAATCAATCTATATAGTCCAGGGGCGAGACCTTTCTAAAGGAATTGAAAATATAAAATATTTGGTTTTACTATATGCAACTCACTCGTGACTCTTACCTCTTACGAAAAGCAACCGGAGTTACACGGGAGGACCCCTATGACCTCACCCGGTTTGTTTCCTTGCATCTTGCCTCCTGCATCCGGGGTCTGATATCCTCCGGCGATTAATCTTCATAAGGAAAGTTTGTAGTAAATTAGTGCATGTGAGAGGGAGAATGGGATGGGGCGGAGTTCCATGAATCCGTGATTCATAAATATGATAATCCAGAGGCGACTTTCAGTCATATAACCTCGAATTTTGTCTCACGGCATCTTCGGAGAGTGTAAAATACGAATTTTATGCTCCACATACCTGACCTTGTGACGTTAAATAATCTTATATTTTCTATCGTTGCCTATAAAAGAAGCATACAAGAAATACTCGATAAGCTTACAATCCCCTCTATTCTCGGAGAATTTTAAAAAAAATGTAAAGTTCAACATGGGCAAAAAAGTACCTCGGTACTTTTCCTAGCCTCAATGATCCTCATGGCTCTTAACAGCTTCCCCCCAGCACGGCCTTATCTAATCGCGCAAGGCTGAAATTAGCCTCCAGCGCGTCAACCTACCTCCATCCTGTCACCCACATGCAAATCCACCCTCAAGGTGCCAAACAACACTCGGCCAACGCCATATTCACATTCTCCAACCCATCAGGCACCGCCGACATCGCCCATCATTACGCGCCCAATCCTCCCCAACCCGCGCTCTCTCACAACTTCACCGTCTCCCTCTAACTCGCGCACACCATCCCGCAACCACCCGCCGCTTCGACCCCACCATGGCTCCCCTCCGTCGCTACCTCCGCATTACCCCCTCCTCCGTCCTTGAAGTGCGCATCTACCCGTCCCCTCCCGGCGCGTGGCTGCTCTCGACGCGTTCGCTGCTGCCGCGCGTGCTGGCTGCTGTGCGGCCGCTGATCTTGCCGAAGCTGAGGGAGGAGAATGAGAGGGTGAAGGCGAGGGGGAGGGGGAAGGGGGTGAAGGATGTTGTTTCTGGTGGTATGTGGGGACCGGGGAAATGGATGTTTGGATAAAGCTAATGGGGGGACACAGATGGTTTCGAAGTCTCAGTCTTTCTCACCGAGACGAGTACACGGCACACGGTCCTCAAGAGGCGGAAGATATTCCGTGAGCCTGAAAGAAAGGGAGAAACAGATACCGAGGCCCCCGCGGCACTACTTAGAGAAGAAGACGACGACGTCGTAATCCAAGACGTTCCCCCCGCACCTCATGCCCCCCGAGAAGACACAAACGCGCCTCCTCCAACACGCCGCTCCAAACGCACACGTCCTACCGAATACGCAGATACCCTCTTCGTAGCCGACTCTGACGCGTCCACCACTGATTCTGACGCTGAGGCACCCCCTCCCAAGCGGGCGCGTCCAGCTGCACCACGTGAGGAAGAGGAGCAGGATGAGAAGAAAATGGCTATGCGGAGTGAATATGATGGATACGGGATTTATGGACGGGTGTTGTGTTTGATTGTTACGAAGACGGCGGTTAAGGGTGTGGTTGGGGCTGGGGGGAGGGAGGTGATGGAGGAGTGGATTGCATCGACGCAAAATCCGGCGGGGGAAGCTACTTGAAGAGGAGGATATTTCTGGGGTTATGAAAGATTGTTGTATGGGGGATGCGACGGGTGATTATTAGGAGTTGATAAGCTCCCAGCTGCGCCTGTTGCTTCTACCGGGGAGTTGAAGGCAACTGGACATGCCATCACATGTAGCAAGGGCCCATGGGCACCACGACGCAGGCGGGCTTCCTTCTGCATTGCTGGGGATGAGTGTTCTCGACTTCGTCACGAACATATCCCACACGATCGCCTGGAGAACGGGCATCTTCGATAATATGGCTGTGGCAGGGCTGCTAGGCGTGCTGGGAAATTTGCCAGGGCCAACCGCTCTTGGAGGCTGAGATGCCTTCATTGGACCTGGTAGCTGCTGAGATGCGTTCCCAAGACGAAGGCTATGGCCGGGGGCGAGTATAACCTAAAGAGAAGGGAAGGTATAGGGGTTGGTATGCGTAGGTATACTGGACATAACTGGAAGATTACAGTCCATGCATATAACTATAGAAGAAAATCAATGGACAAGTAATCGTAAACCTATCTAAGTATCCGTAAACCATGTCCTTATTTGTTCCTTGAGCATGGAAATGAATTAACTCTTGCGAGAATCGGAGATTGCTAGAGTTATCGTAGGGTTGAGTCTGCCGCCATTGTGAATTTCTTCCTCCATAAAAAGGAAATCTGGGAAACTCCTCATGGCTGGCAATCACCTCAATCTCAACCAAACTCGCAGCTAAACTCGCTTCGACGCGCCTGATTGCCTTGCTGTTGTCTTACATCAGTAAAAACAAATACTGAGCATCCCAAAGAAGCAATCAGACATCACGACATAAACCTCATCACGCGTGCGTGGGTACCTCGCAAATCCTCATTTCAAGCAACCCAATCCAGCCCAACCAACACTCGTATCGTCAACAAAACCAATACAACAAGCATCACCACCAGCCGCCCCTACCCCGCCCTCCCGTCTTTCATGCAGAAGCAATCACCAAAATGCGGGGAGCATGTCTCACCCCACAGTCTCACAGACAAGGCATCAACTACCGCACTGCAGCTCGCATCACCAACACGCAGCTGAGTTGTACCGCGAGTCATGCTTCACACCTACCCCAGACTTCTGGGAAGGTGCTTGTTCAACCTCTGGCTATAGCGCGGCGATCGTGGTCGGTGTACTCGCTGTGCTGTGCTCTTCTGCATGATGGAGCTCTCTCAATCAGTGCTGCTGCAGCTTGTATACCCTGGGGGTTGGGGAACAGACAGGCACCTTCCTGCAGGAGAGTCTCGATATAGAGAGGTGCATTGGGGTGCGCACTGCCGGGTCGAGGGATGTGGTACTGTACCTTAAGAGGTGTACTATACCTCACGCCTCATTCTTCGTCAGCGCTGATGAAACGAGGGCGCTGGAACAGGGGATTCCTATAATAGCTACCGTATTGGATATGTACTACGACAGGCCACCGTCCAAAAGAGAGAAGGAGGGTAAATAGAGACTCAGCCACGGTGACACCGACGACAAGACAGTGACAAGTTTCCCAGTGACGACACAGTTACAACTCTACTCCGCCGCGTGGCGCCAGGATCAGCACCTCGACCCAATAAGCCGGGCACGACCAGGGCGCTGGGTGGGTGTGGAGATGGGAATTTCCTTTGGATGAGACCAATTGCGGGATTGGGTGCCATCGGGCAATACCTGGCTTGTTCTCGCTCACCACTCAACATTCTTAAATGACTACCACCACGGCACGGTAATGATGGTCCGTCGGGACTGGAATTGCCACCTTCGCACCTTGATTCCGGGGATCGTCAGGTGCCTGTTCTGTTGCCTGTACTGCGTGGAAAGGCGGTGGGAGTTTGGGATTGTGATATGCGCAGGGGAAGAGGAGTCATTTTTTCAAGGGGACAGGAAAGGGAATCATATCCCAGGCAAGCAGGGCAGCAACCATGCCATGCTAATGCCAATGTGAAAATCCCAATCGCGACACCACCACCTGCCGCCAAGAGAGGCAAACAAAACAGCTAAGGAATCGTCGATGACGAGATCCTTCAAGTTTATCCATCACATGATGCCTTTCTCAAACACCCTAATTGTCGTATCCATACACTTGATATGGAGATGATATGGAGATCCATCCTTCAAGCTACTCTCCATAGGGACAAGAAGCACAAGGGCACACCGAACTTGGAATCCCATCATCGCAATTACCAATCCCAAACTAAGCAAAAAAATCTCCATGCCAATCCACCACAACTAACCCACCACTAAACCCACGCGAAACCCACCACCGCTAGCACCGCCAACTAACCCCTTCCCCCCCAACGGCCACCACTCCCGCTCGTCCCGCCCTTCTCGAAGCAAAAAAAAGGGGAAGGAATGGAAAATCGTGAGCGCGATGTGGGGGGTCCAACTCCAAACTCCACTACTCTATCACTCTGTTTTTTACATAGCGTGCTAATCAAAATTCCCGTTTTTGGCTCCCCCTGGAGCAGGAGATTAAGGAAGAGTGGATTTTTTCCCTTGGGGCTCGATCCTCCTCGGTATTGCACGTGGGGGTTCGCGGACAGGCGGGTATGTCGGGTGAGTTCGGTTTCTGGAGTGAGGCTATTGGAAAGGACAAACTACATGGGATGAGGGATGAGACGTGGCCTGTTGTGTGTGGCCTCAACTGACATTCGCATTCGTTTTGTCTTTCACCCAAGGCAACAAGGCCGAGACAGACGAGACAGGGCGGGCTCTTGGGGACAGGAGTGTAAATTAAACCTAACAAACTCAACCCTAGACCAAGCCCCGTCGGCGCCACGGCACCGAAAGGAGACTTAAAATTCGCAGCCTCATCGCCCGGCCTGTTGGCCGGACTGTCGGGTCAGCGAAACGTTCACTACTCAATTGTACTCTACGGGACGAGCGGTGTACGTACTGTTTGTACATACAGGAAAGAACATCGCGGCTACGGCGGTGTGCCAAAACGATACTCATACAAACCACTCACCTCCTCTCAGTTGGTGCGTGCCACATAAACTCCAATCCCAAACCCTCCTCACCCCTGATATGATGGCATCCACATAACCCACCACGTTGGTCGATGGCCGTTTTTGCATGGACTTCCATTTTATTTTCACCTGCGTTTCGATAAATTGCCTTGGCCATACTGCATACGCGCACCAATAGTGTCTCCATGTGGAAATAAGGGAGGCGAAAATGCACGGGAAGGCTAGTGCAAAAGGGGTATGAATCCGAGAAAATCTAGTGGAAGTATGAGATTAGGCGTGGAGACGTCATTTTATGGACAGGGCAGGACAGGGGTAACTTTTCTTTCCTTGGAGGAATGAAATGTACCGCCAGTTCCAGTATGTACCGGTCCGGGTGTACGGGTGAATGAGATGAGATAAGAGATGAGAATGAAGATGGCGATGGAAATGACAATAGCGATGACGACGATAATTAATCAGTCCGGTACTTACCCAATATACCATTGTCCCATGTCCTTAACCCCTTGCCCCTTGTCGGGCATTAAGGGCGAAGTTAAGATCCAGGATCGCAGGAGCAAAGAGGCTTTTGCTGACGAACGGCGCAGCGAGGGGATGAGGTGAGACGAGGCTGTACTTGCGCCTGTTTCGCATTGGGAGAGCCGGAATTAGATACAATAGTCTATCTAATCTTTAGTGTACGGAGAAGTACTGAATAAGCTACTCACCGATGGACACGAGACGATGTGCCCCATCCATGCCGATATTACAGTCCCACTGACTGAGTGGTGTGAGACTACAACACTGGACTGTACGCCTTGAACACACACAAAGAGTCTGACGACGGAATAGTGACACCGAAAATAGCTTGCCCAGCCTCGCACCTCGGGTTGGTGGCAGGGGCGTTTGCTTCCATTGGAAGTACTGTTGTACAAGGAATGTACTCTCCCAGCATGGCAGGGGCCATTGGCACGCCGGGGGTAGAACAGAGTTGTAGCGTGACCCCCTTTGTCGGGACTGACGTGCGTTGTGGACAAGGAGTGGGTGACATGAAGGAGGACGGGACGGCCGTGGAGACTCCGGTGGAATGGGGGATTGGGGATAGGAGATCAGACAGGAGAGAGTCTCAACGGAAGCTGGCTTCATTGGGGATCGATCTCATAGAGGATGAACGAACTGGGAAGAAAGAAGAAAAGGAGAGACGCAGGGGAAAGGCGAATGCCGTGTCTCTCCATCGCTCTGTCCCCATCTTATCCTCTCCGTCCCACCCCCTTTCCTTCACCGACAAGATGCAGGAGGCAGGAGAAGGAGTAATCAACTTAGCAATCCACTTCCGGATCATCTCAGCGCCCACTCTCTCATTCAACGGACACCCTTACAACCATCCAGTACAGTAGTACTAGGCTTCCATTTGTTGAGGAAGGAACAAACTGCAATATCCGTGCGCCCACACCACAAGGCTGTAGGAGTGCACGCATAGTGACATGTCATTTTTATTTCATCCCTGAACTCCGCGCGCACACACAATCAAAGCCATGCTTCTGTACTGTACATGCTGAATGGGCAGAAAGAGCAGCCCAGCGTACTCATATCGGTGAAGACCGCGCGCGCGTCGTCCGTGCAACAAAGAAAGGATGGCTCTGTCATACGGGTTGACTAGGAACTGAGATTACAGTGCATGCATGTACCACGGACACACAGGAGCTCCTTACTCAACTATTAGTGCAAACGCAGAGAGGGAGGGCAAATCCAATCTAATCCAATCCTGAAGCCTGGTGTACGCGCAAACTCGCTCAACCCCATGCTCTCTGTGTGACTCTTCTCTCACTCCGCACTCTTGGTACTACAGTATGGTGTCCTCTCCTCCATTGTCTCATACTCTACTTTCTACTTCCACACTCCTGCCCCTGCATCCGATGTCACGCCGCCAACCCGCCGCATCCGTTTGCAGCAGCGCCCGCAGTCGCGTCCGCCACGCATCCCTTGGCTTGGTAATTGAGCGGCGGGCGGGGTGGATTGGTGGGTTGGTGGGTTGAGTGGAAGTGTCCACTGTAAATCAGGTACCAGAGACACCAATTTTTTTCTGTTGGCGGGGTTCGGGCCAGGTACGCATGCTATTGTGGAGTGTTTTTTTTGGGGACTATGGGGATATTTGGCGTGAGAGTATTGATTGCATGATGATATTTGGCTTGTGACAGTGAGCATCCTATGCGCTTATGCTGACTGATACTTACTGTATTACATATTATAGACGATGAGAATAGAGAGAGAGGAAGGCGGCATGTCCGGATGGTAATCACACAGCCAGTCTCACACAATACCATACAAGCCACCACCAAACGCACAAAACACAAAAATACATCAAAATCAGTGCCATGCACTCAATCAGTTTTGTTCTCCACCCCAGTACCGTCGAGGCTGTACCCCCGTACCCCCCTTACCACTATGGTGAGCCCCCCCTACGCAAATCCCTGCAGTGGGCTAACTACTAGTACACTAAGTATGGGCCCCTCATACTCTCCCTGTAATATCGGGACGGGGATAAGCACGCAAAACCACGATGTACTCGTATACCGCTACTGCATCGAACAAAGTACTCATCTCCGTCGCCGGGGGTGTTTGAAGTTTTTTTTCTCTCCTTGTGGACGGTGAGAGCGCGGGATGGGCGGGGCCAGTGGGGGGTGAAAGAGTGTACAGAATATAGTGTAATAGAGATGGGGAGGAGTATATCTTGAGACGCATCCCCCTTCGCGACTGGTAGTCTTGGATCAGCTTTGAACAAAGAGACACGGCATATCAGACAGTCCAAACGAGACACTAAGACATCCTAAGACAAGAAGAGGCAAAGGATAAGACAAGACAACCACAAAGTCAACCACACAGCAATCTTCATTGTCTGGCTGAGAATACTGAGTGTTACGTCACAAAGTGATACATTCCTCAACTACTGCCAGGTACAACCACGCGCAACAAGGGAGACGGGAGAGAAAAGGCTGAAAAAGGCTGAGACTACTGGGAACGAGTACAAGAAGGGACGCTGCTGCCAGTTTTTCTCACATCCAGATATTTCCGAACTATACGAAACAAAACATCAGGAAGCTACTGTTTGAAGAACAAGACGTTCAAACATCACTCTCACACACTCAACCATAACAACCGCCACCATTTCTTCCTTCACAATGCCCGCTCAACACCGCCCTTCGCAGCTCCCGCCCTGCCCGGGTCCCCCACCGAGTCGTCCCCTGCCGCCGCTCCCGAAGTAGTCCGATCGACTACCATTCACCAGCACCACAGCACAACGACGCGGGCACCAGAGGAGAAAGCGAAACAACGCCACCACCAAACGGCCGTTTCTTAAACCTACCCTTCTCAAATCGCCCATGACAACAACAAACATCAACACAATCAACTATCACCGCCAGACTTCGACAGGCAGGACTTGGACGAGGCCAACAACCCACGACGACATGGCAGGGATACGACATGGATGCGGCCATGTGATCGCCCTCCCACGTCACCATCGTCCCATCGCCGCGAGGGGCAGACAGGCACCCATCCCTTCCGCCATCCATCATCCTTCCACCACCCACGCCCACCACACACCACACCCACCATTCCGCACAATCCTTGGCGCGAAACATTCCCGAAACTGCGCTATAGCGAAGCAGGAGGAGTAAGAATAGCAAGTAGCCTTGCAAACTGGTTCCCTCGCTTGCCATCAGCTCGGCTCGGCTCAGGCTAGTCGAGACCGTCGCGGATAGACATTCTCATTGTCGATTACTCACCTTTGTCGCTGACGAAGGATGCGGTTCTGACTCGAACGCTTACCCCGCATTATCTCATCCTTATCATCCAACATCCATCTATCCGCATTCGTATGTTGTGTCGTCACTGCGGGTAAGACGGCCAAAATACATCGCCTGCTCTTGTCGTCGTCGGCAGATGCAACTATAGTAACTCGCAACACGACATGATACCGCAGACACTGAACCAACCCTTGGCGCGGCGCATGTCGTATGTGGACACACCTGCAGAACCTGCAAGGGGCGGGGCGGGGGATGTGCGGTATACAGTAGTGCTACCATACTATACATGGTCGGCGCTGGCCCGCACATGATGCGTCTCGTGATGTGTGATTCTTGGCGGGGTGTTATTTATTCTACTTTCTATCACAATTGCGCGGGGGTGAATTTAGAAAGCACTATATTTTCCGAATCTTATTTCCTACTACGGCTTTTATCGTTTCCATTATTTCCTTTTCGCCATGGGCTAGGGCGATTTTCTCTTTATGGGCAAATGACGACAATATGGGAGATATATGTATCAACAGACTGCGATATTTTAATGTTTTTGCCGTTTCTGCGTTTCAACCGCACGGGACGATGGGGGGTCGGCGCGCGCACGGGACGAGCGGGTTATCTTTTTCTTTGAACGGGATGGGCATTGATTTTCCACTGGGTTGGGCGTGGGGGTATTGGGTTTTACCATTTCCCGAGGATGTGTAATTTTTTGGGGCCTGATGGGCGCGGGATGGGCTGTATAATTAGACGAATCGGCGGCTTTTTAATATAATATCATATATATCTCATCGGGAGATGATAATTACTTGTTATCTTGTCAATCTATCTTATCTGGCTTGTTGGGTTTTTGCGTGATCGTGAAGGTAATCTTACCATACTATATTTTTGGTTTCTCACCTTGTCCCTTCTGCATCTCGCTCTATACTTGGGAGTTGATGGATGAGGCTACTGCATGCATGTAGGCTATACTGTACATCATGCATGCATGCACCGCCGTGCATATATATTACTTACCTACACCTCCATCATCCCACGGACACGCCATAACACGAGGCAGACCACGAGTTTCAGTACCGTGCAGTATATACCATACCCAGCTGCAGACGGCGTAATATAAACACCGAGGCGCTCATGGTAAGATGCACACCTTGGTGTCTATATTCCCCTGCTCCCTAACTCAGCCCTCGAATCCAGACGCATCGGCGACATCCTGGCCTTCAGCTCGTCATGCAGTGCTGTGCTGCACGGTACTATATCCAGCGATATCCAACGATGTCTTAATACAACCCCCTCCCCCCTCCTTCCCCCAAAACAGAAGCACCCGCATCCTACCCTTCATAGTTGAACTTAACCGCGAGACACTATATGACTTTACTATACCTATACTATATTATTCGGCGAGAGCGCAGGGAGGAGGGGTGTGTATACCACGTTACCTCGTGCGCCGGGAGGAGGGGGGGTTATGCTTAATCCACCCCCACCGAGCGCACACCGCTGTGACGGCAGCAGGGTTGGGACATGTCATGTGCTGATCATTGCAGTGAGTGAGGCGAGAGCTAGAGCGGTATCGCATAGTATGTTATGCTACGCGCTGGGTTGCGGAGAGGGGTTGGGGAGTTGGGCGGTATCATGCATCGTTGATCGGCGGTGTGGTGTTTGGAGCCACAAGGGGCTAGAAGAGGGGTAGTAGTACGTAAATTTTGTGAGATAAGGAAGGTTGTATGTAATAGTAAATGGGAATGAAGCTGGGATTCAACGATGAAACTACACCCTCGGGGGGGTTGTGAAGGTTCTTTGGTATATGGGTCTTGTAGAGTGTTCTCTATGAGATGCGGGGAGGAATGTGGAGCATCACTTTTGGCTGCTCCCGCGGACAAATGTTCGGAGCGGGGAAATGATTCTTCCGGTGTTGCCGTCGGGCTATCCACCAAGGGTAATTTTTTGGAGAAGGAATTGAGGTACGAGTAGCCGATATACGGATTGACAGCAACGCGGGACGAGGAATTGTATTTTACGACAGGTATAGGAAGAAGGAGGTTTATAGGGAGACAATTGACGATCTATTGGAGCGTATATTGCACGCCACGACACCGCGGAGACACACACCTCACATACTACCCGAACAGTTCACGAAACTGACAACCCACCACCAACACCTCAAAAATGCCTGCCCTCGAACTCCACATCCCTCCCCCACCCCCGCCCTCCGCCACAGCCCCCGCCTACCACCCCTCCCTCCCAACCCTCGACCCCGAATCCCTCGCCCTAATCGCCTACTTCTCCCTCGCCATCCCCCGCGGCGAGTGGTCGCTCATTCCCTCGCTCCCCGGCGCGAACCCGACGGGCGTGCTGCCAGCGCTGAAATGGGGCGATGTCTGGGTTGGGGGGTGGGGGAATGTGATTGATTTCGTTGGGAAGATGGGGGGTGAGGAGTGGGCGCTGGGGGGACGGGAGGAGGGGGGTGATACGAGGGGAAAGGGGGGGAGGGGGGATGTTATTGCGTGAGTCTTTCTTCTATATACTAACCCACCAACCGATCCATTATCTACTAGAGTGGCATAGCTAACTATGCATTGACAGCTTCTCAAACTTCATCCGCTCCAAAGGCCGCGCCCTCCTCGACCTTTCCCTCTTCGCAGACCTCACAAACTACAACGCCCTCACCCGCCCCGCCCTCGCCTCCGCCCTCCCCTTCCCCCTCTCCTGGCTCGAGCCGCGGCAGTTACGCGAGGCGGCGCTAGCGCGCACGGCGCATCTGGGTATTAAACTCGATGGGGATGAGAAGGAGGATGCGCCTTCGGAGGTGCATGGGGAGGATGTGATTCCTGTGTCCCTGCGCAAGGGTAATACGAGTGCGGCGGCGGCGAGCATAGCTGCTGAGGGAGCGGCGACAATCAGGTTATCGGCGCTGGCGGATGAGTTTTTGGAACCCCTTGCTGCGATGAGGGGGGAGGGGAGCTGGTTTGTTGGAGGGCGCGCGACGGAGGTTGATTGTCTTGCGCTGGGGTATTTGGCTGTTATGCTTGTGGATGGGCTGCCGCATCCGTGGTTAGCAGCTAAAGTTGGCGCTGTGAGGGGGCTCAAGGAGTGGGTCGCTGATGTGCAGAGTGTGACGTTTGAGGAGCTGCCGTGGGGTGTTGGGGAGGGGGGAGTAGCGGTGCTGGGACGGGCGGTTGGGGGGTGGGTTAGGGGTGCGCTTGGGATGGGGGGTGTGGCGAAGGAGGAGGAGAAGAAGGAGGAGGAGTTTATGTCGGAGAGCGAGAAGGAGCTGGAAGAGTATAGGGCGAAGATGAGGAGGAGGGAGATGTGGGTTACGACTGGTAGTGTAGTGGTGGGTGTGAGTCTGTTTGTTGGGTTCCTGTTTCAGCAGGGCATCGTGGCGGTGAGTATGCAAACGGGGGAGGAACGCGCGAGTGCGAGGGAGGATGGTGAGGAGGAGGGAGATGAGGAGGGGTGGGTTGCAGTTGGGTCGCCGTGGGAGACTGTCGAGCCGGGAGTGGCGGAGTTGGCGGCAAAGATGAATTTTTAGGGGGGAATGCTGTACGAGGTTCGGCGTCTGGGGATAGGCGGAAGGGGAGTGAGGGCTAAGAAGTGTATATTATGAGCTGTACTATATGTTTGGGTACGTGGGTGGAGCTAGGCGGTTTGCGGGTGTTTATGACAAAGGAAAGGGTGGGATTACCAGCCAGGGCACCACTCTAAACAAAGAAGTTCTCGGAGATCGTATCGGCTAATTAAGGGTCTTGCAACTGTAACAACAAAGAAAGCATTCTCATTATCCGTCGCCGTTCTTGTCGTAGCATACGTTCTGTGGTATTATGTACTTCTTCGCTCACCCTCCTGAGAATGCACTCAGCGAGACTATAATGAGCGGAGTTGATACGAACGAGACGAATCCCACCAAATTCTGGGCGAGAAAACGGGAGTTGGCAAAAGAGCTCTTTCAACAGGACGATCAAACAATGGAAGATCTCGAACAACAAGACGTCTGGGATGGCCATGAGTCTCTCACGACTATATCCGCTACGCCCAGTGATCATACACTGTCTCGAGAAGCCAAGAGCGATCCCTATCGAGATGAGCGCTATGAATATTTCCTAGCTAGCAAAGGCAGCTTTATGAGAACATCGGAACTGGGCATTACTGATGCAGGCAGAAGCCTCTGTCGAACCCTACTCGAAGAAGAGCAACCAGTGTCCCAAGAGTCATTGTTTCGTGATGATATATTCATAAAGACCTATGAGAATTTACAAACCAAAAACGAGGCTAAGGTTATCCAGGATATCGCTCGACTGATCGTCTCTTCTGGGGAGACTCTTGCAATGCTCGGATCGAGGCACCTTCGGATTTTAGTTGAGAGTGTCAACCAAGGCTGGGATAACTCGATACCGATCAGCCACCCTCGTCCGCAGCCAGACTATGCCGTTGGGTTCAGACGAGAGGCATTTACAGAAGACCAGCTTGAAAGACTGCAACCCTTTGTTGGCGAGACTACAGGTACCTCTTTCTTCATGGCAACATACTATATGTACTTCCCGTTCCTAACTTGCGAGGTCAAATGCAGCGCAACTGCTCTCAACGTCGCGGATCGGCAGAATGCTCATAGCATGACAATGGCAGTACGAGGCATAGTCGAGCTCTTCAGACTAGCAAAGCGTGAAAAGGAGCTCCACCGGGAAATCCTCGCCTTTTCAGTATCCCATGATGATCAGATGGTGAGAATCTATGGCCACTATCCTATAATCGACGGGGAAAACACAACATTCTATCGCCACCAGATTCATAGTTTTAGCTTCACGGCGCTAGATGGGAGGGAGAGATCGACTGCATACAGGTTCACTAAAAACGTCTACGATATATGGATGCCTACTCACTTCAAGAGAATGTGCTCGATTATCGATGAACTTCCATCTGATATAGATTTTGGAGTACCCCAGTTGGAGGAGACGGCTACTGGGCAATCAGTGGACAAGGGTAAACGGAGAGCTTGTAGGAAGTCATGGGGGTCGGAATAGTGACGGCGATGGCGGCAGGGAGGTTGATGCGCTCTTCGGGGTTGGGGGTTTGATAGCAACACTGATGGCAGCAGTGAGGATAAGGGACTGTTCGAGGTTAGAGGGCGCAATAGCGATGGCTATGGTGGTTTTGAGAACGAGAGACTATTGGGGCGTGATAATCATGGCGATGGTGACGGCGAGGGTAATGGGCCTTTCGGGGAGGGTTATAGAATATCACATCAGCAAGAGATGTAGATCTTTTTTGTTTTTCCAGGGCAAATAAATCATTTCCAGGGTCGTGCAGGTATATATATCTTTTGCCTTAAGTGCAATGTGAAATGGTGATCTTTCGTTTGTGAAATACTATTCTTATATTACAGCTGCGTTAGTCCCTTGTTGTCGCATGCATGACAAGGTTTCGCCGTTGAGACAAAAACATCGCTGAAGTCTGGGTGTTGACACCAGCCACACTTGATCCCCCGTTTGCGCCACAGGCTCGTCATCGCCCTCGGCCGCCCGGCCCCCACATGCCTGGTTATGGACAATTTAAACAGTGAGCACTTGCTCCGCATTTGGATGCGAGAGTTGGACGACGACACACGAGCTTCAAACTTTTAAGAGCTTCAATAATCCCAAGAAGCTCAAGAACCTCAGAGCCCGTTTTCAATACAAGGCTCTACAAAACGACGAACCCTCTATTCGAAATAACCCCTAAACCACCATCCCAAGCACAAGGCCCCTCCGTCAAGCTCCCGCCAACAATGATCCTCGCCCGAACACCTCCCAAACCTGCATAACCGACCCAAACCGTCACGATGCTCCTTCTCCAGCAATCCGGCACCGTCAAAGTCGGCGAGGTCGTCCGCTACACCATCACCTATACCCCCAGCCGCGACCGCATTCTCCCGCACCCCACACACCTTCACCTGCGCATCAAGAACACCTCCGCGATCGCGCTGCGCGCGGCGTTCATGCACGGGCCCTATGCTCTCTACGTCTCTGCCGCGCCATCCACGCATCGTGTCGATGTTGCTAGTGGTGCTGGGGCGAGGCTGGACGGAGTCCCGGAGTTTGAACCGAACCTCAAGGCTGGGGCGGCGTGGAGCGCGAAGCTGAAGGTTGGGGGGGGTGGGGAGGCGGGAGAGACGAGCTGGATTGTGGAGGTTGCGAGTCAGGTTATTTTTTCGGCGAGTGCAGGGGTTAGATTTGAGCTGCTTGTTGGGAGAGATGAGGGGAGTGTGGGAGGGGAGATGGGGAGGGAGGGGAAAGGGGCGAAGGGAGGGGTGTTTTCGGAGGCGCTGAAGGTTAGGGTGGAGGATACGGCGGCGTTGTGGAATACGCCGAGGTTGCCGGAGTGGGAGGGCGAGGAGGGAGATGATAAGAGTGGCGGGGAGGGAGTGAAGAGGGTTGGGAAGGTAGATGAGGGGAAAAGTGTGGAGGGCGATAGGGTGAATGGGGAGGAGAAGACTGATAACAGGAAACAGAAGAAGATACACTTGGTGGTATTAACTCATGGTCTGCATAGTAATTTGGGTGCGGATATGCTCTATATGAAGGAAAGCATAGATGCTGGAGCGAAGAAAGCCAAAGAGGAGGCCAAACTACGGCGAGAAAAACGCCGAAAGGAGAAGGCAGAGGCGGCTTCTGCGCAAGGCAGCAATGTAGACACCAACGGAACTTCCGAACAGAAACATGCGGATGAAGACGATACTGATGACGAGGAAGATGTCATAGTCCGCGGGTTCTCCGGGAATGCGGTACGCACCGAGAAGGGGATTAAATATCTAGGCAAGCGATTGGCAAAATATGTCCTAGCGATGACCTATCCAGATCAGCCGTTCCACTCCGTCAGTATAAGCGCTGGCGAGAGTTTTAAAGCGGCAGTCACACACGACAAGTCCAAAGAAGTCGAGCTCGGCGAGGCAGCACACCCTCACAGCAGCATCCGGCAGGATCCGCCCATGGGCAAAAAACTCGCATACAAGATCACCAGCATCAGCTTCATCGCGCACTCACTCGGCGGCCTCATCCAAACCTACGCTGTAGCGTACATACAGAAGCACTCGCCAGACTTCTTTGATAAGATCCAGGCCGTCAACTTCATCTGCCTCGCCTCGCCTTTCCTGGGTCTCAGCAACGAGAACCCTCTGTACGTCAAGTTCGCCCTCGACTTCGGCCTCGTCGGCCGCACAGGCCAGGACCTTGGTCTCACATGGCGTGCGCCAACGCTCGCGCGCAGCGGCTGGGGCGCCCTCGTCAGTGGCATCGGCGAAAATGGCAAGAATTCGATTGAGCACCCGCGGGACCCGCGCTCAAAGCCGTTACTGCGGATTCTGCCAACGGGGCCGGCGCATGTGGCGCTCAAGAAGTTCCGTAACCGCACGGTGTACTCGAATGTGGTGAATGATGGGATCGTGCCGCTAAGGACGAGCTGTCTGCTCTTCTTGGACTGGCAGGGGTTAGGGAGGGTGGAGAAAGTGAGGAGGGAGAATGGACTTGTTGGTACGATGGTGGGATGGGGATGGGCGGAGTTGACGGGGCAGAATGCTACGGCGGCTGCGAGGCAGGAGTGGATAGAGGAGGCGAAGGAAACGGAGGCAGCTCAGGCTTCTCAGGCTGAGTTGAATGGGAGTAACACTCCTACTCGACAGGGGAGAGGTGGCGATGTCCCACAACCTCCGCCCGATGCTACGGAGGATGATGTGCGCAGTTTAAAGAGCATGAAAATGACTAGACGGTCATCGAGCCAACAGCGATCATCTAGCCACGCGAATGGGGATGAGCTGCAGCCACCGCACCCACAACCACAGTCGCTATCGCCACCAATTGCTAGTACGGCATCTACCAAAGGTCCGATCGACAGCTTCCTCGACTTCTTCACCCCCCGAGCCAAAACTCCCGACCCCCCAAGGCAACCCAAGATCTACAAGCGCAGCCAGACCGTTAAATTTGACGACCCCACGCGCAAGTCGGATCGGAAAACAGACTCTAGTAGCAAAACCGATTCTTCCCGCAAGACCGACTCTGACTCGAGCAATCACAGCTCGGGATTCAGCTCCGCTCTTCCCGAGGACCCTCAAGGCTCCGCCGCACCACCACGCACCAGCTTCTTTGAAGCCGCCGGCGACATCCTCAGCCCGCCCCTCCCTCCACTATCCTTCCTCATCGACCCCTCCACCCGCCCTCTCACCATCTTCCACGACCGCGTCTACCACCCCGAAGACATCCCTCCACCCCCCCTCAAACAACCTACCACATCCAACAAACTTTCCAAGACCCCCCCAACCTCCACTCACAGCACCCACAGCAACGCCTCCGACTCCAGCTTCCCTCCCCTCGCCGAAATCGACTCCTCCGCCATGAAAGTCGAAGAAAAAATCGCACGCGCCTACCACCGCGACCTCGCCTGGCGCAAAGTCCTCGTCCGCCTCGAACCAGACGCACACAACAATATCATCGTGCGCCGCAAATTCGCGAACGCCTACGGATGGCCTGTCGTCCAGCACCTCGTCGACACGCATTTCGCCAGCGGCGGCGCGGCGCTCACCCCCGACGACGAGGAGGGGAATGAGGACCGCGCGGCGAGGAAGTCGCAGGGTGGCGGCCCGGAAAGGGGGCCGGCGCCGCATCAGTTCCTTGATCAGGCGCTGAGGAGGGAACGCGAAGAGGAGGATCGTGAGAGCGCGGATCACCTCTCTAGTCTCAGTGATGGGGTGAGCACGCACACGCATACTGCGCAACGGGTGCGGAAGCCGGTGCTGGAGCGCGCGGACTCGGAGGTGTGGAGTGAGCGTGATTTTATGGATAGTGAGGGGGATAGCGATGGGGAGGTTGCGGGGAAGCAGGAGAAGAAGGAGGAGGGGCCGGGGTGGAATTGGACGGAGAAGATTGTGGGGAGGGGGGCGACGGTGGGGAGGGCGGGGAAGATGGGGGTTGGGGCGGGGCCCATGCCGGGGGGGAGGGGGCATAAGCATAAGGAGAGTAGGGAGTATACTGTTCCTTCGCCTGAGGAGGATGAGGATGAGGAGGACGAGGTATCGCGGGGGATAGATTCGTTGGGGTTAGGCGTGCAGCCGGTGGATAAGAGTGATACGCATGTAGGTATTGTTGAGGAAGTTGCTCGCGCGAGTGTGAGTAGGAGTATTGACGGGGCTGGGGGAGCGGGGGCTGGGGGAGCCAGGGCTGGGGTGGGAGTTTGAATTGCGGGAAGTGAGGTGATGTGAGAGTGTATGTATTGAGTGGGGAGTGTAGGATAGGGTATTATAGAGGTGGGTATGGCATATAATGATACGTTTCTTTGTTAATAGGATATATATATTTATCAGAATGTTGAGGGTGTAGCTGTTTGTTTCCTTGTAGTGTGGGTATGGGGATTCGGTCGAATGTGACATAAATGCAGAGAAGACATTGAACAAGAACTCCAGAGCTCAAACAAATCAAAACACACTGACGGACGAGAATGAAGCCTTGGAGATACAAGATAATAAAACTAGTCGCATCGTCTTGTACCGCGGAAAAATATAGCGGTGACAATACTGCGGTGATAGTGGAGGGAAACGGTGAGAGCACTGGCGGTGAGAATTAATACACACCAGATCCTGTTGCCTTGACCGGTGACATGGATATTGTATGAGACTATGCCGGACTTGTTACCCAGTACCTAAATGTGAGAGCGGTGTGATACAGTCTGTCTCATGCACCACCAATTGGGGGGATGTGGCGCTGGCACTGGGAAGGCTGCCATTCTAGGGCCAAATACTACAGTGTCCCAAGTGCCTGTTCTCTTTCCGTTATAATGGTTGATGCCTGCACTTTCACTCAGTCCTTTTCTAGTATATAAACTCCTCTATCTGTACTTAATTATAAGATGGCACCATCATTGTCTCCTGCTCGATCTTCTCGCTTTTCGTCAGTTGCGAGTATCTTTTCAAGATTTAAGACAAAAACTCCTACAGAAAACAAAAGTAGATCTCAAGATCTCAAGAAAGCCCGCCAAGAAGCACCTGTGGAACAACAAGAAGCACTTATGCAGCAACAAGAAGCACCTACGAAGCAACAAGAAGCACCTATGCAGCAACAAGAAACACTTATGGAGGAACAAGAAGCACCCACGGAGCAACAAGAAGTACCCGTGGAGGGACAAGTTGCAAAAGTCAAAAGATCTGGAGGAGTTAGATTTGAAAATATCAAAGTCGGAAATTGTTGTGCGATTGCTATGGTTTCAGATGACGGGGAAGTTTATGGGAAAGGTGTCGAAGTTGGCAACAACACTACGATCAACTGTGGACAAATATCACAGAAACTTGTACAAAGCCTTCCCAGGGCTTATAGCCCAGGACAATCCCCAACGGAAAACCCGAGCAGCAGTGCCATCGAGTCTGGCAGACATGGAGTAGGGCATGTTCTTGGGGTAGCTGCCCCAAGTGGAGGAGGGCGTCAGCATATATAGCTGCCTCAAATGGAGAAAGCAGGTACTGGGTGGCACAGGTGCTGAGCAGCACACACATGAGTTATCACTCTGATATTCATCTGTAACACTGAAGCAACACTCTGAGAATACAGCGCGGATTGATAACTCGGGCTATGGGGCTGGAAGAGAGCACATATAAGGGGGTCATGGTCTGGATAGTCCAACGACAGCCTTAAAGATGTTAGCACTATACTACCATAGCGATGCTTTCGACCATACATACGGAGGAATACAATCATATCATAATTCATAACCCTAACGTACACAATATTCAATCCGCTAGATCCCCCCCTAAAAAATAACAACAGTTAAACCCGCAACAAATCGCCATCCCCCTCCAACCCCCCATCCAAAACAAATCCTACACTTCCTCCCCACCACACCTACTAAACAACACTAATAACCCCCTCCTCCGGCGTAACCCCCAGCCCAACATGCGTCCTCCACGCCCCAACCCTCCCACTCCCCCTCCCCCTCCCCCCAAGCCCAGCCATAACACTCGACTTCACCTCCTCCTTCTTCGCCGTCGCCTTCGCCTCCTTCTCCCTCCTCCTCCTCCTCCTCGCCTCCCTCTCCTCCGCCGCCGCAGCCGCCTCCGCAGCAGCAGCCTCCTCTCTTTCCCTTCTCCTCCTTCGCCTCTCCTCCCTCTCCCACTGCAGCGTCGCTGCCGCCGAGGACTCGGTGGGGTAGACTGGCGCTTCGGGCGCGGGGGGTGGTGGTGGAGGTGCTGGCGCTACGTATGCTTCCTGGTGAGGCGCGGGCACAGGACGGCGATACGTCTCATTCATATGATGCCCCGCCGCATTCCCAAAGCCAACACCGTAATCATACTCCGCCACCGGCTCCGCAACCGGTACCGGTGCGGGCGGCGGCGGGGGGGCATTAATATCAAGCCCTCTCATCCTCTGCGCCAGGTCATCCTGGCCGCGACGACGGAGGCGTGGTGCGCGGGGTGCAGGTGCACCGGGGAGGGGCGGGACGCGGATTCCGGGGAAGTCGTTGGGGTGGCGTTGGGGCGGTGGGGGGATGGGAATGCGCATGTGGTTTAGGCGGTCGTTGTTGTCGGGGATGTTGTCGTAGTTGAACCAGGGACAGGCGCAGGTTTTCCATTTGAGGCCGCAGAGCATGCAGAATTGGGCTGTGCAGCGGCTAGGGGGGTGTTAGTGGGAGGTGGGAGGGGAGGGAGGGAGGGGAAGGGAGAAAGTACCAGGTCATGTGGTTGCAGCCTTCCTTCAGCTCAACCATTGTGCGACAACTGTAGCAGCGCTGCCAACCTGCCTCCTTCGCTGCTTCGAGGAGACGATTCGTTTCCTCATCGCGTGGACAGTCTTTCTTCCCATGCCATTTCCCACTACATAGAGTACACACTTTCGTCTTACATCGACCACACTTTCCATATCTCCCGCCTTTCCCATCATCATGGTAGTTAGAAGGCTTGATCCACTCCCCGCATTTCTTCGAGGGGCAGTAGATCCGGTTCTTCGTGGTGTACTCTTGGAACTTCCTATTCCAGAGCTTCTTGAAGGGGATGTCAAATAACTTGTCGACGTGCTTCAGTGGAATGCAGTCGGCGGTACAACATTTGGGGGGCATATGTTGTGGGTCCGTGACGGAGAGCTTGAAGATCCGACGCAAGCAAGAGTGGCACATGCGGTGACCGCATTTGAGCTTTGCCGACTTGCGTCGCGGGATATCATCAGAGAGGCAGGTAAGGCATTCGACACTGAGGGGGTGTTAGATGAGTGGGGACCGGCGTGAGGGGACTCACAGTTTCATGGGCTCTTCTTCTTTGATGGCCGGTGTAAACATGTCGAGGAAAGTGGAACGTTTGGGAGTTTGTGGGGGGCCCATGGATTCGTATGTCTTCTTGGGGAGATGGGTATTACTCGTGGTATGAGCCCTCTTGAGGACTGGTCGAGAGTCGGGGTGCGGGCTGGCAGTAGATAACGTCCTATCGAGATGATTAGCCAATGCCCACAAGCTGTTATCAAACAGCGATGCGATGCGATTCTTACCTCCGTAGAAAGTTGAGCGGCTGGATCGACTCCTTCCGAAGACTCGACGTCTTACTCCTACTCAGCGATGCCGATGATCTGTGCCGTGCAGTCCCCTCATCCTCCATCGGGCGCCTGCGCCTTCGATGTCCCGACGAGCGTCTTTCCTCTCTATCCCTTGAATCGCGATTCTCCCTCCTCGGCCCATCTCTCTCCTCCTCCACCGCCGACAGCTCTTCAGACTCACTACTCCCTACGACCCTCTGCGACCGCTTCTCCCTCGGCGGCGCATAAACGTATACACCCTCCCTCTCCCTCTCCTCCCTCCTTGCTCTCCTCCTCCTCCTCTCCTCCTCTTCATCCCTCGTCCTCCTCTTCGTATTCTTCTTCTTCTTCTCCACCACAACAGGCTTCATCTTCTTCCTTACCCTCACCCCCCCATCCCCCTCCGCGTCCCCCACCCCCCCTAT
>LNAS01000030.1:0-168780 GCA_001630605.1 Pseudogymnoascus pannorum | reverse complement strand
CAAGTTATGTCACATGATGTCAGAAGTATCATTACATATAGATTTTGGTGTGGTATACAAAGTGCGCCGCTCGCTTGGATGCGCCGCTCGCTATACAAGTATGTTATATCTAATATCTATCTTTCGTTTGTAAACCCACAAGCTTTTTTTTTCAGAGCACGTGATGAATTCCGATTTTAGATAGACTGACAGAGCTGAAGAGGTGCGGCTTGCCACCAACAAGCCTTTAAACCTTCGAAGATACCCCGGCAACACGCCTAGGGATGTATCGCTTTGGAACCGGATCTCGGACAGATGCACAGTGGTTGTTTGTTGGCCTTGCATCGGCATTCCTTGATGTTGAGTCAGATGGTGCCAATTTATCGCAATCTCGACCCTGCAACGCAGGGTTTAAACCTGGATGCAAAGTCTTTTATACCTCAAATGAAGACAGCGGAAATGGATCCCAAGAACACAAGGGGTTAACCGAGGGAGACCTTGATGAGGCTCTGGACCTAAAGAGCCAGATTCTCGTGTTTCAGTACAAAGGGAAATTCCACGCCATAGACCATGTAAGTTAGCCAAATAGATTTAAAACACTTTATACTAGGGCTAATCTTAATGACAAATTTGTAGCAATGCCCTCACTCGTCATTTCCTCTTTCAAGGGGCACACTTTTTGATATCGAGGACTTTGGCGTCGTTCTTAGTGCTGGACTTACATGTCCGAAACATGATTGGTCTTTTGACTTATTTACTGGAACAGGTGATCGCGGGAATTATAGACTCAAAATATGGGAGGTACAATTGCGCGGTATAGATGGTTCGGATAAAGAAGTTTGGGTGAGGAAAAAGCAGAAAATGGGATAAACAGCTTCATCTCAGCTTTGCAATCGAGCGATAAACTGTGTATTTTGTGCAATTTTGCGGACTATTGTAGCGTACTTTTCTGTGCTTATTTGCTGTTGATCTATTCTTGTTTATTGCGATACTCAAAATTGGGCAGCCTTCTTCTAATCTTAGAACTAGGGAGCGTTGGACTGTGGCTGTTACAAGAAATAAGAGGGTCGAAAGAAGGCCGAAAATCAGCTATGAAGGCACTTTCGGATCGGATACATGTCTTCGAAGATGTCATTATGGCTGAAAATGGCGATCAAATCATTATTGTAGCAAGTCTGTGGCGCCTCCTCCCTCTGTTCGTCAAATGCGTCCCATGTAAGATAGTTTGCGCTTTTCAGCTATTGCTACTTTTAGCGAACCGGTCTCCACGAAGCATGTGGTATTGGATCCAAACGGAGATAACTCCCCGCACGGATGCCATTTACTCTACGTCTAATCACCTTTCACGAAGGATTATTTGCTGCCTATGAGAGATGAATTTTGATTTGTCGATGAAGATTAGCTCTCCATTGGAGGAAAGTTATAGAACTGGACGCCTGCTTATTGCGAGGCGATTGGCTACGGAAAAACCGGACCTTGAGAGTAGATTTTGCTCTTATGGTGCTCGCTCTCATTGCATAGCTTTGTGAAACAGGCAAAGGAGCTACCAAGTCTGAGGCCCACTCTATGCTCGTACCAAATTAATATATTTTGTGCATCCCACACCTTCGCGTACTACGTAGATTATGGCAAGAATTATTATTGTCGGACGGATGACGGCGACTGGAATAAATCTCGCTAGACCCGTTGACTGTGGAAAGGGTGCGACAATTTAAAAAAAAATGATACAGTGGTTTGAGAGGTGATGCAAAGGCACAAATGAGCCTGGCGGAACTTTCAACAGTAGACCAGGTGGTCATTAACTTCCATTCCCTACTATTCGCCCGAAAACAGTGACGCAAAACGGAGTGACATGAAAGCTCCTTTGAGAAAACCTGGAAGGAAAACCCCTGAATATTCGGATCCTACATTGACCTCAATGCCCCTTAGAATATAGCTGTAGTATTGTAACTATTCAACGTATAACCTTCAATACACAATATGGCTTCTCTAGATACAGCTATAGTTGCTTCTATCAATCCATTTCCTAGTGATATTCGCACAGCATTTCAGTCTTATATCCAGGCTCCAAAATACGTCAATCGAGAGTGTATTCCATATGAGAAATGGCACCGAATACATATACACCTTGATAATCCTCATCTTAAGCCTGACAACCCAACAGATTCAAGGCTTAAATATCATATGTATACAGAATTCCAACTTATAAATAACAAGCTATATCGCAAGCCTGATTCTAAGTTCTTAAACCCACAATATACTGTTCCAGAAAGTGAGGTCTTTAATGCTATTGTTAGCGAACATTTACAACTTCTCTATACTGGCTATATGAAGACTTGGGCAATAGTTTAACAGAAATACTATAGGATAAAGCGGGAAGAGGTTGAGTTTATACTCAAACGATGCAAGAACTGTGCTTTAAATAGGCCAGCTACAATAAAAGCTCCACTGGTCCCAATTGTTATAGAAAGAGCATAGGAGAGAGTATAGATCGACTTTATTGATATGAGACACGAGCTGTCAGGTCAATTTAAATGGATATTATATATTAAAGACCACTTCTCGAAATATACTCAGCTATATCTATTGAAGAGCAAGTATATAGAGCCTATTGCAGATGCCTTTGCTCTCTTTATTACAGCTTTCTTACCACTGAAGATTGTACAATATGATAACAGAAAGGAATTCAAAGGGGCTCTGCTTATACTACTACGGAAGTATGGAATTCAAGTGATAAATAGAGCACTACAGTCACTATAGACACAAGGCCTAGTTGAGCAGGCAAATGGGGTTGTAGAAGCAAAGCTACAAGTATGGAAAATGGATCATAGATCTACAGAGTAGGCAGATAGGTTACTAGAAGTCATATTTGTTACAGCTAGCGGTTCCGGCTGCTTGGCATTATAGCGATTCGGCCGCTTGGACTACACCCTAGGGAGTCACATGATGTAATAGCAGGAATTGTAAGGATGCCTCCTTACCCGGTACCGTCACGGGCCACTGACAGGCCACCCCCTATATAGTGATTTCCTTTGCGGACCAACTCCCGTAGTTGGTAAAGGTCGTGGACCTCGCCTGATGGATCGAACCAGAGTAGGCACCGATGCGAACCAGCGAGGCCTTATTTATCACTCCGCACTCAAGAGCTCAGGGTCAAGGTGGGTATGTGATGGGAGTGGGGTCGGGAGCTAATGACGGGCTAGCCGAGTCGGACCCGTTTCGGGTAGTTTATGATTCTGGGCGACGAAGCTCCCCCTTCATCTTTTTTGTATCTTTCGTAGTAGACCTATAGGATAGCACCGCAACCCATCAGACTCGCACTCCCATATGCACTTATTCTGAAGCCAGTGCCCTGTGTCCTTACAGGAATAGTAGGAATAGTTGCTATTCCAACTATTCCTACTATTCCCTTAGGCACAACGCCACTATATAAGTAGATAGTATTTCTTAGTATAGGAGCTTCGTGCTCAACTCAATATAGTATTCTTTATATACTATAATGTATTTTATGAAGACTGTATATATGATCCCCTGCCTCCTCTGACAAGTAAACCGACACAACGAAACCTCTGTGATAGTCTACAGTTTAGACCATCAGCGTTACACTTTGAGCACCACTTCTAAGAGGTACCGGCTTATATACCTAGCAACCATATGTAACACTGACGAGTCTAAACTGTAGACTATCACAGAGGTTTCATTGTATTGGTTTACTTGTCAGAGGAGGCAGGGGATCATACACAAAGTCTTTCGTAAAACACATTACAGTATATAAAGAATACTATATTGAGTTGAGCACGAAGCTCCTATACTAAGAAATACTATCTACTTATATAGTGGCGTTGTGCCTAATGGATCCCGTCTGCTACTCAGACGATCCCTAGATGATACCTAGACGCTCCTTAGACGATCCTGGATCTCAGCAGGATCGGGTTCACATGACCATGCCCCTTCCCCCTGCTTGACCAATGATTGTGTCCTCTCAAATGCAGCTTCTTATCCAATCCCTCGTCCTAGCGCTAGTAGTGGGGTCAGCTGTAACACCATGCTACCAAAGAACATCCTCAGCCCATAGGGTAGCATTGTCGGACATTCTGAGACACCTACACCTTCTTCCTCTCAGTGTATTCCACCTGAGAATGAAGACATGCCTAATGCACCACCAATGGTGTCAGAGCTCAAGGAGACCCTCTGGGTCAAGCTCCCTGACACCTTCTCCGGCAATAGGAAGGAACTCGAGGTATTCCTACTTGAGGTCGAGCTATACTAATACTTCAGCGACAACAAGTTCCCTACCGCCGAGAGTTATGCTATATAGACTATATCCTACCTCAGGGGAGAGGCCCTACAATAGGTCGAACCTTTCCTTAAGGACTACTTTGAGTATGAAAGTATATATGGAAAGATACTCACCACCCAAACCATATTTGGCATATAGTCAGGATTCAAGAAGGAAATTCGACGAATATTCGGGGATATTGATGAGGTCAAGACAGCAGAAGACCACCTGTACCAGCTAAAACAAACTGGTAGTGTACTCACTTATGCTACCGAGTTTCAGAGGTATGGCAACTAGACTAATTCGGATGCTGAGGCGCTCCTCAGTCATTTCCGCCGAGGTCTGAAGAGTCATATCCGGTTCGAACTAGTATATATAGAGAAACAACCAATTGATCTGGTATCAATGATCGAGCATATAGTTCGGCTCGACAATCAGTTGTATGAGTTCCGCAAGGAACAGAGGGGCTATAGCAAGCCTAAGCAGTTTAATAAGTATTGTGGTAACGAAGGGCGTAAGAGGGACAACCACCCCCGGGACAATCGATAGTCGGATCCTATAGAACTAGATACTACCTATCGACCAGACCGATCCCATGATACTCTCAAGGAAAAGCAGTTTAAGGAACGACTATACTTCAACTGCAATAAACCTGGCTATATAGCCTGAAACTGCAAGCAGCCAAGAAAAGACCAGGACAAGAGGTCTTATAGGCGAGGCAAACAACTTAATGCCACCTGGCAGGGCCAGTTAAACGCCACATTCACAGGAAAACCCAACTGGGGTATCAATAGGGATAGTACTCCCAAAGAAGAAAGCTCAGATGAAGAGTCAGAGGCAGAGTCTCTTACGACATCAGAGCAAGACATATATGAAGAGCTAGCACCTAAGTGGGCTATGCCCTATAAATATGAGAAATTGGTAAAGCATATGACTAAGGTAGCTTATGAAGGAATAAAGAAGGCGGTAGAAAGGCCTAATGCAGAGTATACCCTACCAAGAGTTAAGGACCTCTATAAGGAGAAACTAGAGGCCCTACCTCACTAGGTACATATAGAAGATAGAGGAAACAACCTATAGGACCTCTATCATTATATAAACAAGGTACACCAGAATGCAGGCACCTCAGCGGAGGTTGAGGAAATTATAGAAGCATATGCCAAATAGCTCAAGGGACAGATTACCTTCCTAGGTTACTAGAGAAAACCTGAAGGTATAGAGGAACTCTACCAGTAGTTCAAGAGCAAGTTACTTCTGTATAAAGCAAGGATATAGAATATACTACAACTAAAGAAACCCGCTTCAACAATAAAGATAGAGCGAAAGGTATTAGAGCAGCTCGATGCTTTAGATGAATTATAGAAGCAACACTAGTAAGATCTAATGAAGTCGGATGCAATAGAGACTGATCACCCCTGGCATCTATATATATACTGGGAGTATTGTAGCACCAATATATATATAGTATATATGAGAAAGAAAAACCAATACTCCCTATACCCTAAGTCTTCACTAGTGATCTATTTCTAGGACTCGAATGTAAGGACATAGGGCACTGGCTTCAGAATAAGTGCATATGGGAGTGCGAGTCTGATGGGTTGCAGTGCTATCCTATAGGTCTACTACGAAAGATACAAAAAAGATGAAGGGGGAGCTTCGTCGCCCAGAATCATAAACTACCCGAAACGGGTCCGACTCAGCTAGCCCTTCACTAGCCCCCAACCCCTACTCCTGCAACAGGCCTACATTGACCCCGAGTTCCTGAGTGCGGTTCAGTATATAAAGCATGACTGGTTCGCCTCGGTGCCTACTCTGGTTCAATCCATCAGGCGGGGTCTATGACTTCTATCGGCTACAGGACCCAAGTCAGGTCCGCAAAGGAAATAACTATATAAGGGGTGGCCTGTCAGTGGCCTGCGACAGCACCGGGTAAGGAGGCATCCTTACATCAAAGCAAGTTCACACCTTAAGATGGAGCCAGTCTGAGGGTGAACTACTACTTAAGAGCGAATAGGTATTTGAGGAATGCCTATACGAGATATACAGACCATCCTCAGATGAGGAAGAGCAGGGAAACGAGGTACTACCACACCTGCTCCGAGCGGCTGAACGAGCAGAGAGATAGTCAGCTGCAAGTATACCGAGTTAATGGGACTCAGACGATTCAAAAAACTAGGAGTCCTCAACGGTAGGCCACTGGCGAGCGACAAGAATAGGCCTAGTATAAACCAGTTATATGCCACAGGAGGCGGCATATAAGTATTTATGATCGCTAAGATACAAAAGCGATCACTCTGAGTAATAATAGACTCAGGAGCAATAGGCGATTTTATAACACGAAAAGTAGCAAAGATAAAAGGCTTCAAGACTCAATTGAAGGCCAAGTCCTACCTACTGATAGTAGTAGACAGAAAACCTATCTCAGGAAATAATGGAATGGTGACTCATGAGACAGTCCCATTAGAGATGATACTATATAGGCATAAGGAGATGATATAGTTTGATATTATACCTATAGGCAATTTTGCCTATATCCTTGGAATGCTATAGCTTATGAAGCACAATCTATATATCGACTAGGTGCAGAAGGAAGTAGGATTCCCTTACTGCAAGTGTAAGAAGGTAAATAATAAGCTACTGTAAGGAGAGAAACCCTCTCAAGGCCGATGTGAGGTTTATACAACCTCTACTGAGCCTAATGACCTAGCCTAGGTATTCTCACCGATAAGAATACCGGTGGAGTATAAGGGATACCAGTAGTTATTCCCGGAAGGCCCTAAGAATAAGGCGCTTCCTAAGCACCAACTATAGGATCACGAGATACCCTTAGAAGAAGGAAAGAGTCTACCGTTTAGACCTATATACCAGCTATCAGAGAAAGAGCTGAAGGTACTTAAGGAGTATATCGATAATAATCTATTAAAGGGATTTATCAAACTATCTACCTCACCGGCAGGAAGCCCAGTGCTTTTCATGCCTAAGAAGGATGGCTCCCTATAATTATATATAGATTACCGAGTGTTGAACAATATTACTATAAAGGATAGATATACTCTACCTTTAATCAACGAACTATATAATAGATTTCAAGGAGCAAAGATCTTCAGTAAGCTAGATCTATAAGGAGCATATAATCTGATCCGAATCAAGGCCAGGGAAGAGTGGAAAATAGTATTCTGCACCCATTATAGGTTATTCGAATATCAAGTTATGCCCTTCGGGCTGACTAATGCACCTGCATCTATACAACGACTGATGAATGATGCTTTATATAAGTATCTAGATATCTTCACTATTGTCTATTTAGATAATGTCCTAATATATTCAAAGAATGAAGATGAGCATATTAGATATGTCAAACTTGTCCTCGAAAAGATAAGGAAGTACAACCTACTCCTTAAGCCAGAAAAGTGCGAATTCTATAAGGAACAAGTTGAGTTCCTAGGTTATATTATTGGATTGTATAGTATAAAAATAGACCAAGAGAAGGTTCCAGCAGTATTGGACTGGCTGATACCTACTATAGTTAAGGGAGTATAAGCCTTCCTAGGCTGTGCTAACTTCTATCGACGATTTATAGCAGGATATTCCAAGATAGTACAACCACTAACAGAGTTAACTCGGAAAGACCTTATATTCGAATAGACAGATAAAGCAGAGGTTGCTTTCTAGGAACTCAAGATAAAGTTCATAGAAGCACCTATCCTAGTCACATTTGACCCAGCAAAGAAGATTGTCCTCAAGACAGACTCTTCTGATTTTGCAATTGGAGCATATTTGAGCCAACCAGGCGATACTGGCAAGCTTCAACCAGTTGTATACTACTCTAGGAAAATGACATCTGCAGAACTTAACTATGATATTCATAATAAGGAGCTACTAGCTATTGTCGAAGCTTTTCGACAATGGCGAGTATACCTCAAGGGATCTAAGTATACAGTATAGATATAGATAGATCATAAGAATCTCACTACCTTCACTATAACCAAGGTGTTGAATCGCAGACAAGTCCGCTAGGCAGAGACTCTTATACCCTATAACTTTACAATTACTTATCGCAAGGGCTCCGAGAACACTAGAGCAGATGCTCTCAGCAAAAGGACCGATTATATCGGCCTAAAGTAAGAAAGACCTAGAGCAATCCTGAAAAAGACAGATATAGGATTGGAATATAATGAGTTACTAGCCACTATCACTATTATAGAAGATATAGAGCTCGAGAAGAGACTCAAGGATACTTATGCAACAGATGAGTATATAAAGTAAGTCTTGAATAAGGTCGAAGGCAACTTCGCTATCGATAAATAAGGCTTGATCTGATTCAAAGGATTAGTATATATCCTAAGTAAGATGAGATAACCACTGGTGCAAGAACAATACTCGCTATCAGTGTATAGATATCAGGGAGTAGTATGAACCTTCGATCGAATAGCCAGATACTACTACTTCCTAGGACTGAGGAAGCAGATAGAGACTATAGTAAGGGAATACGATATCTGTAATAAATCTAAGACAAGCAGATATACACCCTATAGACTTCTGAAGTCACCACTGACACCAACTAAAGTGTAGTCATCAATAGCTTTAGACTTTATAGTCAAGCTACCACCCTCAAAGGAACCAATGACAGGATTTGTCTGACTCAATAATAGTAATTACTAATCGACTTACCAAGTATAGACACTTTGTGCTATATAAAGAGGCAAGTAATACAATAGACCTCGTATATATATTCCTGAAGGTTATTATTGCAGCTCATGGTCTGCCAGACGAAATAATTTCAGATAGAGATAAGCTCTTCACTTCGAAATTCTAGCAATCCCTAATGGCGCAACTGGGAACGAATTATAAGCTTTCTATAGCTTTTCATCCCCAGATAGATAGACAAATAGAGCGACTCAACTAAACTCTTGAGTAATATTTGCAGAGTTATATCAACTATCAACAGGATAATTGGGTTCAGCTCTTACCATTAGCACAATTTGTATATAATAGTGCAACAGCCGAGTCTACTAAAATATCACCTTTCTTTGCAAATTATAGCTGGCAGCTAGAAGCATATAAGACACTGTGAAAAGATAGTATTCAGGCCGAGCAAGCGATACTTGAGGCAGAAAAAATTCGATTATTATAGAATCAGCTTGTAACTGATATACAATTTATAAATGAACGATCAGCAGCTTATGCAAATAAGAAGTGCAGTATAGAATCTGGCTTCAAAAGGGGGGATAAAGTATACCTACTCCGAAAACACATTAAGACAAAACGACCAAGTATGAAGTTAGACTTCAAGAAATTGGGACTATTCAAAATTTTAGATGAAGTCAATATAGTTAATTATAGACTGTAGCTTCCTAAGAACTCTAGACTCTACCTAGTGTTTCATGTCTCATTATTAGAACCAGCAAGAGGAGACACTCCGATTGCAACCAATACCGAACTTCAACCTGAGAATGAACTTATCAAATATAAAGTCAAAGCGATCCTAGACAAAAGGTTAGTAGGACGCCAGGAAGAATTCTTGATTAAATAGAAAGGTTACAAACCAATAGATAACTTATAGGAGAAGAGGGGTAACCTCAGCTGCCTAGAGTTGTTGGCAGAGTACCACTATTGACACCCTAGCGATCAAAGAACCCTAGGGATAAAGTAGAGAAAAGATCGGACTTAGGGGCGGCGCCCCTGGAGTTAGTATGAGAGGAAGCAGATAATGAAGAATAAGCTTTGGCCTCTTGCCGCTCTCGCTCCTCAACCTCCTCTAGTTCATCAACCGTTTTCAGACTATAGTGTAAGGATGCCTCCTTACCCGGTGCCATTGCGGGCCACTGACAGGCCACCCCCTATATAGTTATTTCCTTTGCAGATATGACTCGGGTCCTGTAACCGATAGAAGTCATAGACCCTGCCTGATGGATTGAACCAGAGTAGGCACCGAGGCGAGCCAGTCATGCTTTATATGTCGAACCGCACCCAGGAACTCGGGGTCAATACAGGCTTGTTGCGGGAGTAGGGGTTGGGGGCTAGTGAAGGGGTAGCCGAGTCGGACCCGTTTCGGGTACTTCACGATTCTGGGCGACGAAGCTCCCCCTTCATCTTTTTTGTATCTTTTGTAGTAGACCTATTGTAAGGATGCCTCCTTACTTCGATATTTAAGAGATAGGAGTCGGGGTTGATGCGGATGGGTTGCGGGTCATATGCTAAGCACTAAGGCGGGTTAGTCGAGTCGGACCCGTTTCGGGTACTTCACGATTCTGGGCGACAAAGCTCCCCCTTTATCTTTTTTGTATCTTTCGTAGTAGACCTATAGGATAGCACCGCAACCCATCAGACTCGCACTCCCATATGCACTTATTCTGAAGCCAGTGCCCTATGTCCTTACAAAGAGCATCGAAGGATGCTTTACAGAAGCAGGTAGAAGCTGCAGGCCAGAAGCCACACCAATTATCACTTGATATGCCTATATACTGGAACTCAATATACTATATACTTAAAGCAGCTATTAAGCTTTATATACCAATTACTGCAGTATGCTCTATACAGAAGCTTGATATTAGTATGAAGGATATTGCATTAATAAGTAACAATTGGGCTATTATTGAAGCTCTTGAACGATTATTCTTAGTATTCCTAAAGCCGTCAAGACAGCTATAAAGCGATTTATATCTAACGCTTAACTTTACTATTCCTCTTTACCTTAAGATGATAAATAAGGTTATATTACTACAAGAAGAGCTTGGTATAAGCTCTATAATCGGAGTAGCTTGTAGAGCTGCACTTCAAAAGCTTAATAAGTATTATACTCTTACGACGAATTAGCAGTATAAACACTCAGCTGTTGCTATAATTTGTGACCTACGAATGAATCATATAGTATTTAAAAAGTTATATCCAGAAGCTATAGATAATATATGAAGATTACAAGCAAGAGCGCAGTTTGAGGACATTTGTAGAATATACCAACAGCGAGAGTATCATATTGATATAGAGCGAATTACCTACAAAACAGCTCTCGCAGAAGCAATGGGTAATACTACTACAATAGATCAAGAACCCGATTCTGATGAAGATCTATTTGCATCAGAAGGCTTAGCTTTTCAAGAGCCAGAATGGAGGCGCTGGATGCTTGAACCACAGCCTGGTAAGCACACCGATATTCTCAAATATTGGTGTGCAAAGCAATACCAGTATCCAGTTATTGCCTGTATTACTCGAGATCATCTGGCAATTCCAGCGACTTCTGCAGCTTCGGAGCGGGTATTTAGTAATGGAAGTGATATTATCACAAAGAAGCGGAACAGGTTATCACCGCCTACTATTAGATATTTACTATGCTTACGGAATTGGGGTAAAATACAGGAGGCTGATAGCGACGGCGACGATGCTGACGATGAAGCACCTGAATAGGGGCTTACAGAAAAAGGGGGAGTCCTCACGGAAAGGGGGGGTTATCAAAAGCTTCATTTTTTTATATATATGCTATTCTATTTTTATATACGATATTCAGCCTCATGTATCCGGATACTTACCCTACCCTACCCTACCCGTCAGATCGTCGCTGGATATATACCCTACCCGTGAGCTTCACGGATACTACCCGGATACGTATCCGCCGAACACTAACCTGTTCCGCTATTTCGGCAACTGTCCATCTGTTTGCTGCTGCGTACAGAGCGACAATGCTGGTCTTCTCTGTTGATTACAACTCCCTGCCTTTCCATAATTACTGCCCTGTCCCTGTCGCTCGTTGAATTGGCAAATAAAATACATAAAGTTTCTCTCCCTTACCCAACACAACTTCAATATTCGGCACCCCATCTACAATTCACATCCTTACCTCCGCAATCAGGATCCGACATCTGGTCCAACAAAGTCAGTTCTACCGCTGGCCTCGTATACGGTCTCTTCATAACTGAGGAGCATATCAATCATATTGGCACGTGGCCCTATGGTTTCAGCTTCTCAAAAGATGGCGATGGGCTCAACTACGAGCGTATAGAATAATTTCGCAAACTATACTGTTGATGATACTAGAGATTGTTTTGGGGGGGGGGTGGGGGGGGACTCATCTACTAATAGCTGGAAACATTTGGGAATAACCTGTAGTAACAGCCGCCAGTCGTCGAGTCATTTATAACGAAGTGGAGGGGGGCAGCGTTGTATATTATAGATTAGAGGATTGATTGAGTGCACCATGTCTCAGAGCTTCTGGGATTATCCGATATGTTAGGAGCTCTGTGTTCACTATAGAGATTTAAGTGCGTGATATATTTCAACTATGCTATCTGAAAACCCAAGATTCTTCGATTCTGAGCTGCGGCACATCGGCACGTTGGCTCTTTCAGCGATGGGCGTGCTGAAAAACATTTCTGGCTCTTCCCCTTTATTTAGGCCGTCCTCGACTTCACACAATTCTCTGCTGCTGTCTTTACGACGTCTTTAATGACCTTCCCATCAGCCTGAGTGTTGTAGGTGCAGGTTCTGTCACCCTTGATTTCAATGACAACATTGAGAGAGCCTCCTGGAGTAGCTTCATAGGTAAAATCGTAATCGACACCACCCATTGTTGTATCATAGCCATTGCCCTGGCACTGGGGGTTGGAAGGTCCATCTACGCTGCTTGAAGCGCACAGCTTGCCGTTAAACCTGTCCTCTGGGAGGCCGTTGAATGATCCGTTATCGTCAAATCCATCGTGACCATTGATGCCTCTTGCGTGCTCCTGGTCATAATAACGTTAGCGCCAATACCCCACATAAGGACATGATCTGGATCTGTGGAAGCTGTAAAAACCTACCTCTGAGGCTGTGACTCCTGAGATAGCGCTAACAAGGCCGACAACCAACGTAACAAGTGCGAATGACTTCATGTTGCCGAAAAAGATATTGTACAGTTCAGTGTATTGATATTCAACAACGGTGTCAATTGAAGTAAGAATTTGCGGATGGTCTGCTTCTCTATGCACTATATTTATATTTTGTCAAGGTGACTAATGTTTTTGATCAGGTAAGGGGCTGTGGGTGTCGATATTTCTTGATGGAGCTATTTATTCAGATAAGACATTCTAATTTCATTAATGAGACATCGCACAAGTAAGGTTCTAGACCAGCGTTGTATTGGACCAGGATGCTAATATGCATTAACCTATAGACTGAGGTCTGGTAATACAAAATCGCCCTCATTTTAGATCAGCCTTTCTACTGACAGAAAGTTCAGTTACATCAAGAGATCTCCCTCAATCCAAAATATCGCCTTTCGCTCGCATCTTACCGATTATGTTTACAGTAGCTGCAACAGGGAGGCACAAAGGTCCAAATTGTACCAGGTTGACTTAAGCTCAAAANAACCCCCCCCCCCCCCCCCCCCTTTTTTAAAAAAAGGGGGGCGTTCTGATATGAAATACTACAAGAGCAAGACCGACTTAGAATGAACGGACCGAGGATAGCAGAGCTGACAGTGGCACATCTGACGCTAATGGTTAGGATCTGCGTGGCCTATTGGTAATGGAGGGATAGGTCGTCTGCCAAGACGATTTGTGACACGTCTCGGCCCACCTCCTGAATTTGACCATGTTTTAACTGTGCTATACCGAACTTCTCAATCCATCATTTAGACCTCCTGCAGCATGCTTTTAGTGTCTATGGTCCTGGTATGAAAACACGAAAATAGAGTAGAATCGAAAACTTCAAAATTCGGCATTGTAAGAGATGTGAATTTTTGTCTTCCAAAGAGTACTTTGGGGCGACTCAATCACAGCGCAAAAGGGATTTTATTACCGCCACAGAATGACAGATGCACCGCATCTTGCCCATTGTGACTAAAATATAATATAAGCCCCTTGTGTCAGTCGAGGTGGCCAACCCACATAACACCCAACCATTGCGAAAGACTTCGGATCCCGATAGCCAGGAAACACTGCCTAGACTTCCATCACGGAAATTAAGTTTCATCCTTCCCGCATGGTAACCGGCCTTCCCTACGGTTTTGCATTTCTACTTTATCCATGGTCACCACCATGGCTAAAGAGTTAATGAAATCTCTAGTTAATATCTTTAACTACATCTTACCAAGACAGATTGCGATATATATGGCCACAGAAGGCATGCGTTATTTTTGGTTGGATTGGTACCTCAAGGAAAATATGACGACCACAGGCATCCACGTATTGAAATAGACACCAACGATGGCGCTTCCGATGAACCATGAGATTCCATAAACACTAGTGAACAAACTATAAGTCGACGCCTGACGCCCAGTCCCACTATGGGTGCAACACTAGCCGGGATGATCGACTGCTGTACGTCCATTCCCAAGCCCCAAAGGCAATCTCCAATCACACTTGGCAGAAGTCCGCGCCCTAAAAACACTAGAGGTGCGTGGGAATTGGTAAACCGAGGCCGAAGCAATCGAAGCCAATTTAGAGAAGTGTACTCTGCAAGACAATGCCAGATGCGCTTAATGGTAGTGCAACATAAGCCCCACACAACGAGTCTTTAATTTCCCCTAGCAGGTTCTATTGTGCTAGCTTGCCTGCCGTAAAGAACTCAAAACGCTACAATATAAATGAGCCAAGACGCGCACGTACAAATCGCGAAACTTCCGCGCTATGACTACAAGTGGCGAACCGAGGTTGCCGACAACCCCACAAAATTAGCTAGGTACAGTACAGAACTACTGGTTGTCTCAGCTGTATTTGGCACTAAATACCAACCAATGGAAATTCGAGACCTCGTTAGTTAACTTTAACGACATCAACCCCCTTCTCAGTGTGGGATGAATCACCCGTTCAGATTATCCCCTCAACACTGATAAAAACCACCGTAGAAATAGTAGCATAAATGGCATCCGCTGATAGACGGACGCGAACGCTGCAAAAAGCCACGGCCTGCGTTCATTGCCGGCAAATGAAGGTCAGTTGTCTGTTTTTCTCGTATCATGTCTCTACTATACGCACCAGCAGTTAACGATGTGCAGTTGAGATGTGATAGGCTTGCTGCTTCATCAGAGCCCTGCACCAGATGTGCTAGGAGAAAGATTGCCTGTCATGTGGACCCAGCGTTTCGAAGAACGGCAAAGAGAGAGTAAGTTTTGGTTTCGACCTGGAGGTTTACAAGTTATACTAACCTAAATAGTCGTATGGATGAGATGGAAAAAGAGCTTCAAGACATGAAGCGTATGATTGGGCCACATATGCGAGGCTCTATCTACGATCTTGCTAGTGGGACTTCATCAATTCCTATGGCTAGCCCCTCTGAAGCGACAGTCGTATCAGGTCCAAGTGCTTTACTAGAGAAGGACACACTCCTTTATCTTAATGTGCCTCTCCAAGAGAAATCACTGGAAGGGGTTTCTATTGATGCATATCTCATCAAAGATCTTCTTGCGAAGTAAGGTCAACAAACTCCAGAGTTGTTCTTATATTTTTTAACAAACCAGTAGCTATTATGAAAACTGCCATTCGCTTTTTCCCATATTGCCGCCATTAGAGACTTTCATTTTGTCTTATGACTCTTGCAGCGTCCTCTTTTGGACAGTCATGGTTATTAGCACCAAATGCTTCAGTATGCACTCGAAGCTGCACGCCCAGCTTATAGAACCTGTTCGACGTCTCGCGAGCGAATTCTATAAGATTGAAAACCGATGTGTAGGATTTGTACAGGCACTTCTGTTACTCTGCTCCTGGCCATTTCCCTTCAACGTATCTATCAATGACATGTCATGGATGTTTTGCGGAATGGCAACCCATATGGCCCTGCAGTTGGGTTTGCATCGTCCTCATCACCAGACCGAGTTCGTCTATCGTCCTCAACATCAGCCAGAGTTTGGGCCAAATTTGACTCCCAACGAGAGTGAAAACTCTGTCCGGAGAATAGTGTGGGCAGGATGTTATATTGTGAACCATAGGTATGTCTGCATTAGTATGATGTACTTGTACTTGATATGGTTACTTACCAATTGGTCAACTAGTGTTAGTGGCATGATTGGAGTTCCCGCCACGGTTTCTTGCGACCACGCCATCATTGAGGTAATGGGTTCATCAGCTTTGGTCCCAGAAACAATTCATCATCAACTCCAGATTGCAAATGCCAAAGATAGGGTGTCTAGACTTCTTGGTCAAAATAACCAATCGTCCTCAGGTTTACGTCAAGACCCAACTCCGTTTATCCGCATTCTAAACGAGGAACTTGATCTTTTGGCATCACAACAAAGGGCTAATTGGGAACCGGAAATAAAAATAACATTCATCTGTGCGAGACTACGACTGTACTCATTTGCTTTCTTGCAGGATATTATAGAAGAACCCGATGTGGAGATCACAAGAGTCAGTGCGCGTACCGAGTTTTCCACGTCAGCATATTTAGCTGCCACGGAGCTTACGACGATTGCAAGCTCCCGCTCGTCAAAGGCAATTTTCTGGACCGCTGAGATATGGGCTTGCATAGTCTACGCAGCCATGTTCCTGCTGAGACTCTGGGAACGTTCTAAGATATATGGACTCGAAGAGACTAGTATCAGAAGTGCCGTAACTCAACTGCGCAGCTTAATTGCCGAGAACTCAAGGGAAAACGATGATCACCTAGCTCGCGTGTGCGCCATCATTGATTATCTTAGCAGAGATGGCTACGCCGATATACCACTTAGGCGGCCCTTGAAATTCCATTCGCGGCTGTCTTCTAATCTGGTCTTTGATACAGTGTGGCATGCGAAGGAGAGGTTTAACCTGGCGAAAGCAAATCAGCTACCGAACGATGACATGTCAGCAATCGACATGGAGGACTGGATGCTATCATATTTTGAAGAAGAACAGGGGTTTCCTATGGCCGAAGGTTTGGGATGGGGTATTTAATAAAGTATATGACCTATAATCGGACAGCTACAAATAATACAATGTCACTTTGAGACAATGCCTCCGGACGTGGTCTGAGCTAGCATCCTGTAGGTCCACAAGGAGTATATTTAGGCCGTAAATCCTAAAGTCTAGATCTGTCCACAGATCACTTTCTAACATTATTCCATATACGAGATACATATAGCACTCGCAGTTAGCGCAAGTGATCCTTGATGAACGAGCAGGAGATAGTCTCAATGAACCTGTTTATTCTGAGAGGATGTCAACTTATAACTAGCTTCATCAGTCAATGTCGAACATCCATGGCAACTATAGAGTATCACCAGCGTCTATAAAATCCTACGCCGAAAATATCCTACTGCCTTGGAATTGGCAAAACTAAATACATCAGAGGGATATGCTGCACAGAACCATGGCAATCAGAGTCGCCAAAGCTCCCCGAAACGGCCCGTCGCTTTACTGTCGCCTTGAAGGCCTTTGCCTGGTCCCAAAATAGACAGGCAATGATATCCTCCTCCGAGAGATTATATAGCTTGGCGATCATTACTGTGGAAAGCAACCCTGTGGCTTTCACTCGTTTGTACAGCTCGTTGCTGTCGAACATTACGTCGAAGGTAAGCTCGTAAGGCCCAGCATTCTTGCTACGAACCACAGACGCTAGGTCTCCAAGGTAAGAATTGCTGTCTGGCGGTGGCGGAGAAAGAATGTACGACGGCTTCACAAGAGGAGCTGAGACGATTCCCGGTTTTGGAATTGGGGATTTTTTTGATGCGGCAGGCCGGATGGGTACTGCGTCCTCTCCTCCACCGGATACAATTTCATGGCGGGAGATGGGGAAAAATTCCACGGGATCACTAATCTCCATTAAGTGATAGATACAGAACTCCGAAAGTTGACCCATTGGGATATCGAATGGGGCGTACGGCATGGCAAAATTCCCACTGGTCGCTAGCTGATTCGGATACGGTCCATGCATGAAGACTATCCTCGCAAGATTGATAATGTGTGTGGCTTCGGCCTGTGTACTTGCACGGGCCTGGCCGCTGATACAAATTTCTCTCGGCTCAAATTCGTCTCTGTTCCCAGGATCGGAAGCACCCATTACTCCGTTCTTGCCAAAGATGTGAAATTTCAAATCATAGGGATACTTGATATGTTCCTGAACATGCTTCTCTACCACCACAACGAAGTGGTCGATCTGGGAGATAAGAATGGGATCTCGTATGCCCCCCATAAAAATACTATGGTAGCCGCATGCTCTGGCACCTTCGAGCTTAATTGTGTATTGCAGATCTGGCTTAAAAATAGCTCCACGGACACGAACACTGCGGTTGTCTTCCAACTGCTCATAGGTAGCCTTTTCAAGGTAGAGCCCACCGCCAGGGCCCAAAAGGATATCTGGCCTCGTCTTCTCATATAGTGTGTGAGCTGCAACTGAAGTCGGAGTACAACGAGCATTAGGATTGAGAGGCGTAATGTCGAAGCTATCTTGTCGGATAGTGGCCAATGCTTCTTTGCTCTTTGGCGTGGAACATAGCGCTCCACATTCCATCACTTTTCCCATGTGGTAGTTGATCCCGAAGTTGGTAAATCCATGGTAGACGCAGAAAGCGGCGTACGGAGATGGATCATAAGCACGGCCCCCGATGATGATATCGAAGTCTGGATTCTCCTCCATGGCTTTGAGATAGGGCTCCATGCCCATCTGTGCCACTACACGAGTAGAGGTTTCAATATCCTCTTCCAAAAGCGTAGGGACCGCTCTTCCACACGGAGATATCGCCCCAGCTTGGTGCTTCTCTAAGATCTTTTTCTTATCGATCTCAGCATATATACTAAGAATATTCATAGATCTGTAGTGGTTCTTGGAAATTATATCACGAATGATATCAACGAACATGTCGACATGGGCATTGGCGCCGTCTCCTCCTGCAGACCCAATCAACACAGGTACCCGGTAGCTATGGCATGCCCTTATTATGATAGCGAGATCGCGCTGGTATGCCTCGGTAGTAACCGTAGTCTTACCCAAGGCTAGCTTCGAAGGTCCACTGTCCGTGGAACCGCTGTCTGCGATAATAGCATCCACGCCATCGTCAAGGGCAGCTAGAAAGAGGTTCTCGTTAAAACCATATCCTAACATTCCAATGGGTGTTAGTATTTTGAGCTCGGCTTTGGCAACCGAGGGTGACATGTTAGGCGTATATGCGATGGCTTCGACAGGTAGAATTTGGTAGTTAAGATGGGTTGAGGTACATAAATGCTGGTTTCCGGAGGCGGAAACCTTGATGTTTTTGTGTTCCTCGGTGAAGAAGAGGGGTGGACCCTCTCGCATTTATTTAGCTCATCTAAGAGAAGCTGACGCTGATGTGAGCGACATCGCGATACCAGTAGGAGATCCTTATTCGTACAGTGGGCGATATCACTGCACTACGTGATAGAGCGAGTTTCGGCTAGCGGGCGACATCGCTCCGCCATGCGGTAGTGCGAGTTTCGAGGCGTGGGAGACTTTATGGTAACGTCATTAACCAAGTCTAGAAATATAGAGGTTGCAAGCTAGTGGAAAGTCTCTCCTTCTCTGTTAAAGTGGTACGGCTTGGCTATCAGACGGGCATATGGTAAAGCAGGACAACACAAAGACTTAACAATAAGCAATCGACCAATTAGAACTTAACAAAATAGCAAGTCTTTATAGTTGTGTATAATTTAAAATATAGCCACGGCATTACATGGGCTCGCGATTCCTCCAGGAATATGGAGAGGTTGGCTGGTGAGAAAGAAAGACCACCTTTTTAGCGTTGCACAACAGTTCGCAAGTTCTTCGAGGTTCCAGATTTCACCGATGGGCATTCCCCATCATGCCAAAAACACTTCATGTAATGCAAGGCCTAGAGTACTTGATATTTCCGGCGGCCATGCCTCATAGGCATTGGTGTCTCCTGCAACCGCCGAGAACTGCATCTCCCAATGCCATTTTGCCATTTCCACTGTGTTCTCTACACCGACAAATGTACGATTTGTTCGCCCTCCTAAGGCTTCTTGTCCTTCTTTACTGAGGTTATAATAGTCTTCTGTCCAACCGGATCGGATAATAAGAATATCACCTTTGTAAAATATCGTCTTTTGACTCTCCGCACATGCTAAGAGTTCTTTTAGGGTGATTCGATGTGTCGAAAAGGCGTTATATTCTATTCCATTTGCCGTAGCCCAAGATCGGTAGTCGAGGAGGACACCTCTTCCTAGAATCGACTTCGTCGCGTAATCTGAAGGGAGTTGTTAACAATGGTATATTATACTGTGTTGTTTGGCCGATCACTCACTTTGGACGCCTAGTTTTGTGGTCGGCTCTTCGCCAGAAATTTCATCCTGTGTCATCCCGTTATAAAATGTTTTCGATTTGAGATATGGAAAATGTCGTAGCCCATCCCAATGTGATGAACTCTGCGTATTGATATCTAGCTCATCGTCGTTGGAGAAGGGTTTGATGTTAAAGCGGTGGGTGCATGGCTTCCTTGCTGGATTCATTGGTTTATATGGGACATTTAATGGCAAACTAGATTTTTCAGTTCAGTAGCTGTACTGCATATAATCACAAGAGGTGTAACTGACTTGAGACTAACAGAAAACCCTTCCGTGATCTCGGATTTTGCTGATAAGACCCTGGAAGGCGTGAGGAGATTCAGGGTCCCAAGTTCATCTTTCGCGCCATACAATCCCCATGCAGAACAAGGCGGATGATCACAGTGGAGAGGCAACGTTTCAAAGGCAGGCCGCCGTTCACCTTCTCGTTCTTCTAGCGCTTGCCCGATGGTAGTGATCGAAGCTTCTTTGCTCATAGTGTCGTATCTTCAGTATGCGTAAAACTTGCACACATAGGAATAATTTTAAAACTCCCGATCCCGTCACCAGCCATCCTCTATATCCTAACTCCTGCGGTAATCCTTCATTTCATCGGACGTGGTCGCTCCGACACTTGGCGCCGAACTCGCCCCGATAAGGACCTATATCGCTCCGCGTTTTAGCTTGCAAAAGAGCGACCTCGCTTGAAAAGGGGCTTCTACAATTGGTGGTATGTACTGGTCCAATATAGTGTATACCCAGAGTACACTACCCCAGCACCCCGCATTTTTGTCACTACATAGCCTGGATTCTCCAGGTCTAAAAACATGAAATCTCCACTCTTCTACTATCCCCGCCTTTTAACAAAAACTTATTGCCAGTCAGATTATCGTATTTGCGCCATGCTACCGAATGAAGATCTTATACACGGGCTACTACAAAGTCCAAAATAGTGGGTCGTCATAATCATCTGGGGTGAATTGTATATAAGTATGGGTTCTTGTCTGGCTTCTTTCTAATTCGAATTCCAATTCAGGTTCTAAGTTTTATATACTCCTACGCTCTACTTAATCACGATGTCTAAACCAGATCCGGCGATCCTTGCACCCAAAGCTGAGCATGCCGAAGTCGAAGATGCGGAAGAAACAAAGCTTCCCCTTGGGAATAGCGGTCTTGTACAGGAGACAAGTGTTCTGTCCCCAGAAGAACGCTCTGCGGAAAAGAAGTTTCTGCTCAAGGTCGACTGTATTGTGCTGCCCTTGCTTTGCCTCATGTACTTCCTCGCATCCCTGGTATGTGTTGTGCACTTCTCCGATGGACGTCTCTAGGTCTAATCAGGTGTTTAGGACCGTGGGGATATTGGCAATGCAGCCGTTGCTGGCATGAATGATGATTTAAAAATCACGCCTCAACAATACAGCAACTGTGTATCCCTCTTCTACCTTGGCTATATCTTATTTGAGCTTCCGGGTACTATTTTCTTACGAAAGATCTCGCCGCCTATCCAATTGGGAATGGCAATGATGGGCTGGGGAACATGTACAACTCTGTAAGTTAACAACACCATCTCCCTTCAAGGTAGTAGCTATTAACGATTATATCAAGAATGTCCATCGCTCAATCATGGGGAGTTATTGCTGCAATGAGAGTGCTAATTGGCTGTTTTGAAGCATTCATCCAGGCTGGTCCCCTGTACCTTACCTTTTGGTATAAAAGAGACCAGCTCGCAAAAAGAGGCTCTATTTTCTTCTCCGTGATTGCTGTCGCTGGGACGATGAATGGAGTCATTGCTTATGGAATTGAAATGAATCTGAATGGTGCTCGAGGTTGGCCATCATGGAGATGGATATTCTTTATTGAAGGTAAATGTTATCATGTATACGTACCTGACGATACTATAGCTAACCGCTCGTGCGCTGTTAGGGATAATTTCCATTTTCTGTGGATTTCTTGTCATGGGCCTGCTCCCACCGGTTCCAGAAAAGTTGAAGTGGGGTTTTAGTTCGCAGGAGAAGGCTATTGCTGTTCGTCGGACAAAAGAAGCGTTCAACGTTCCGAATGCGAAGATCGAAATTGCACAATTAAAGGCAGTTCTGAAGGATCCCAAGATGTATTTCTATGGCAAGTGGACCAGACTCAGTACCTAAGGCGATCCTGCTAATGAACTCCGCAGTAGTTATGTACAGCTGCATGAATGTTAGCCTCGCATCTTTCGGCGCTTTTCTCCCTGTCCTCCTCAGGTCCTTTGGCTATTCTTCCCTCAAAACCCAGCTCTACACAATTCCTATTTATGTTGTTGTTGCTGCTTCGATTCTCGCTATTGGCTTCTTGTCAGACCACTTTAAAAAGCGTGGCATATTTCTTATCTTGTGTTGTAGCATTGCCTCGCTCGGCTGGCTGTTGCTTCTCGTTAGCAAATCTCAGAAGTTGCCGTTGGCGGCCTGCTTTCTGATTGGTATCGGCACATATCCTCAGGTTGTGTTGATCCAGACCTGGATGAATAGTAACGTATTAGGCTTTACGAAAAGGTACGCTCGCATTCTTTAATTGATAAAACTTTTTGTCTAACTGACCTTACAGGGCTGGATCTCTAGCCTTTATCATGGTGGTCGGCCAATCCATGGCACTCGCTGGCACCCAGGTATACAGCGACCCTCCCCACTACTATCGCGGCAGCGGATTCGCGTTAGGCGCCATGGTCACTGGTCTTCTTTCTGCCGTTCTTTTAATGGTTTTCTTGGCTTGCAAGAACGCAGCTAAGGTCGCTGCTAAAGATTCTGATGAGGCAATTTCAAGACGGGAACTCAGCTTGGAGGAAATTTGGGATGACCATCCAGACTTTTACTATTATCTATAATTTAGGATAAAACCAATCAATAAGATATCCTAGTATTGCACACTTCATAATAGACGCGCTACAAGCAGGAATCTGCAAACCTGTAACCTCGATGAGAAATCTACCACGGCCTTACTCCAGCTATCTTTGCTTCGACAACACCAGCCCTCCACCCGAACATAGCATCGCTTGTCAAACCACTGCCTCCAGGGTTATTTCCATAGAACAGGCCCTCTAGCATATCGCCTATAAAGAAAAGGCACGTAATCTCACAGCCATATTGTGAGATGAAGCCGCGCTAGCTAGGTTGATTGACAATGCTCTGAAAGTGAAAGTGATTTCGAAGCTCGATTGCAAACAGTATGCATTAGGCGATGGCAGTTACCTGACAAGGGATAGATACACTCAAAACGCAACACCGGCATCGCCAAATTGAGATCGTTCCAACCTTTCACAACTACGGCCAAACTCAGCGGTAAAAAGGCCGGGCTGCTTGAAAAACTAGTCCACCTATTTCCCTCATATCTACATGCTATCATTGTTGGGTTTTGGGTGGATCTATAACAGAATCAAAACCAAAACAGAAATGGAAACACCGCTCGCGGGTATTAGAATGAATTTCACAAATGGCCATACACTCTTTAAGAGAAGCAGAAAATATCCGCTATGTATTTTATATCCCCTTTACTTTCGTCCGCAAATTTTCAACACAAATGGTACTTTTAAATGTCTATTCCAACTGTGAGGCCTTTGACAGGTAGAGAACTAAAGATATTCTGCACTTTAAAATTGCGGACCCCTACTCGCCATCTGCAGAACGCTCTTATTGACTATCAAAACTTGTTGGCTATGCTGGCATAGCTGCAGCTATACTCCTTAGAAAGTCGCATCTACGCCCTCGCCCACCCTCCCAGTCATATGCATTTGCAATTGTAAAATGATTCATTAGCCCAGGGTCATACATTTCGGTAATGTTAACGGAGATGGCGAAAATTGACGTCGGGATACCGCCAGTGGTGTTAAGAACTACCTGCATAGGATCCGCAATTGTAAATGTAGGCCACTCGCTAGCTGGGTTAGGCGCATTACTATTGCTGGATATACCATTTGCAATGGTATCTGTAATGGATGGGTCGCCGCTGATGATGAAGTTACCCCAAATGCCTAACTGTTGTTATTTTTTTTGAACCGTAGCGCCATATATACAAATAGGGCCGTAGTCTTGAAATAGGGGTCTTACTCATAAATGCTTTTACAAAATCAGCTGACATCGCGCCGCCTGGAGGTCCGAAGTAACCATAAATATCTTCGCCGTGAAGCGCTGCTGGTACTGAGAACTCATACTTAAACGACGATCTTTTCTCATTGGAGAAGGCCTCAGCCATCCAATAAGCTGGACAAATAAACGTTGCCTCGGCATATAGATTCTATGAACAAGAATATATGTGAGTCCATGTCTGATTACAACTTGCAAATTGGATATATGGATGTAGGTCTTACATTAGCTCGCTGATTCTGACCCGTGGCGACTCCGCTCTGACTCATTGCTGTTGGCCCCGAGATTCCGTTTGTATAAAAGAGTGGCGCTGATGGGTCGGTGTTCTTACTAATAGATGGATAGTGTAGAAGAACTTCCTCTATGTCGCTTTCTGACATTGTAGGGAAGATGGATTGAACAAATGCCTCGAAGTTGGCTTCTGTGCTCATGTTTTGCTCAACGAATAAAAACCCTTCATTTGCATTGCTCTTTATCAGTTGTTAGCAGTTGCGTATTCAACCAGTGCTCAGGAGTGAATATCAATGTTGGATTTCTGGCGAACTTACCCCAACGAGAAGGTTTACGCCGTTCACCTGTTTCTTGAGTAATTGTTGACTAGGCGTCTGTTGAACGAAGGTGCCATCAGTGACAGGTAGAAATCCCCAAGTGAGGTACCGACCAGCTGCGGAGACGTGAGCGCTAGCAAGCTGCAGGGTTTCCGAATCCGCCCCGACAAGGCAGTCGAAAACAGAGGCGAATTTTTTATTCTGTGTGACATTTGTGGAAGAGCAGCCCGCAGCATTAGCAAAATTATAATACCCTTGTGAAGGAACGTCGTGGGCATATCCGTATTGTAAAGGTAGATAAGGGCTTGCTGCGATAACCTATTGCAAAGGCGCATTAGCATACCTGCGGCGATAGAGTCATGCTAAAAAAATCATAACCAAATAAATGACATACGTTGTTAAAAAGTGATATTCCTTGGAGACCTCCATATGCCATGGACTGTAGCATGACAGAACCACCTCCAGCAGACTCGCCTGACACTGTCACTCGTCGTGGATCACCCCCAAATTTCGAGATATAGTTTTGAACCCACTGAAGAGCAAAATTCTGGTCTAGAAGTCCAGCATTGAGTACTCCAGAACGATAAACTTCTTTAGATGATAGAAACCCAAAGGCACCTAGCTGTACATGCGCACATATTTATTAGCTCCCCACGTTTTAAGCTATCACATGGTTACTACTGACCCTATATTGGATAGCCACTCCGATGAAACCATGGTTATTTCCCTGGATAATACCTGAAAGGTCATACGATCCATTGCCGGCTCCGTATCCACCGCCATCTAACTCGATTGATCAGTTCCATTGCTAGCACGTTAAGGTATACCAAAGTGAACTCACGAATCCAGACGAGAACTGGCAGGGGCTTCGTGATATTTTCAGGCGCATAGACACTCAAGAAGAGACAATCCTCTTGACCGACCAGATCTGCGGCAGTCATGGGAAGGCCCCTATAAATATATGAGATGAGTTAGTATGAAGTTAAGTTTCAGCAGTTTGTAGACAGCGAGGGTAGGGTCACGGACGGATTCCCTGGGGGTTTTTAGGAGGTTGCCAGCGAAGTGATCCTGTTGGAGGAGCTGCATAGCGGATTCTGTAAATGTCTCCCTGTCAGCACTGGTAGTACGCAATTATATCTTAATAGATAGTGCACATACCCCTTCCAGCTGTTGACTCCAAAATTAGTGTCTTTAACTCCGCTATATATACTGTATCCAAGATCTACTGTCAAAGGGGACTTCTTCTGATGTGCTTTGAAAAGCCCGTCATACGGAGAAGGTCCAGCTATAGCGGCAGTTGCTGCCATGGCAAGCATCATGGTATTGATGAAAAGCATCTTTGCTTAATGTTTAACTAATGTACCAAGTATGAAGTAGCAGAGTCAATGGTGAAGAGGGCTATGGCTTCGGGCAATAGATTATTATATACAAGAACAGTAACATTTCCGGAAGACCGAACAGTATTAAGCTTATGCTCTCGCGGACGAGCGGGGAGCTAGTTCTTTGATTGTATACCCGTTTTTGACTAGAAGGGGATGAGCGGGAAGCTGGTTCCTGGATAGTATAGCTATTTGATGAGGCGGGGATATGTTTCAAAATACTTGGTCCCATTCATTTCCACCCTGTCCCACATCCCCACTGCCGATCTTCTTGAGTGCTACTGGGTAAATGTCGAAATTGCATACCTATAGTGGTGGCATCTAGTAGGACATATAGTTTCAAGTAGACTTGATTATTCGGCATATATCCCCCCGAAGAGAGGAATTATGTTATGAAATACTTGGATTCGGTGTGAGATACTGTTGGCCTTAGAATACCGACATTACTAATTATACGAAGCAAGTTAACCAAGGTACTTAACGAGTTAAGTATACTACGTAATATATTCACCGCTCACCACAATGGCAATTTTACATTATGCACTGCTGCTACTTATCGCTCCATCCTATATTTGCCTCAAGTCATAAGTTAATTGCTAGAGATACATGGTGGTTAAGTAGAACCTCGTAGCCGAGTGAAGACTATTACACAACCATGGTAGATCAACTGCCTCTACTTGCACCTAACATTTGTGTCGTATGACTTGTCTTTACTAATCTAGACTAACGACTGTGGGTAACTTGATGGCGCCTTACTCTATGCTATGATCTGGTTTCTACCCCGCAACTTCAAATAACAGGACGAAAAATGTGAAATTAATACAATCATTACTAAGTGACAGGGTGTAATTTTCGGAAATAGTTAATTCTGGGGTAATGCGGGGTCAGCCTAAGTTTCTGTTGCGGGATTGCCCCGAGTTACTTTCTTGCGGGGTTGGCATGTCGATCCTTATTGTGGAGTCACCCGTCGTTTCCCCGTTACCCTCGCTGTAGCAGTTCCGAGGAGGACCGAGCTGACTATGTACACTTACTTAGCAACACCAGGTCGTAGAGCAGCTCATGATGATAGTGCATGAATGTAATCTCTATAAAGGAACTTGCTGCACTGATTTTTTCTCCTCGGAAACGAACTAAAGTAACTGCGTTTAGAGCCGTGCCATTCATTTCCTGAAGGGAAGCATCTGCACCATGGCAAGCCTCCTGAAGGTAAGTACCTCATTCTTACTAAATTTCTGGACATTGACATTTTTTATAGTTCCTTTTATTAACCCTCACATTTATTGGTATCCACGTTGCGACTGCAACTCCTACAAACCAAAACCATTTTGGTACCTTTCAACTCCCTAGCATCCAGGTGAGACCTAAGTTTAGATACTGGTATACTCTTCTGACAGTATAGAATATTTACATCTAATACTAATGTTAGCCAGGCTCCCGGATGCTAGCATTAGCTCTGATGCTCTTGCAGCGGATTTGAAAGAAATTGGCTCAATTGGTGCAGGAGGGGTAGAGTTTGTTCCATTCTACAACGTGAGATCTCTTGCTATGTTGCCCCCTCTCAATCATTTTTAACTAGTACTATAGTATGGAGGTGCTCTTGGTCCCCCAGCTACAGACTGGACTAAGTATGGATATGGGACGCCAGCTTATAATGCTCTTGTAAAGCAAGCACTTCAAACATCAAAAGAGAATGGGCTTCTCATGGATCTATGCATGGGTCCTCAATCTGGACAAGGTGTTCCCGCTTCTCCAGATAATTGTGAGCTCGTCTATACAGCGTATAATATATTAAAAATATTCACTAATATTATCCTTTTAGCTGGCCTTGCCTACTCTTTGGTTTGTTAATTGGCAGCATCTTTCTATTGTCCTGTTATTTCTAACTTAATAGGTCTACAATTATACTACCATTGCCCCAGGCGGAACCTTTAAAGCAAAGATTCCAAGCTTTGGACTCGGCCAACTTATTTCCGTTACAACTGCGGCAATCCTTAACGAATCTGTCGCTCTATATCCAGACCAAAATTACATTATCACGTCATCCAAACCGCCCTTTTATAACCGCACATCTTTCGTAATCTCTGAAAAGTCCTTAAAAGATGTCACTACGAGCGTGTCATTAGATGGCATTCTTTCTGTTACCTTTCCAATGAATGAAGGTGCCAAAAAATACATCATCTTTAGTGCATATTATCAGCTCAGTCTCGACCGGGCCTGTGTCGCAGCGACCTCAGAACCTCAGAACATTCTTCAAAATGGATCGTTTGCAGTAGACCGTGAGTTGTTTCTTCTCCATTATTATGTGAAGTTGCGGGCTAGGCTTCTTGAAGCAACTCAAACTCCTTTTCTCTATTGTCATTATCCGAATATTACTCGAGTTAACATTCTCCCTTAAAGATTTTTCTGCCGAAGGTGCCAAAGTCACAACGGACTTCCTCGAGAAGTATATTATGGTCAATGGAGTTCGGGAACTTTTTAAGGAGGTAGGAAAATATAGTAAGTCCCTGAATGACCTCTATTAATAGGGTTAGCACTAATGTTTCTTAGTCTGGGAAGATAGCGTCGAGGTTGCAAGCGAAGTGTATTGGACGCCGAAATTAAAAGACACCTTTTATAAACTAAACGGATATGATGTAGGGAGATATGTTATGCTATTCACTATTAACAACGGTCTTAGCATAGGCCAAAATTACCCGACAAGCATTAAGACCGACGGTGAAGACGGTGGTCAAGGCTTTGTTGAAGACTACCGGAATGCCTTAACAACATCTCTTCAGTATTACTACAGAGCTTTGGCAGAATGGTCCAAAAGCTACGTTGGTGCAGAATTCTCTGGTCAAATTGGCTATAATCTACCTGTCGATGGCGTAAGGTACCCAATCTTCCTCTCTTTATTTGTGGCTAACGCTTTCAAGTCACAAGTTATCCCCGAAGTGGGCGCACCTGAAGACGAGAGTTTAGCCTTTGATCAAACGAGCTCCGGGTCTCTTGGTAAGCACAAATTTGACATTAGTATTAACGGATCTTAATTACCCTCTAGATGCCTATCGTCAATATGTTGGCCCTGCAAATTTGGCAGGAAAACGAGTCATTTCTAACGAGATGGGTGCTGCCTTCAACAACGTTTATAAACAAACTCTTCCACAGTTACTACACAGTGCAAAAAGGGCATGGGCAGTTGTAAGTTTCTTTCCTATATTTATAATTTCAAGAAAACTATTCTATACATTTCTACTCTCTTGCTACTAAATAAAGGACGCAATTAGTGGCCTTAACTTGAAAAATATTTCTATATAGCTAACATGAAAATTAACGAAAGGGAAACAATCAAATTGTTTGGCACGGTGCTGTTTTCTCAGGACAATTTCCAAATACAACAGTAAGAAATTCACTTCTATTAATGACCCCTACCCAAGCTGAATAATATTCTCTTTAGTGGCCAGGTTTCACTTCTTTCGGCTACTTGTTCAGTGAACCTTGGTCGAAACATCAACCAGTCTGGAAGAATGGCTTCGCTGAAGTAAACGACTTTGTTGGCAGAACCCAATGGGTGCTCCAATCAGGAATACCACAACGAGACGTCGCCTTCTGGTACAAGAGCCAGCTGAATATTGTACAAGATGATAGCATGAGCAATAATTTTACAGATTTAATAGCTGCAGGTAAGAATTATGTCAAGTTTGAAAGGAGTGGGGTTTGGGGCTTTACTGACACTGCTTCAATTAGGATACGGTTACGAATTTATATCGCCCGCGAACTTTGACCTTCCCTTGGCAAAAGTTGTAAGGAACAAGATCTTAGCTCCAGACGGACCCTCGTACAAGGTTCTCGTTCTCCGATCAACTGATACTCTTACCCTTGCCGGGACTCAAAATATTGTCCAGTACGCTAAACAAGGACTTCCGATTATAATCCAAGGTGGTATCCCTAATAAAATAGCATCAGCAAATGGTCTCAAGCAAGCACAAGCAAATGTTCAAAGCATCTTGTCATTAAAGAATGTCCGTCAAGTTGAGCCAGGGCCACTTGCGCCTACCTTGGCGTCAATGGGAATTCAGCCTCGAGCAAAAGTTTCAGGTGCAACCTGGTTGACATATTGGCGTTACGACCGCAAGGAAGGTGTAAACTATGTACTCATTTTCAACGACGGGACCAACAAAACCTCGGGAACAGTTACGTTCCAAACCACTGACAAACCCTTCCTTTTAAATGCATGGACGGGCACTCAAGAACCAATCTTGAATTATGTAGTATCCCGCTCTGACAAGACCAGTACTATCCCGTTGACAATATCTGCTGGTCAAACTATCCTCATCGCTTTCAAATCTCACGTCGAACGGATAGCGGCACCTCAAACCTACATCACGGCAGCCACAGTCCCAATCCTAGGTTACGTCTACAAAAAACCAAACAGCATCACTATCAAAGTTCCCACATCTTCTGCAAATGGTTCCATCACCTTATCGAACTTAAATACAGTGCATATCCCGCCACAGCAAGCGCGAGCTCCTATTACACTAAAAAACTGGCACCTCGTTGCCGAAAGTTGGACCCCAAGTCCAAGCTTCTTTGACAGCAACTCCATTGGTACCAAGACCAATAAAACTTTTATCCTTCCTGACCTCGCCTCCTGGCCTGATATTCCTGGCCTTGCAAATACATCTGGAATTGGCTACTATAGCAACTCTTTCACTTGGGAGCCTTCATCGGATGGTTCTGGCGCATTTATTGATTTTGGTGCCATCCAAAATACAGTACGTGTCCGAGTCAACGATAAAAATCTGCCGCCTCTAGATTTGAGTAATGCTAGCGCCGATATTTCGGCCTACTTGCAACGGGGTAGGAACACCATTGAAGCTATTGCGGCGACTACACTGTATAATGCTCTTGTGCCTATCTATCCGCAATTATCGACAGGGGGTACTCACCCAACTTTTGGTCCTGGTTTACCAGGTCTTGGGGGGGTACCTAGTGTACCAGCAGGTCTACTTGAAACGGTGGTTATTACGCCATATAATCTAGTTAGAGTCTCTTGAGAAAATTAGCTTTAGCAAACTTAGACTAGTGTTGAAATCAAGCTGTGCATCTGAAGTCATCTAGCTATATAGCGCACCCATCATGGCAGATTCCTATTATTTTATAATATCTAACGTACATGTATAGCGAACCGGCGAAACAAGCGAACCGGCGAAAATTATCTACCCTTACCACAAGAATTGCAATAGATCCACCACAACATAAGAAATTGACTAAACCTACTCGGAGTACTCTTCCTCCAATGTATCTGTTACAATCTGACAAGTGCGCGCATTGTGTCCTGTCCCACTACACTTTCTACAGCGATGTGTATGGGTTTCTTCCCTTGGCTTACGATTACCACTTGCCCTCATTTCCTGCTCTACTTGCTGTACAATATCCCTCTCGTCCTATAGATCCTGCGCTTCCTGTTGACTAAGTGATCCTCCTTGCTATAGGCGTTTTTTTTTTGCCTTCCGCCGCTTACTTAGCACTTTATTTGCCTGTTATAGGTTTTGGTTCTCTATCTTCAATAATGCTAATTGATGCATTATTTATAATGTACCCTTTGTAAACTGATCAATAGCAGTATAAATTGAGGTTGGAGAGCTATTTTGATGATATTCAATTTGGTTTTTAATAAAGGTAGACTGTGATATAGCTTCAGTTGGGTTGTTTGATATCTGAGAAACCCAAGGTTGAGTAGTACCTAGGCGGGAGCTTGGAGGTATTGGTGTCTTCAACTTAAGGTCAAGTGTAGAGATCACTCTCTCAGGGTTGAACGGAAGAATCCCTGCTCCTCGGAAGCCACCTTGAATATTGCTTTCTGTCATTGCAATATTAAATGCAGTATAGAAGGTAGGAAAGAAGTCATCCTTTATAATATGAGAAATATAAGCCCGCATTATATCTTCAATTTGCTGACCATAAGCCTTCTTTAATGGGCCAAAGCAGCCAATGTCAAGTGGCTGGAGTATATAAGAAGAGTGAGTAGGTATATAAAGTGTAATAATATTATATTCCTTATAGTACTCCTCAAACTCATCTGAATAGTGGCTCTTATAACCATCAAGGACTAAGAGGCGATAACCACTAATACTCCGGGGCTTTATATACTTCTCAAAATGCTGAATCCAATCTATACCTCTCTTATTTGTAGTCCAGCCATTTTCTATAATAGCAATTACCCAATCACTTGGAAATCCACTATTCTTATACCAAGATATAAGATGGTTTTTGCTAGCAATAATGATAAATAGCGGTACTGTCTAGCCTTAAGAACTAATGCCTTGGATTACTGTAACCCATTCCCGATTACCAGGCTGTACCTTCTTTACTTTTGTACACCCATCTGAGCTTATTATAACTATAGCAGTTGAGATAATGCCCATTATAAACCCAGTCTCGTCAAAGTTGTAGATATCTATATCGTTGATTCTATACTTCATAATTGTGTTCTGCATAAGCTCAAACCAACTATAGATAACTTCTGGGTCCTCGCACTTAGCCCTCTAGTAGTTGTATTTGCACTGGAAGTATATCTAGAGCTCTATATGCCGCTTGATAAAGTTTGAAGTCTAATGCGACCCAATGTAAGGACACAGGGCACTGGCTTCAGAATAAATGCATATAGGAGTGCGAGTCTGATGGGTTGCAGTGCTATCCTATAGGTCTACTACGAAAGATACAAAAAAGATAAAGGGGGAGCTTCGTCGCCCAGAATTATGAACTACCCGAAATGGGTCCGACTCGGCTAGCCCTTCACTAGCCCCCAACCCCTACTCCCGCAACAGGCCTGTATTGACCCCGAGTTCCTGAGTGTAAGGATGCCTCCTTACCCGGTGCCGTCGCGGGCCACCGACAGGCCACCCCTTATATAGTTATTTCCTTTGCGGACCTGTAGCCGATAGAAGTCATGGACCCCGCCTGATGGATTGAACCAGAGTAGGCACCGAGGCGAACCAGTCATACTTTGTATACTGAACCGCACTCAGGAACTCGGGGTCAATGCAGGCCTGTTGCGGGAGTAGGGGTTGGGGGCTAGTGAAGGGCTAGCCGAGTCGGACCCGTTTCGGGTAGTTCACGATTCTGGGCGACGAAGCTCCCCCTTTATCTTTTTTGTATCTTTCGTAGTAGACCTATAGGATAGCACCGCAACCCATTAGACTCGCACTCCCATATGCATTTATTCTGAAGCCAGTGCCCTGTGTCCTTACACCCGATGTATAGCACATTGCATATTGCAAGTAGCCGATTTGCTATATCTTCAACAATAGACAACTGAGGAGGAAATCCTTTAGTAGCTAGGTCGAGTATATATTGAATAAGTACTGACTCCTCTAGGTTTGATAGTTTCTGTGAATTGGCTTAGATATCGCGTCGTGAAGGTATACCTAGTAAACGACAGCCTAACTTGCGGTGGTCTACAGAATAGATCCTAGCAGCAACTTGAGGGCGTAACTTTGGGTTGTTTTGTATAGCTTCGATAGCTAGCAATAACTGGCTTTCATCATTTTTCTGAGGCATGTTTTGTTGTAGAGGAATTAACATTTAGTTATGGGGTACAATCACAGGATAATTTTCGCCGGTTCGCTTGTTTCGCCGGTTCGCTATACATGTACGTTACTCAGAATGAAAATATACTCACTGTAGCAAAACCTCGACTTCACCCAAGGTTGGCGAGGGTCATATGCATTTGTAGGAGCTATATCCATTGCACAAGCACTTGTTTTATTATTCCTAATTCTTTTTATCTATAATATGTAGCCAATACAATATCATCGCTCTTATAATAATAACCATCGCAGATACAAGGATCCATATGCCAGCAAAAGTATGAATCGGGGAAACAGCGGTAGGAGGTGGGGTTGTGGGCCGCATAATTTGGCAGGAAAGTCGGGGAAAGAGCGGAGGAAACGATTGGGGGCGGTACTGCAGAAGGTCCCATGATAGATTCTACGTTTGCATCAATTCGCTGTACATAAGTAAGTTGGGTGAAAGGGAATAGGACTTACTAAAAAATTTATTGATGGGAGCGGTTCATCATTTGCACGAGCTCTTAGGCGTTCAGTTATCCTATAGCGGAAATTGTCGCCAATATCATATTGATCCACAGTGGTGGCTGGAGTCATCTCGCCTGTGGTGACCCCGCCATTATCATCCTCACTTACAGGATCAATATAAGAGAACCAGCCCCGCTGGACACTGTCGTTTGCAACGCTCTGCTCTCGATGTATCTTGGCTTCGGGAATGACCTCCAACTCTGTAATATTTGACATGGTAGTTTGATTGGTTTGAGATTGAAATAAAGGTTCTGTGGTGCCCATCGTTGTAGAAACTGATGTGTTCAATGCGTCAAGATCAAAATCATATCCTATCAACCATGACGGCCCTGGAGACATAAGTGACGAGCCCCAGAGATTGTTTGCAGATAGTGGTGACACACCGGTGCGGCTTTCCATTAGTGCTGGCAGTGGTTCTGTCATAAGATGAGCTTGGTTGTCTGTCCGTATAGTATCATCGTCGATCTGCTCTGGAACTCCATTTTGCCATCTATGCATATTTTCAAGAGATGGCTCAAAGATCATCTCAGCTTGCTCTATCGCATTTTGCTCTGTGCCATTGCTAATACCCTCAAAAGATATGTGGCTGTCGTGGTTCATCTGCGACAGTGTAATGCCGGCTTCGATACGAGAATGGTCGACATCATGGGTTTTGGAGTGACGAAGTAAAGTATCACTATGGCTATTAGCTCAGCACGGCAAAAGATTCAGATGGCACGGATACTGTCTAGTGTAGGCCTTACTGCAAATATCGCAATGAAATGGCTTCTCCTTTGTGTGACTTCGTTCATGTCGTAGAAGATGCTCTGTCTTCCTAAATGTCCTCTCGCAGTATTTGCAACGTTTGTTCGTGTTTCGAATGCCTATGACGCCTGCAGGTTCATTTTGGTCATTGGAAGAATCCCCAATGCTTCGCTGCGACGTTGTCCTCGGTGATTCCGGCATCATTTATTTCAGCAAATCACATTTTCAAAGAATAATACGCAAAGAAAGGACGGAATATCAGTTCGAATAAGTCACTCTGCTCTGAGAAGAGTTACATTGGAATCAAGGTTGCGGGGAACAGGCGGCATAATGTGGGGATTAAGACTCCATTGTGATTGGGAGCCATGTCCCTAGCAAATTTGAATAAATGTCACTTATTTCACCACCCACCCATGAACATTACTAACTGTACGGTACATAAACTGGCACTACTACAACTAACTTTGTATAAACTAATACTAAGTTAGTGCAAAATGTTTTTCAATTCGATACCGATCCGGTAACGACATACATCAGTCACATCTAGCTCAAGCTCCTCTACTCATACAGTACTTTATTGATCAAAGTCTCAATCTTCTCAGTATTGACAGAGAACTGGTCACCATCTTCAAGAACGACTGCCGGCTTGCGAAAGTACCCGATCCGATTCCAGCTGGCGTTCCTGTTGAAAAGATTGTTCCTGCCTCGAGAACGGTTCCCTTAGAGAGATACGAGATTTCTTGGCGGATGTTGAGGGTTATTTCAATACGAAGGTTTAGAAGGCCTATAAACTCATGTATAGTTGCTTTGAACCCGAAACTGGTGTGCCTCTCTTGTATAGTTATTGCATTATAGATTCCCTTAATTACCATTGCCTGTGGATCTGGGATGATGGAAGGAGCAACCAAAACAGGGCCAATTAGACAGCTGCTATCCAAGCCCTTTGACATGCTCCATTGAGCTGTGATCAACTGCATACTCCTTGCTGATACATCGTTCGAGGCAGTATAGCCGAGTACATGATTCACGGCATCTTCTTCTAAAATATCCCGACCAGTCTTGCCGATTACAAAACAGAGCACTGATTCATTATCGCTAGTGCCGTCCTGCACGCATTCGGGAATGGTCATTACGGGTGGGTAAGGTGCAATCACTGCAGAACGCGGCTTCGTGAAACCACCCTCCTGTAAGGACGATCAGTGTGAGATTAATGAGGATTACTGATATTGCATTTGGATCCAATCTTCCTACCTTGACATGATCCTTATAATTACAACTAAGGCATCTCATGTAGTTGCAACTTTCGCGCTCAACAGGTGATTGTAGCTAGAAGTTTGGTTCAGACTACAATTCCAACTCAAGAGGTTGGGTTTTCGAATTTGACAGTGAGAATGGTTTTCGTAATCTCTCCGTTGAAAATGGTGCCAATAATCTCGTATGCTCTTGTCTTCAACGGCGACGAAGCGAATAAGATGAGTCCAACAGAGAATATCTAAGAAAGCCAACGCCATGTGTTCGGAATGTAGCGGGTTAGAGTTCCTTGGGTTGGGATATAATGTTGCATTGAGCGGATATCTTATATATACTGCGGGAAGCCTATGAGGGATTTGGCAATACCTTTAGATTCACAGCCAACGCAGGTTTATGCTACATTTATTGAGATACCATCACAATGCGGCCCTTACGGGCCAGCCTGATAGCGTAAGTCTATGCTCACAGGGCATTTACAGGTGCTAAAACACAAAGTGGCATCTCATATGGCCTTCAACACCTCAACTACGGTTGAATTATTTGGTATGTTTTGTTGTTTTGCCTCATGTAGCACTAAAAATGCGCTATGGCCATAGTCTCGTTCACTAAAAATGCACTGTGAGCACAGACTTTGCCATCGTTGTAGGTGGATGCGGCTGGTAAACTTCATCAGTGAGTGAAGCCAGAATTTGGACAACATTTGTCTGTGAAGTCATCAGCGGGAGAGGATGACGGGGCTACACAGCGACTGATTTTCATTCACTAAATGTTCCAGCCCAACCGCGAGTTTGGCCATCTCGCGAATGGGCTGGCTAGCTCGAGAGCTAGTCAAATTCTGTAGTTGAGCCGGAGCTTAAATGAGAGGCACCTAATTATTTTGCAACAGAATTGCACACTAACTTCCCCAACATGAAAATAGTGAACATAGCAAACATATCGAACCAAGTGATTACCCCACGATTACCCCGCAACTACTATCGACCCGCCCATCCCCGCCAACTCCGCTCCCACCCCCAAGAAAATTACCATGTTGATCCGCGGATAGGCCGGCGATAGCACGCCATCAGCATTTCGACCCTTAGCAACGTCCGTGACTAGGTAAGGTACTCTATATATGATGTTGTATTGGCAATCCTCGTGCAAATCATCATGTGCCATCTTCTCCAAGCCGCCATAGGGGATTCAAGACAAAAAGAGCCAAATAGAGCCGTGGCAACAATCCATCAAATTAAAGTAATTAGTTAACAAAGAATTATTTGGATGATCTAATAGATGGAAATAGCTCCATATAATCTAAATATTCTAATAATACTATTTCAAATATAATTTATTATAACAAAGAAAAAGAAAAAGAATAGTTGTATGAGAGCCAGAAGGTCGGCAGTGTTGAATTCGATGAGGGTAAAAACTGGCCTCATCCTCTAGAGTTCGACTGTTAAGTGGGCTGGGACAAATTGCTCCATCTTGTCGACGTTGATGAGATATTCTCTTTCTCAGAGGGGACAGGAGAGTTTTGTATTTTTTCTTTATATTATCCCATTATATTACTGCTTAGTAAAACTTCTTTCGTCAACGCCACACCCCTATATCTCTCACCTGAGCCACCTGCGCATAGTATAACCTCCGGAAAGTAGCACTAAATTACGTGAGAGCGGCAAAAATGCCCGCAAGACCACCCGCCAAAGGAAGCAAGCTTCGGAAGCCGTTAAGTGAGATCCACTTGGAAACAAGGTCGTCAATCTCTGCACTTGCCTCGGTAGAAGGCTCGACCTCCAACTTATTCTTAGCCAAAAGGGCGTTATTTGTATCACTCATGAAGGCGATGGTGTAAGGGACAATGCCAAGAGTCATAATGGCTGCCGAGCAGTATAAAGTAGTGGCATTACGAGAGGCTTGGCGGAATAAAGGAGAGCTAGTGCGAACAGACCAGGCCAGGTAGAAGAAGGCGGAGGCTGTCAGTGCCGCAATAGGAGGATTTTGTGATTTCCCTGACTCAAATAGGTTTTTCCATGATTTGACCATACTTGTAGTCGATAACTGACTCTCGCGCCGAGCGCGTAGGAGCGCCGGTGCTGCGTTCATACTAAGGGCGGCAATGTTTCCTACCGAGTGCACTTGTTAGATGGCAACCACTAGGTAACGCCCGGAAGAGTTGTATAATGAAGCTTACCAGATAGCCAAGCAGCACCTGTGAAGCCAATAGCCTGGGCGACACGATAGCTGCGAGGGAACGCGTTCATTGTTGAGGTTGATTAGAGATGCTTTGACTGAAGTGCCGAAATAACTGTTCGAGGTGACAATGGACAATGACGAGAAAGAGATGATCAAGGTCGCGATGGTATGACGAAAATGCCCTTTTCAGGATCGAGGCCAAAGCTACCAGACGAGATTTAACGACTTGCGTAAATCATCGCGGGTCATCTAAGCCTGCAATATACTAGGTCAAACTTTTAAAAGTTGTACCATCTCGGACTCTGTCGGAGTTGCGAGGTACGTACTCTCTCCGCCTCTCTCGGGCTTTGCGAGTTGCGAGTTGCGAGATTCACTCTCGGGTTTTGCCGAGCCTATGGTGAGTGATCTGTTGACAGCCAGTCTAGAACATAACTCTGTTCACCTTGTTTATAGGGCGTATTTTAGGCATGTTCAAGTTCTCTTGGAGCTGAATTATAAGATTACCACCCAAAATCGTATGGTTTTCTCCGGTCACCGTAATCACTTTTCTCTTGGTAGTGGCCGCCGACGGATATCACAGAGTAGAGTATAGGATATATAATCAATTAATTATTTAATGATCTGAATGGGATACGTATTTATATAGCTGATCCTAGGGGTGCTCGAAGACTCCGAGTCTTAACCGCTCCTTGAGGGGCAAATCATAGCTTTCCACCAGAATCCCCAACATTTTCAACGTATCGTAGTTGCTCATAGTCTCATAATTCTACATCGAAGGTAGATTTATAAACTAGAGTTTCTTATATGAATCCTGTGCCGATCATGCATTTCTTGCCCTTTGGTGACAACAAGAAAAATATCTCAGGATCCATATCTTCATCGTTCATACCCTCAATTGTGGAAACCGTGGCATGAGGAAACTTACGGAAGAAAAGTGCAGTTGCAAGGCGAAGCTCTATTTCAGCCAAGTGCTGTCCTAAGCAGACTATAATTCTAACTGTTAGCCCTGTAAATCAACCTTAAGACAACAAGAACAAGGAAGACTAACCTCGTGACCCACCACCAAAAGGCATGTATGCATCTTTCATTTCCTTTGTAGGCGCCGTCCATCTACCTGGCTCAAAGGTTTCTGGATCTGGGAAGATATCTCCATTTCGATGTAAGGTGTAGGCCTGGGTAGATACAGTCGTGCCCCCTGGCAATCTGTGACCACAGAACACAACGCCCTCTGGTGGCACTATACGAGGCAAGGCGGATGGTGCAGCGCAGTATAATCGCAAGGTTTCTTTGACGACGTTATTTAGCCTTGGCAGACTGCGGAGATCTTGCTCGCTGAACTCTTCCGGTAGAGAGCGGAGCTCTTCTACCAAGGCATCTCTTATTTTAGAGTCTTTACACACAGCCCATGTCAGGTACGTCATGGTGTTGGCCGTAGTATCGCTCCCGGCGATGATGAACGCCATTGCGTTGTTTACAATGTCCCTGTCGGACAGTCCGTTGTCATCAGTGCGAAACAGTTTCTTAAGAAGCATAGGATAAGACTCATCCTCTGCAGCCACTCGTTTCGACCGCTCAATTGATTGTTCCGCGTAGTGCCGTAGGCGTTTTGCAGATTCAACTGCCGCCTCGAAAATAGGGATTGGAATTACTTTTGAGACTTTTGCCATAAATGGGAAGGTACCCCGAATACCCCCGGCAAGCCCGTTTGTTTCGATATCCATGATGTATTGGTTTTTCTGTAAAAGTTAATTTAGCACCAATTCTGCTATGTCGACAGTTTTACAGAATTTCGTAGGAATGCCTTACCTTGCCAGACTCTAGCATCTTGAAAGATTCTCCAAAACTGAGTTCCCCGATCACATCTGTCGCCATGAACATCCACCATTTAAGAACGTCCGCGGCACCTCGTTGTGACATCTCCTCGGAAATGCCTTTCACGGCCAGGTCTATGTTCCGACGAATGTACACCTCTACAAGCTTCAGTGATGATTCTGACATAGGTGATGAAAGTAGCCGTCGAAGATGTCGATGAAGGTCAATGTCGCTGGTATTAAATACATTCAAGACCGTCGGAGGCGTGAAAGACATATACCAAGACGATTTTTTGAAAGAACTTTTGACATTGTGAATCTGTTTTGTTGCAGCGATGTTGGAAACATGGACTTCCGTCGGGCTGACTCTGACAAGCTGACCTACATCACTTAGCAACGTAAACGGGCAATTTATGATGGTTTGGTTGTTTTCGTGAGGGCTTACCGTATTTGTTGTGAAGGTGATGGACATACAAGGCTCTTTTTCCTTTGATAATGTTATACTTGAGGACAATGGATGTCCATTTCGTATACCAAGGACCTGGAAGCCGAGACAAAGGGTTACTGAAGACAGCGTAAAGAACGATCTACGTGGTGTATGAGTATAGACTTGGCTAAATCAACTCACCAAGGCCTGAAGACTTCTTGTGGCTGATGGCGAACAGTGGTGACGACTTACTGTAGAGATTGCAACGGCAACGTAGACTATGGCCATGCCATTGTCGATGGGCAGAGACAAATTGTTGAGCAGCATGATAGATTGACACTGGTTTGTTTCTGTTCGGTGGCAGGATTGGAATACATGTAATTCGGAGACAGAAGGACTTCGGTGGTGAAAGTACTCGTATATTTTTCATTTTTTACCCCCTAGATTTCCCCGGTAGGTACTGTTGGGAACACGGCAACTATAGCGCTGTGACTTCTGGGACATCAGCATAAGGCAAGTACCGAATGCTTCTCCTATTTGGCTAGTGTACAACGGACTTGAAACATAGTCCGAAGGCCGACTCCAGCATCTTCAACTCAGAGATTCAAGCTTGTGGGGCTCTCTCGGCGTGGATCCAAAAAACACCATGGTACCATATATCCCCCACTTAGCTTGTGTCCACGTTCCACCTCCACCCCGCATTCCAAGTTCCTTTGCACCCCAGGCTTCCATCCCCCATACTCCATGTCAATTACACCCCTGAAGATCCGGGGGCAGGTCGGGTAGAGGGCCATGGTACCACGCTGGAATAACACATTCGCCCTTTCGGTCCTTGATAATATTCGCGGAGTTGGCGCAAAAATGCCTTCGACGAAGGATCGCACACGACATTGTGGGGCAAGGTACCGCTAAACGTAGCATCCAGATCCCTCCGTCTCGGCCGTTCTCCCCGCGTTGACGCATCGTCTTTGTTACTTATGGAGTTCAGCAGCCAGTGTCACTGAGAATGTCTGACGTAGCCCATTGATCAATCCTTCACCTAGTAGCCGCCGACAATAAACAAAAAATTACTTCGAGATGCCCAGCACGACAGATCTTCCAAAAGGGATGTTGGCCGCGCGTGCGCATGAGGGGTCCACAGAGGTTCATCTTGATACAATCCCCCTTCCTGAAATTGGTACTGTAGATGTTCTCATCAAAGTGGCTGCGGCTGGCTTGGCCTTCGGGGTATTTGCCAATGTGGAAACCCAACGGTATAAACACACTCCCACAGTTCTTGGACACGAAGTTTCAGGCACTATTGTCGCCATAGGCGCGGATGTCTCCTCGGCCAGCCTGGGGGACCGGGTGCGGCTACATCCTAACCTTTGTTGTCGACAGTGCAAGTACTGTGTCAGCGATCGGGAACAGATGTGCCTTGACGCGGCCATGATGGGCTTTCTCGGATTTGGAAAGGGAAAACAGCCTCTGTTTGAGACGTACCATAACGGCGGGCTAGCAGAATATGTCAAAGCACCATACTGGCTGATTGACACCATTCCAGAAAATGTGAGCTTCGACGTTGCTGCAAAGGTGCAGGATCTTGCATGTGCAGTACGGGCCCTCAAGTGTGCAGATCTCCAACCCAAGTCTACCGTCATTGTTACGGCAGCGACAGGCTCGATGGGAGTGTCCACTATTAAACTTGCCGAATTCTTCCCTATAAGTCGTCTCATCCTCGTGGCCCGGTCTGCTGAACGTCTCGAGGAGGTTCAGAGGTTGTCTAAGGTCCCAACAGAAGCCATTGCGCTCGATGAACTTGGAGATTGGCCCATAACAAAGGGCCTCGTGCAAAGACTACGAGAAATCGCCCCTGACGGAGCCGACGCTATCATCGACTACATGCCCGGCGCCATTGGCACTGACATCTGGCAAGTCATGGGTGGGTTGGGCTATGGCGGATCTCTCGTACACATGGGGGGAAACGGGACCTTGTTGCCGCTGCCTGTGGTGGCCCTAATGGTCCACTGTTGGAGGATTGTTGGTACGAGAGGGAATACAAGGAGTGACACAAAGTTTGTCCTAGATAAATTGTCGGACGGAACCTTGAACGTGGATGATTTAATTAGTCACCGATTTGCGCTACGTGATTTAAAGCAGGCGGTGGTGTCAATGACACATCGGTCTCTGCCTATGTGGATGGGAGTGGTTCATCCATGAGTAGCCAACTATTTTTGAAATATATTTATGTACAAAGTCATACACCTCTGAGCTCTGAGCTTTGAAATTAGTGCCAACTCCCTGACATTCATTACGAATACTAGACACACCCTTCATAGTGCTTCGTTGTGCGTTGACTCTTTGGCTTGTGGTAAGCCCAGGTGACTTTCTACATGGGTAAAGTTACACTGGTTCTATTCTGCTCTCTTTGGTCTAGCACGGGCCAACAAGCTGGGTGTCATGGCATGTTTCCCGTGGGGTTATAGTGGGCCAAGGGTAATCCTGGGGTACCGCGATGCTCCAAATACAGAAGAAACCTGGAGGTTGGCTCCAAGGCGGCAAGTCCGGAAAGTTCCCGGTCATAGCCATTGACCCTACTGACCAATGATAAATACTCGACCTCCAGCGTTTTCCAGGTAAAAACTTTATTGAAGATCTAAGATTCGACCCTCGTAGTTGGTTGTTGTAGCCAGTATAAACTTCCAACTAAGCCTCAATCTACAATTATGACTCTCCACAGCCTTCACGACATTGACCATGCTTCTGGAACATTTCGCTTTGTAGGAGGTACGTTTACATCCCCTACATCTGCATGAACCGACGTTTAAACTCATCATGTGAATTGAACGTAGCCGGACGACTTCAACATCAGAAAGGCACTCAAATCGTCCTCATTCCCCAACCAAACGAAAATGACCCCAACGATCCATTAGTATGACCTATGAAGTTGCAATCTCTGTGCCGTACATTAATTTTTCTACATAGAACTGGCCTATGTGGAAACGTCACGCAGCATTCTGGTCGGTCCTGGTCTTTGCGGGCCTGGCGAATTTCTGTGTCACTGGCCTCGCCCCGGCATTCAGACCACTCGGAATGCAGTTCCATCTTACCGAGTTCCAGTTGACATGGCTTATCTCTATTACCAGTCTAGGAATGATCCTTGGGTGCTTCACCGTGGCCCCGTTTGCATCAAAGTTTGGAAAGCGGCCTGTGTTTTTAGTCTCCGCATCTGTTTTTTTCGCTTGTAATATCTGGGCGGCGTCGAGCAAGTCATACATATCTCTATTGCTGGCACGATTATTTGCTATTTGGTCAGGTGCGTTCTGAAATACTCCTTTTGTCCTTCGATACGTATTGTATGGTACGCATGCTGACATTGATTCTAGCCGGCTGCTCGGAACCTCTAAGCATGGACATCATTAAAGACCTGTTCTTTCTACACGAGAGGGGCCTTCAATCGGGCGTCCTGGGTATGGCCTTTATCCTGTTTAGCACACTCCCGCCCCTTGTATGCGGATTTCTCATTGAAGCAAGGGGGTGGCCATGGTATCACTGGCTAGTATCGATCATTGCTGGGGTTGACCTAGTTTGTATTATTTTCTTCGTTCCCGAGACGCGATACAGGCGTGATCTACATCATGCGTTGGATGAGGCAGCTGTTCCGGTGGAAAACGTTGATGTTACTCCTCTGTCCAAAGAGGGCCTTGAGCCTCACGTATCCCACCTAGAGCAACAGCAAACATTTGGCTCGGCAGTAGCCAAATCTTATGTGCAGCAGTTAAGGCCGTGGTCTGGAATGGACCCTGACTCTCTTCTATATTCATTTATCCGTCCTTGGTTATTCCTAGCGTTTCCTGCTATAATCTGGACGATTCTGTCATTCGCTATCCACGTTGCTAGGTATAAGTCGTCCCGTCCATCTCTCAAAGCGGCACACAATACTTATCATATTCTAGCTTCATCGTGATTGTCACTATCACGCCAATTGTTTTGAGTAGCCCGCCATATCTCTTCACAATTAGCCAGCAAGGACTTACATTCATTGGTGCTATCATTGGCTCAGTGCTCGGCGGACCAATCTGTGGTCGTCTCGTCGACTACATCGCAAAGTATCTCGCAAAACGAAATGACGGAGTATTCAACCCCGAAATGCGTCTTCCCATTACAGTCTTCCCAATGTTCATCACCGCAGTTGGTCTTCTCATGTTCGGAATTGGTATCGGCAAGGGTATGCACTGGATCGTGCCTGTTATTGGCAGTGGCTTTGCTGCGGCGGGACTGTCCGCTATACCAAGTATCCTACAGCCCTATCTTCTTGATAGCTATTATGCTACTAGTCTAGATGTTTTTATTGTAGGTCAACAAGCGCTTTTTTATTCCTATGCAGTGAAAGCTAATTGGTTCCGCAGATGTTCCACGGCGGTAAGAACTTGATCGTATTTGTAGTAGCTTTTGGTATTGTCCCGTGGATCCATATGAACGGTATTGCTGTTGTTTTCGGGATCCTTGCCGCTCTCATCATTGTCATCGATTTTGGATGGGTGATATTCTATGTTTTTGGAATACACCTCAGGCAGTTAGACATGAAGAAAACCATCTTCCCTTTCAACGAGTTGTAGAAGCTACTGCTCTACCTCACAGTGTGCATGTAGTGGTTAGATATACCAATACATATCTTTGAACAAAAACTAGATGGCCAAGGTGTGCTCAAGTAGTAGTAGTAGAGCACACCTTATACTGTACCGCTACTCAGATATTAGATAAGTCTCGATCTCTTTCTTAAAGAATGTACTTGTACTGGATAAGAATTTTACCTCATCATTGATATTACCTGTGATATTTAGTGTATTATAAAGAAATGCTCTAACATTTAACTGCCAATTGAGTACCAGTGATGTTTATAGGTTTATTTAGGGACCAATAATGTATACACTCAATATAAATAATTATACGGGGACAAAAAGTTCCTCTAGCGAAAGCTTTCGTTTTATCATTCCCTGCTTGAATAAATACCTCACCAGCGTCTCAAGCGTTTTTCGGTTTTCTTCCACACCATATGGCCAAGGATCATCGCCAAAGACCTCCTTGATCTCCTCTAGCTCCGTTGGGAGCCATGGTAACATATACCGCAAAGCGCTTAAGAAACGCATCCGGTCCAGAGCAATGTTTTTTGATTTATTCAAAGCGTTGAACATATTCTTGGCGATATGCTTATTATTCTCCCAGATGTCTCTTCGGATGACCACTAGATGCATGATGGGAAATATGCCATGCTTCAAGTAGTACTGCTTCTCTTCCTTCTTTACATCTGGAAACAAGCGCTGAATATATGCCACCTTGCCAAGACTTGGAGGAGTCTCGGCCCCAATCACAGCATCGATAGATCCTTCTACTAGTAGTTCATCTAGAGATTTACCACTAGTGTTTGCGATAATCGAAACCCCTGGAAGCACAGATGCCTTTCCATAAGACGTGGCTGAAGAGAGAGACCCCTCGATCCACGCGATACTACTAGTGTCGACACCCAACTCCTCTTCCAAAAGACCCCGTATCCAAACAGCAGCAGTCATCGTGTAGAGCTGCACACCAATCTTTGCCCCATTGAGATCTCGTGGGGTTTTGATCCTGTTCGTGTTGATTACAATGAAACCGTGTCTGAAGAGCCGCGATGGGAACACCGGAATCGCGACCCATGTCCGGTCACCAGCCGCGTATCTGGTTATATATTCTGAGGCGGAGAGCTCCGAGGAATCATATGTAGGCCCTCCAGCTTTGGATTGATCATCGAAGAGAACGCGTGGATGGTTCACAACGACGAAGGTCAAGTCGATTCCCGTTGCTTTTACTTCTCCCGTATAGAGCGGGTTAACGCGGTCGTAAAGGCCGCATGCGAAGGACAACGGAACCTCAGCCATGGTTGGTTGCGCTATATAATATTAACTAAATAAGAAGTGGGAGCGACCTTTATATCTTTAGAATTCTTACTTCCACACACATAGATACCTATTGCAATATGAAGCGTGCATGAAGCGAGATAATGTGGGGGGCATAAGGAAAAGTTGTCGGGGAATCCTCGGCTTTACCTGGGGACGATGATATTGATACGTCCAGAAGAGAAATCTCTTCAGCGGGCTCTCGGATGGCATCGGCCCCGAGAAATCAAATGTAGCATGTGCAGTTTGCAGGTAAGTTTACTATTGAAGCCTATGGGTCGGAATTGATTGCAATACTTGCGTTGAATCTACAAGCCTAATTCCATGCAAATACTTGTGCTACCCAAATGCCCAGATGAGACCCGTACATTAGTCGAAGTGTCAAAAGCTTTAAGTCCTTTCATTCGTGACTTCTCGCCTACAGCACCCAGAATCTTTTTCTTGTTAATATATGGAGTACGGGCCTTACCAAAACTTTTGGGCAGCACAAGCGTTATTTATACTTTTATATATATTTTATGCTAATGACACTTCATTCAGTTAATGCTACTATACATATCCTGCCTCCTCATAATACCGTTTTGCTCCAGGATGAAGTGGAACAGGCGTTTTAGCCATATTAGAAGGAACAAGAGGATAACTCAGTGGGCTTCGCTCAGGTGGTATGTGAGCGTACTGCCGCTCGATGTCGGCTCTTGTCTCGACCAAGCACCAGGTGAGCAGATGTGCAACGTCATCAGGCATATCGTCGCGCACAAAAACAACAAAATCCGAAAACTCAACTGCTGGAGTTTCCTCATCTACGCCATCCCAAAAGCCTCCTCGAATTGAAGCGGGTTCAAACCCAGGCTGACGCGACAACGTATTCAAAGCCTCGGTCTCGGCTGGGATTGGGACCATTTTCTGCTTCTCTATAGCCTCCCTCCACCATGGTGTCATGATGGCTTCTTGTAAGACTGCATCAGCTTTACCAGCTTCCAAGGCAAATAGTGCATGTTCTGGTCTATGATTCAGGACCAAAGACCCGCCCCATGATTTCAAAGTCTCCTGGTCAATCCCATGCGCCTTCAGTAACCGCATTGCTACATAACCAATGAAATTCGTCCCGTCATCAATGGATGTCGCCAGACGGAGAGGTGGTTTCACACGACGTATATCATCCCATGTCTTAACACCGAATTTGGGATGCACAGCTAGCATCATTCGATCCCGTTGCGGCAGCACGGCTAAAGCCCTGAGACCTGGCATTGGTCCATGGGCGGTGAAAATACCCGTCCCGGTCAAGGCGGTTGTCATCAGCCCCGCTGGAGTGGCAATGCATAAATCAACTTCGCCATCATGGAGTTGATACAATGCCTCAATTCCTCCAGAGCGGATACTCCAGATGCCTACCCGGCTGCGTGAACCGGCCCGGTCACAGAATGCCTGTGTAAGCCAGGAGCAAATACGGTGGAAATTGGCTTGCCCCCAGTCTCCGACGAAGTGTAAGGTGATAGAGCGCTCGATTGAGGGTTCTGATTTCTGTATTCCGTCGCCAACGACCTCTGGCACGACGATCGACATGGAAGACATTAATAATCAAGTTGAAGACACACCTTTGCACTTGTTTTGGCGCCCAATTCGATCCCTTCTATCGTTTCGACGTAGATGAGTGCTTATGTGACAAGTCAATTTGGTTCTGGTTATGTACAAGACTTATAGCTAACTGTATAAATTTTTCAGCTTACAGGTTAATACAGAAACTGCTATGGCAGTAGTAGTAGGGTTGGACCACTCATCCGGTGTATCCCCGGCCTGCGAAAGCGCGGGGACACCGACCTCGGGCAGTGCTGGCCCCGAAGGCCGAGTTAGCAAGTCGACCTACAAATACATGTGGCTCAAACCCAACCGAACTTAAAGCAAGCACGACTGAAATAACCCGCTATCTCTCTTATCCCCACCTTCTAAATCTCCACCATTGAACCGCCAATCACCAACCGCCAGCCACTACCGAATCCAGTTTAGCCATCAATTACCAACATGGCCGTGGTCACGGAGTACCTAGACGCATATCCTATTGTGGACGATGCCCCGACCGAGCTCCAGCGCGACGAGGAGCTGCTCTTCGAAAAAGCTCAGGTTGGTCCAATCCGACTTTTACAGCATGAGTTACTTGGCGCCATGCACTTCCCTGTGGAATTTGTCCCTGCCAGATTTTCACCTCCGCTAGGGATCTATGAGTGTGACCATATCCGACTAGAATGGCAGCAGATGGGCAACTTCCGACAGCCCTTCTATCACCGTAATGCCGATGTCGACGAGATGTCATACCAAATCTTTGGGGATCGCACGCTGATGACCGAACGTGGCACGGTCGAGATAAGACCAGGAGACTATTCACGGATCCCGGTTGGTGTTGGACATGACAACTATGGAAGAAATGAAATCCATCTGCTCTTCTATATCCCTGCCCCTGTGACGGAATGTGGACCAGTTGCGAAGAAGGCAAGCCATACCATCCCACCATTCGAGGGATGGGATAGTAAAGTAGTCGCAGAGGTCATGACGGAATGTTTAGGGGGACCTGAATGTGACATTGCTTCGTCTGCGGTTGATGAGACGCTACTCCTAAATCATGCAAAGAGTCTTCCCAAGGACGATCTCATATCAGTCTTACGATCAACGGAGGCATCGAAAGGGGGCATCGAATGGAAGTATAAGTCAAAACATGTCTGGATTGGGCATACAGAATTATCGAAATCAACTGGTACTCCAAAGTATCGACGCCATCGTCGAGCCGAAGAGATCCAATGCCAGATTTCTGGTACGCGCACTGTGATCACGCAGCGGGGAATTATCACTCTAGAGCCAGGAGATTTTATCAACATACCAAATGGGGTTGCCTTCACAGACCATGTCACACACAATAGCACCCACATTACAGTTCTCACGTTCAAGAAAGCCGAAGCCAAGGGTGAAATTGTTAAGCATGCCAATCCTACTACCATGGAAGCTATTGCGGAACTTTTTCAAGTCTAAGCGATTTAAATAATCCTTTATAGTATTAGGTACATAGCAACATAAAATTTAACAACAAATGTAACATATGGTCTATGACGAACATTTTAACTGAAGTCTGTATTCTGATAAACTCTGCTATCCACATATCGAAGAAGAACTTGCCTCTATGAATTATGCAGTGTGAGACTACCTCCTAATACGAAATAAAGGTGCCATAATGGAAGTGTACAGTTTGGGGTATCGGATTTATTTGGCTATTATATAAAATAAAATAAAAAATATCGAAATCTGAGTGTACAGTGAGGACTATGCCAGAGGTTCACATGTAGTGGTGTCGAAATCTATATCCAAGGGGTTGCCCATTTCATATGTCACTAAAGTTTAACAAATTTAGAACATAATATCTCCAGAGCAACTACTATAACTTGGCTTATCAACGATTCGATCATCTGCACCACCTAATTCTCTCTTTTACTTAATTATATAGATAAGTCCAAATGGAGATCGTAAGTGAGAGTATTTAGCAGGCGTATTATAAGGCCTAACTACAGCGCTGTAGCGAATATAGTATGAAGGGCATAATACAGATACGCCTGGAATCAATTGCAGTTGAGTAAGAATAACTACATAGGGTGGTGGCGTAGTAGTAGTAATCGTCAAGTTTTGATATTTTTGGTGCTTTATTTGCATGTAAAATATGTTATGTGATACGACAAGTCAACTGCGCCAGTAAGCCATTCCATAGTTTGCCTCCTCATATGTTATGTCTTTTAATAATACGAACTTTTAGTTAACATTTAATATTGTTGTTAATCAAAACATCAATAGACTACAATATTAATAGTTTTGCCAATTTGAATGTATTTTATGTGAAACTATCAATTTCAAGAAGTTTTGAAGCCCGAGCTGTTATAAGCATTTCTAGATGCCCGCAATCTAAGTCTCACAAATATACAGCAAAGAATTCAAGCAGGATTTTGTAACCTCTTTCGTACTCCTCCCGGTTACGCTGTGTCTCGAGATCCGCACGCGCTGTCATGAAACCATGTATCTGGTCGTGAAAGGTCTCAATGCGCTTCTCGACCTTTAGGTTGTCCGCGAATTCCGCGTGATCTTTGGTCGACTCGTCTTTAGATGCAATTGACAAGAATGGGACTATGACATTTGTTGCGTCATCAGGGTTCAACATGGCTGGGTGAACTTGTGCAGCGGCCTTCCAAGGAGTGCCCTCTGTGGATGTTAGGGTTACGGCCTTGCCTCCCCAGCAGAACTATATGAGGCTGTTAGGAACACATGTGATACCACGAGGTTAAGCACCGAATGAGACCTACGCCGATACATCCCCATTTATCAATCTTGTTGTAAGATTTGTTGAGAGACTTTAGGGTGTCGGGAATCTGTTTGATCGCCGTTGGAGGACCATGGGTTTTGAACCAATTTGGAAGGTGCACTTTCTTTCCTTCATCGCTTGCAAACCATACTTTTTGCGCGTACTCGCCGTGCAAGAAGTCAGGTATAAACACCTTGTATTGGTGGTGCTTGTCGGATGTAGCAAGAATGTCGGCGCCCTGGAGAGTTTGGCTGGCAAAGCCAAAGATATCGTAAATTAGGAGAATACCAGCTGTAGCGGTTTCCGGACCAGTGACATCTATTAATGAGTCAATCATGAATTTTATCACTCCTTATAAGGGCTTGACATTACAGGTCTTTAGCCCACCAATAGTCTCATATTTGCCCAGTTCTTGATAACCTTTGGCCACAATTGGAGGAATTGAGCAGCAAGCTGCGGAGTCACCACCTGGTGCGGCCATAATGTAAGGATGAAATTTCGATTGGGTTCGAAATCTAAACCGTCTTGCAATCGTGCGGAAGCGAGTTGAGGATGAAATATTTGATGAAAGAGTCCGGAAGACTGAAGCAGAGCTCAATACAAAGGCACTTTATTTTTAGTAACGACGTGGATAGCAGGGTTGGAGATAATATAGGTTAGACCCAAATCGATTGTGTGTTAGCACAGAGGGAGGATTCAATGGTCCACAAATCTGATATCCACCCATATTTGGGTTATACCCGCGTCTCCGTGCATTCCCCGGATCACTTTGGATATTACCTTTCTGTACTTATACCCCTGTCCCCGTGCATTCCCCGGCTCACTTGAACGTTATGCTGCTGTAACACCAGAAGCCTGAAAATTTGTTTTGATTCGTTAATCACGTGGAGACCTTTTATGGGCCTTTGTGCCCGGCAGGTGAGACTCTCTACCGCTGTTTGTACTAGATAATGTGACCTGACCCCACACCAACCTCTGTTACTGATTGAGTGCCGTCAATGTTGATTCCTATAGCATCAAGGCTGATTAGTAGACCTATGTGGGTAAACTGCGTAATTTAGGGTGGTTTTAACTCGATGTAGAACTACGACTCGTTCAATCAAGTCTTCTACCAACTGCAATACGTATTCCGCACTATTTGGCCTCCAAACCCTGGTCTAAAGAGCATAGATACTGGCTGTACACATTTAATGAGACGTGTATGTTTATATATTGTGATATATATGCAGTATGAGATGGATTTTTGAAGCATAACTAGTAATTCGATTTATTTGCCATTTCTTTATCTTTAAGGATTTACTTGGACCATTTGAAATCACGTTGTGGTTTTGATTTTATTGTCAGTCCCAGTTGAAGGTATGTTGAAAAGGATAGTTCACGTTCGTCAGGCTAGGTCGGTTTTTTACACGTGAGCAGTTGCTAGACACTCGCTGCTTGTATCCTTTGTCCTGTAAAACCCAAGTGCATTCAACAAGGGCTTGTCGTCAAATCGGTATAAATAGACGTTCTCCTTCTCATCCGCAAAGTGCTCATAAGTGTACCAAGCTGGTATACAGAAAGTGTCACTCTTCTTCCATGTTATTTTCTCGCCATTGACCAGCGAGTAACCAGATCCTTCAATAATGTGGTATACAGAGGAGGCCGTTTCCTGGACCATAGGTGACTTCTTTCCGGCGTTCAAGCGCTCCGCACATCCTCCCAACGACTTGGACACTTCGCTGCCGTCACCTCTCAAATATCTCTTAACAACATAGTCTTCCTGCACGGAGTCGAGAGCTGCCTTCATTCTGGACCACGGAAATACAATCGGACTTGAACTGGTGTCCACATTCTCTGCTGGGTACCGACTCTCCTTGTAATGCTCCACAAAATGAACCGGGAAGTGAACGAAAGAAGGTAGATCTAAGCCATCGAGCCAGATCATTGGTCCCGATCCATCTTTTCCGTGATCGTGCCAGTTCCATGTTGGAGTCAAAATCACATCTCCACGGGTCATGTTAATTCGACGGCCGTGGACAGCCGTGAACCCGCCGGTACCCTCGATAATAAAGCGCATTGCAAAGGCCGTGTGACGATGTGCAGGTGCGGTCTCATTTGGCATAACGAGCTGGAGACCAGCATATAGGGTGTCCGTTGTGTATGGCGCAGCTTGAAGCTCGTTAGTAACAAACCCCTTATAGAGATTTCCCACTATGATAAGGAGAGAATAAGACTAAAACATGAAACAAACCTCTTTCAGGATTCACCAACATAACCACTCTTCTCTCCGCTTGTTTTTCGGTTATCTCCTCGCCCGCGCGAAGAAGATGAGGCCTGATTTTTTCATAGCTCCAGAGGTGAGGCTTGGTGGTTGGGTTTGGGAGGGGTGGGTTTAGTTTGTTCATCTGCGCCCACAATGGCTTTGTGTTCTGCTTCTCAAGGTCGTTAATGAGGGTGTCCTTCACCCCCGCAGAGTTCGAAGTGTCATTGTTGTGAAGGCCCAGAGTTGAGCTGACTGTTTGAGTTTGTGATGCCATGTCCGATAGCGTTCAAATTGTGTTTGATACTTATTTGTTGCCAATCAATATTGGGAGTCTACGGGCGCATTTATCTTCATCCTTAGAAGACAACCTTAGCAACTGTAGCAATTCCTCATTCTATCGTTTTGCCACTACGCGGTTGAGTGAGTTGTTCTTGTGGGGGCAGAGCGGAGAGCAGGGTATACCGGGGATACATCGGATGTCGTCGGGGAACAGGGACTTGGCCTCAAACTCGTGGAGCATACCCTGTAGGCATGTATCATAGTGCTCCGTTCCTGGGTTTACCGGAAGGCTCCGGCGGATCAATACCACTACTGTCGCGTGCGGTTGATTAAAGCACCAGGTGATATCGCGGCGTCGTAAACGCATCGCCAATAAAGTCGGCGCTCAATCGATGCTGAGTTCAGGGCGAAATTCACAACAACACTGATACCAGACAAGACATCACAAATTACCAGCGCAATGTCACCAGCCTTGGAAGAACAGCCATTAGCCAATGGGACCAATCACCAGCCAGCTATACGCATCCATATACCCTTAACTCCACCAAAACATCCAACTCGATCTCTACAGTTCCTAGACGAATTGAACGGTGAACCGGCCAATTTGAAGGTCTCACTGGAAGCCAAAGTTAAACTGAATATAATCGTCGTGGGTGCAGGGTTGGGGGGTTTGGCGTGCGCAATCGCGTTGGCTCGACAAGGACACAAAGTTGTAGTCTACGAACAAACAGTAGTTCTTGGAGAAGTTTGTCCACCTTATTTGACATATCTAGTAATGAGCTGATAAAATCTAGGTTGGAGCAGGGATACAAATACCATCTAATTCCGCCCGCTTGCTACATTCGTGGGGTGTGGGAACTTTCCTCGAACCTCACGTTGTGGAGCCGAATGGCATGACATTTAGACGATGGGAGGATGGGACCGCAATAGGGTATACTAAATTGGTACCTGACTTTCGAAAGAATTTCAAAGCTCCGTACTATGTTGTGCATCGCGCACACTTCCACGATGCTCTCTATCAGAGAGCATTGGAGCTTGGTGTCGAAGTAAGACTAGCAAGTCGAGTTGAAAATTATGATTTGAGCAGCCCAAGTCTCACACTTTCGTCCGGTGAGGTAGTATCTGGAGATCTGATTGTTGCTGCTGATGGTGAGTTGATATTATTTGCGGGCTATTACGCAGTTTGTTAACAAATAATAGGAATTAAATCGGCAGCAAGGAAGTTGGTGCTCGAAGGGGAAGATAAACCACCGCAACAGACAGGTTTTGCCGCCTATAGAGCGACTGTTGATGTTGAAAAGATGAAGACGGATCCAGATATCTCGTGGCTACTTGAAAAGCCATCTTTGAACATATGGATTGGAGAGGACCGCCATGTCATGTCGTATACTATTGCTGCAGGAAAGTCATTCAACATGGTCCTTTCACATGTAGACCTTACGGATCCCTCAACTTGGAAGCCAGAAACCGCAGTTGCTGACATGAGAAAAGAGTTCTCGGGATGGGACCCAAGGCTGCTCAAGGTCATCAACCTGGTTGAAAGCACTCTCAAATGGCCGTTGATGATGGGTACCGACCTGAAGACCTGGATTGGACCGGGCAAGAAGGTTCTGATTGTGGGCGATGCTGCACACCCAATGGTACCATACATGTCGCAGGGTGCAGCAATGGCTGTTGAAGACGGTGGCGCTCTGGCTGCCGTCTTGTCACTTATAAGCGATATTAAAGAAATCCCTAGTGCCCTTAAAGTCTTTGAGGAAGAGCGTATGAAACGCTCTAAGCAGATGCAACAAGCCAGCTTATTGAACGGAAAATTATGGCACTTTCCTGATGGACCTGAGCAACGGCTCAGGGATGAATCTATGAAACCAGAGGTCGAAGGTAGAAGTTTCAGCTGGAGCGCGAACCAGTGGAGCGACCCTGTAACACAGTGGTGGGCATATGGCTACGATGCGGAAGAAGCAGTAGTGGCAGCCTGGAATAATAGCAATGCTAGTCAAAACCCATAGAGAACCCCAAATACAGTCAAGCATGTTCATCGAAAGGTTTCATCTTCGGAGTGTGATTAATGTAAAGCTATGAGTGTTATTTATAGGTGATTAGAATACATAACAATGCTCATCTATATGTTCCGGTCGAGCCGCGAATAGATCGAGTTCGCGAATGGACTGGTTGACCCGCTAGCCAACCAGTCCACCTACGAATATTGTAGTTCGCGAACAGACTAGTCCGCTCGCGAATTGTATTGTATTGTAGAAGTAATCAATTGATCTATATAGCTACGTTTCCTACTGTGTCTGCCCGTGCTCGTTTCCAACGAGGCCTCTCAACTAGAGCTATTTCTGTACGAGTAGTTAGACCTGATAAATTACCACAGTTATGATCATCGTTATAGCGGTGTACACTACACTCCTTAGCTTTCTTATAGCAACGGCAGCGCTTTGTACTACACTGCCCTTTACATTGGCATAATATTCCAACCCATGCGCTTGTAGAAGCCTCTCTAGCTACAAGCCCTAGCGTTACTTGCTTTGTAGAAGTAGGAATAATGATATCAAACCATAGAGCTTGCTCTACAACTCCAAGTGAATTTGTAGGGATAAGGCGTTGTATAATACCAGAGTATGTAAGAACCTGATATCTATGAGGGTAAGGATCCTCTATAATTCGTGCAAATAACCTCTTATTATCAGTTGAGGTTCTATCCTCTCGAGGAACCTTAATAGAGACTATAGCTCCAACCTCAAAGTGCTGGATATTGTGCTTCTTAGTGTACTTGCGTATCATAGGAACCCTTGCTCTTTGAGTAGCTGCTATAGCTCTCTCAATTACAGGGTCGGGTGTAGCCTGAAGCTCAGTCCTAGGCTGAGCTGGCACTCGAGCCCGGGTCCTACGCCGGAGCTCGGAATTGAGCTCTTGCTCTGGCTCTAACTCGAGCTCAGAGCTGAGCTCGAAATTGAGCCTTGAGCTAGAGAGCTCAATTATAGGCTTAGGGGCTCGAGCACTAATTCTTAAGCTCTCGAGCTCAAGAGCAAACTCTGGGTCAGCCTGGAGCTGAGATAGAGCTCGGGTCTGAGCTCGAGTAGGAGCTCGACGATAGAGCTCGGAATTGAGCTCTACTTCAAGCCTAAGCTCAGGGCTAGATCTAGGCTCAGAATTGAGCCCTGAGCCAGAGACCTCAACTCTGGCTCTAAGCTGGGCTTTAGCCTGAGCTCGAGCTCGAGTTCTGAGCCTATCTCTAGCTCGAGTTCTAGCTCGAGATTGGAGCCTAGAACCGAGCTCAGGGGCTCGAGTTCCGGGTTGAGCCTGGAGCTTAGAATTGAGCTCGAGCTCTAGCTCTCGCTGCCGAAGCCGTGGGTCGATTAGAGCTTCCGTCTTAGACTTAGGCTTAGACTGGAGCTCACTCTCAAATATTGGTGCCATCGTTAGGTCTTCCTGCTCAACTCCAATTGAGAGATCCTTCCGGGCCTGGCTATTAAGCCAGTCAATATGAGAGCTCCTGTCTCGGAATAGAAGCTCAGCTGGCGCACACCCAATTGTAGAGTGGAATTGGGTATTCATTGCGAGCGTAACTTCTAGTAGCCCATCCTTCCATTCTGTAGACCCATGATCCATTTTCCATGCCCGTAGCTTTGCTTCAACAACCCCATTTGCCTGCTCAACTAGGCCTTGGGGTTGAGGTGATCGTGGTGCTCCATTTACTACCTGTATTCCATACTTCCGTAGTAGAATCAGTAGAGGCCCCTTAAATTCCTTTCTATTATCAGCTTGCATAATCTTAGGAGGTAAGAACGCTGCAATAAAGAGAGCAAAGCAGTCTGCAATAGGCTCTGCATGCTTGCTTTTCAATGGGTATAGCTGTGTATATTTCGAGAAGTGATCCTTTATATGAAGAATCCATTTATACTGCCCTGAAGGCTCATGGCGCATATCAATTAGGTCAATTTGAACTCTCTCCCATGCTCTTCCACTTATAATAGGGACCAATGGAGCTTTTGTTGTATTTGGTCGATTAAGAGTTGTAAGGCCTGCACGTGAGGGACCGTCACGTGCGCGCCTCCCCCATGGGGGTGCCCTATTGTGGAGCCGCTCGGCAATTGAGGGCACCACGGGTTCTAGGATAAAAGAGGCTGGAGGCCCAAGAAGAAGGCCTCCAGTCAATAGTCGCTGTATCTACGTAGACCTATTGAGCTTACAGAATACGATCCTCCTTTCCTGCCTTCTGACCTGGTTCCCTGGACTCCCGTGAGACCCTTAGGCTTACGATCCTTACAAGAGTGCAGTTCTTACACTGCTTAAGAATAAAAGCAACCTCATGCTTATTAATACCATAGTATTTCTGTTGAACTATTGCCCATACTTTATCTCGGCCTGCATGTAGGAGTTGTAGATGCTCATTAATAATAAGATCAAATACTTCACTCTCTTGAACTATATAGCGTGCCTTATGTGTAGCGTTACTATTCCGGTAGAGTTTATCTTGAGTAATATGGAACTCTGTAAGAGCACGGTGCTTTAGTCGAGCATCAATAGCATCTATTGCCTTTATATGTGGAGAGTTGAGGAAAGTGAATATCCGTTGCTGCTTTATAGGTGTAATCCGCTCCCGGTTTCTAGTTTGGCTTCCATCTTCGCTCTGGCTTTGGATATAGGCTTGGAAAGCAGTACGCACATCGTTAGGAAATGGATTTATAGAAGTAATAGTATTATCCATTATTAACGGTTAATATAATAAAGAAAGGAAAGGGTAAAGCGAAGGAATTGAGGTTTCTATTCTACACCGCTATATTCCTACACCGCTACTTCTATAATTTGTGAGCGGCAGCAGCAGCTGCTTACGAATTACAATTACAATTTGTGAGCGGACTAGTCAATTCGCGAGCGGACTAGTCTGTTCGCAAACTCGATCTATTCGCGGCTCGGCCGGAACATATATCATTATACTAGGCTGACCGGCAGACAAATCCCTCGACTAATCCCCATTTTTAGACCACCTCCACATATGACTCTGTAGGAGCTTATGGTTGAAATATAGCCCGTAGCTAGATATTGCACATTCTATCTGACTATCTTTGGAACTAAAGACACGACTTTTATACTCTTGCAGAGGGATTCTACTTCAATGGCGCTGGATGAGGTAGATGTAGGGTCGTTAGAAATAGAGAATGAATGGCGGCTTATGTAACCCTAAGATATACATCTATCATGGCACTGCTCATGTTCTTAAGTTGTATTGGCTTATTAGCCTCAAATCATAGTGGCTTAGTTCACGCCCATGTTAAGATAAGATGCGGCAATTCTTGTGTATTTTTGACAATGGTGACATTGGTAATGACGCTTATTATCACGCGAACTTGACACCATTCTTTAACGTACCGATTCCAGATATTTCCACTTCCATTACGGTTCCAGGGACAAGATATTTGGGGGGATTAAGGCCTGCCCCAACCCCTCCCGGAGTTCCCGTCATAATCACGCTACCTTTCTCTAGCGTTGTCCCAGAACTCAAATAGGAGATCAAATATGGAACGCCAAAGAGCAAATCTCCTACGCTTTCGTCCTGCCTCACTTCTCCGTCAACAATGGTTTTCAGGTGGACCTTAGAAGGATCTTCGATCAAATCTGCATTCACCAAAACGGGACCGAGTGGAGCGAATGTGTCGAATCCTTTACTAAACCCCCATTGAGGGATGCGACCAGCAAATGCAGGGTCTCTTTGCAATTTTCTTGAGGAGATGTCGTTTCCACACGTGTATGCTCCAACATATGACAGCGCATCTGCTTCAGAGACATCTTTGCAATCGCGGCCGAGTACGAGGCACTGAGAACGCAGTCAGACGATGGATGCTAGGAACATATCGGAAGTAAAAGAATAAAGACATACCAGTTCACCCTCATAGTCTGCTTGGTCATCTTGAGCAATTTTAGGAATAATCACATCTTCGTTGTGGCCAATGATAGAAGGCACTGGTTTAAAAAAGATGAACGGGAATGGAGGTGGCGAGCGGCCAGCTTCCTTGACTAGATCTGTTAGTATTGTCTCGATCAAATCTTGGTGTCTGTATCTTACTATGTTTTGCATAATTCAGCCCAACACATCTAAGGATTGGGACCTCTTCACGAGTGAGAGGTCCAAGCAATTCTTTCACAGTGACTATTTCGTCGGACACTTTGGTTGATCCAGTCGTATCGTAAATATCTTTACCGGTGATAACTTTCGCCTGAAGCTTAGTCTCGGGTGTTGTCTTTCCAAGATCAAAGTCAACTGATGGCAATATTGGCTCTCCCCGGAGCACGCGCCCGTCGGTAGCTACAAATCGGATCAAGCGCTCCCAGACAACCATTGCGAACGTTTTGATTTCAGTGGAAGTCCTGAACGCCCTTTTCAATGATATGGTATTACAATGCATTATGATCGCACCACGGGCTTACGTATTGGTGTATTGCCGGATGTCCCCGACTTTCGCGGAGTCGTCGGAACTGTAGGTTAGCGTTGTTCTGGCCTAAACTTCTGGCCTCGTTAGGCTAACTAGGGGGTCTCCGGATCGGACTTTTTTCTCGACCCCACTATACCTGGCACTCATTCACGTGTCTCCCAGGAACCAGGGACAGAGGGGTCGCTCACTTAGTAACGATTTAGAAATAGGATGTTTACCTGTTTCAATATGGATTTTACAGAGACGCAGCTGCTGCAATGTTATCCATCAAAGTGACGAAGAAGTTATTTTGTAGACATCTGCACTATAGCCAGTTTAGAACCACGCAGCTGTCATGCCCCGTTGTTTATTAATATGCCCAGGTAAGCTTTCAGACAAAATTGCCTATATTAATTTTGATAAGGACATACAAAAGCAGCATATGAGGTTTATATTATCTCAATGTGAAGTAATCCGTACTATCTATGTATATAGTAACTTAATTTGGAAGTTTAATTACAGCTCGGCCGCTAATCCCGTTGAATCGCAACTTCTCCAACACTCCATCGAGATCTTGAAAGTCAAAGATATCTACAATAGCTTTGATCTTTCCTTCCGAAGCCATTTCCAGCAAACCTTTCATCTCCTGCTCGGTCCCGACAGAGGAACCAAAGACACTGATACCTCGCACAATCATCATGAATGGACTGATAGGTAGTTCCTCCATCGCGAGTCCAACACAAACTAAAACGCCGGTATTGCGAAGTTGAGCTATTGCTTGCGTGTATCCGGCCTTATTTCCAGCCAAACAAACTGCGCCGTGGACTCCATAACCGTTCGTCAGCTCTTTTACCTTTTTCTCAACGTCATCTACTTTAAAGTCGAGAAAGCATGTGGCGCCAAGCTCCAGGCACAATTTACGCTTCGACTCGCCAGTATCAACAGCAATAACTTTAAAACCAAGTGCATGGGCAATTTGTACGCCACTGTTTGAGTTTTTTAAGTTAGCTTAAATTCTTGCTATATCACAGGCTTTTGGACTTACAGATGTCCAAGACCGCCGCCGGCTCCTGGCAACAGCAGCCACTCGCCAGGCTTCAAACGCAGTTTTAGTATGGCAGAGTAAATAGTTATTCCAGCTATTGACTAGTGAGTTCGATATCATAGTAACAACTAGTATGACCCACCACACAGCAGAGGGGCAGCCAGCTCGGAGCTGATGCCATCAGGAATGAAAGTCAATGGTTTCACCTGAGAACAAATATATTCTACCAGGAGTAAGTGTTACTCTTTAGGGAAACACAAGGTTGAATTATACTTACGTTGAAATGTTCCTGAAACGTTCTATAATATAATAAGTTGCTGTATTTGTTATTGGCTTGCAAAGCTTTGGTGCTTACCCTGCCAGGATTCTTTTGATTTGGACAGTATGTTACATCTTTGGAACATATCTCGCAGTTATCGCAGTACTCATACAACCACCTGTAACATGGTTAGTTGTTTATGAAATCAAATGACATTGAAAATTAGTACTTGATTCCTACTCGTTTTCCAATGAGCTCCTGAGAAACGTTTGAGCCAGCTATAACAGTTTAGCCGGTAATTTTAACGGTTTGAAGCCATATAGAGGTAGGTTAAACGCGCAAAATGGGCCTAGTCTTACCCCTGATGATGTGTCCAATGCCTTCATGTCCGGCAATATTGACTTGCATTGGCGTCTTGCCTGTAATGCTGTACAGGTCTGAATGGCTTAAAAAACGTCAAAATTTTTGGTCATTGTTTCCCATTGTTTCATGGTACTAATTAGCTTTGAAAGACTTACCAGACACCTGTGTAGTCCAACTTAATTAGAACCTCTTCTGGTGACGGACTGGGAATGGGAAGGTCGTCGCGAATTAGTACACGTGCATCTGGACCAGGTTTTTCCACCCATGCCCCGATCTGATGTTCTGTAACTACAGTCATACTCGATTCTTAGGGTTACGTGATTGAAGAAAACAGAATACCTTGTCCCTAAATCATCAAAGTTGAGGTGTGTAGTTGTGTTCATAGCTTAGACGATTTGCAGGTTATCCCATCGCCGCGTATATACCGGGATGTCACACCCGAAGTTCACTGGTCGATGTTTGCTACCAAAGTACTCCACCTTAACAACACACATATATGTATGATTAATTTGCAAACATATAATAGAATAACAGGTTGTCTGCTCTCATAATATATTTATCTCCCACCACATTGAGCCTTTAGATGTATTACCAGGAAAATGGATTCTGAATCACAAATGAGAGTACCTTTGATCATTGACGGACTCGATGTCTTCCTACCAGACCATAGACTTACTTTTACACCACAAAGCTCCGGCTCTGATGGTCCCTCCGGATGCCAGAGTAGTGCCCAGGGCGCTGATACTGCAAGTTGCCATGCGGCAGTAGAATCTAGCGCTAGAGCTTTCAAGTTATGGAGCCGAACATCTACAGCCCACCGACGACGGCTATTGCTCGACTTGGCAAATTTATTGAAATCCAAGGAAGAAGAAATCCGAGCAATAATGGAAGAGGAGATCCACGCTACACCTTTGTGGTCGCATATCAACTTCGAGGACAGTATTCTCATGATCGAAGAAGCAGCATCGCTCATCACCTCTCCAATTCTCTCGGGAACCCTACCGGCGTCTCAAAACCCGGAGTCGCAGGTTCTAATTCTTACAGAACCATTGGGTGTCATACTTGGAATTGCTCCCTGGAATTCCCCTCTCATACTTGGTTTCCGCAGTGTCCTTCCGGCCATTGCAGCCGGAAATACGGCGATTCTTAAGGGCAGCGAATTGTCACCACGTGTTCATTTCTTCGTTGCAGCATTGTTTCGTGAAGTTGGTTTCCCACCTGGTGTCTGCAATTTCCTTCTTCACCGAGCAGAGGATGCAGTCCAAGTATTTGATACGATCATCGAGCGACCGGAAATTAGAAAATGTAATTTCACTGGAAGTACTGCAGTTGGAAGATCAATTGCAAGCAAGGCTGCAAGGGAATTGAAGCCGTGCTTGCTAGAGCTGGGAGGTAAAAACTTTGCCATTGTTTTGGAAGATGCAGATATTGAAAAGTCTGCGAGCATGGTTGCAGAAGGCGCCTTCTTAAATGTAAGAAACATTCACCTAATGTTAGCATTCTTTTCAAAAGCTTACACGGCTCCACAGAACGGGCAGATCTGTATGTCGACGGATACCTGCTTGATTGCCACCCAGGTGTTTTCTAAATTCTGGGAAGCTCTAATCTCCATACTCCGAAAACCAGGTTCCACGTCGCAAATGACAAACCTAATAACAACGGCGGCCTCTTCTCGCATTGCACATCTAAAAGCCGATGCCGCTGCCAAGGGTGCAACTCTTCATACAGCAGTACTCGAAGAGGATGCCAAAAGCGAAATACCGAAGCAGAGAGCCAATGTACCGACAGTACTTAAAGGTGTAACCCCTGAGATGGACATATATTCTCAGGAGAGTTTCGGCCCGTTGTTGTCAATAATTCCTGTTGGGACAACAGATGAAATTGTTGCTATTGTCAACAAATGCAAGTATGGTCTCTCGGCTGCAGTTCACTCAAGGGATCACTATAGAGCACTGTCCCTAGCCAAGGAATTGCAGGTTGGCGCTGTACACATAAACGGGGTAACGGTGCATGATGAGAGCACACTCCCACATGGTGGGTATAGGGACAGCGGTTGGGGCAGGTTTGGAGCGGGGTGGGGTTTAGCTGAATTCGTACAGACGAAAACAGTGGTGATGAACAAATAAGGGGATAATTGAAGGGTGAGATATAAGAGTCACGTGATCTACAAAGTGGCAAAAAGCCAGTGTTTTAGCGCATTTAAGATGCGGGACCTTGCGGGCCAGGTCATCAGTCATCACCTCCCTCTTTTCTTTAGTGTGAATCTTACCTACTAAGAAAGATTCACCCACGTTTTCAGATGTGGAGTTGCGGGGCAAGTGGCGCCAACACAACAATACCATTGACCAGCCAATCATCAACTCAAATTACTCATCTCCAGTAGCTAAATGAAGTTAGTTTTGACCCGCATAGCTCTGGGACAACAGGGTTCGTAATTCCGTTATATACGCGGTGCATCCCCGCAAACTGCTACGGATGATATTACTCACTTCCAGCTGATATCTATGCTCTCTTCTTCTCCCCGGATTTTCAGGTAGTTGGTTGTACCAGCACAGTTTCATCCCCACCAAACCGGATGTTGATTCCGGTACTTCAACCCGTATGCCTGTGTCGTGGACAGAATGTGAGGGCGGCGCTGGGGCAGAGACATCAGGGCCCAAACGGCGAAGGATTTCCCTCGCCTGTAGTGCATGCCGAGCCAGAAAGTCACGTGTATGTTCACAAGCTTTCCTTTTGATACTTTTGATACACTGGCATGTTATTTGCACAATGATTTCATGTTCAGTATGTGCATGTATCGGGGATTATTGCGTCGCTTTTCAGACGAGAGACAAACTTGCTACCCTTTCTCTATCAGTTCATACCATACATCAAACAAAATGCGTCGTTTCCTTAGCATTCGTGACTGACGTGAATTAGTGCGATGGAGCGAGGCCCAAGTGTTCGGCATGCACCGAGCTGAACTTCGATTGTGTATACATTCAATCAGCATCGAGTTCCAATGTAATTGTTGGAAAGGAATACCTTACTGGTCTTGAAGAACGGCTGAAAGTTGCGGAGGGGAACATACTATCTCTCCAGGAATCTCAGTCTCGACATCAGCAGCAGCTACGCTACGAGAACGTCAACGAAATCGCAACGAAAAATCCCGATGGTCAAAATACAAATGGAGAATTAGCACCTCATACCAATTATATCCGACCTATTAATGGGTCGGAAGCTCCTCATGTCGTCACGCTAGAGGAGGAAATCGATGAGGTGGGAACTGTCATTTTCAGCGTTGAAGAGGATTGTGGCTTTTTTGGTGAGTACTGTGGGACTTCAAAATTAACTCTCCTGACCAACTTTAGGACCCTCATCAAATATTGCCCTCAACCGTCATGTGTCCCGTGCAGTGTTAAGGCTCTCTCGGACTCACCAAACCTTCCCCAACATCACTGATAAGGAGAGCGAAAGACTGCATGCGGAGAGAGGAATCATGAGCGCTTCGAGGCCATCATCTCCATCCGGCCCCCGCTCACATAGACTGGCAAACACTAGTGGTAACGAAACAGCCGTCAACATATACAGTCTTCCATCCGAAGAGCGAACTTCCGAGCTTATTTCTCGATATTTCCGCGATACCGGACTTCTCTTTCCCTATATCCACGAAGAGACGTTTTGGAAATCGTACTATGAAATGAAAAACAGCAATTTCACACGAACGAGAAGATCATGGCTAGGCTTGCTTAACATTATTATGGCATTGGCGACCAGTACAACCATTGACACAGGCTCCAGCGCGGAAGAGAGGCTCCGAGAGTCCGATATTTACTACCAACGGGCAATGGGATTATGTGAAAAGCAGATGATGCGCGGTACTAGTTTCGAAATTGGTAAGTAGATCAAAAGATCTTTCTCGTCTAATTGCTGAGTTCATGGCTAGTACAATTTCTCCTCGTTATGGGCCAGTACCTTCAGGGTACTCAAAGATCGGTAGAAACCTGGTCAATTCATGGTCTCGCCGTCAAAGCCGCTATACAGCTTGGCTTACATTGCTCTAAAGTGTCGGGACATCTCTCTCCACTAATGCAGGAGTATAGAAAGCGAACATGGTATGGGTGTGTAATACTTGACCGCACACTTAGCATGACCTTCGGAAGGCCATCAGCAATCCCAGACGACTATGTAGTGCTCGATCTTCCGTGTAATGTTGAGATGAACAATCCATCTGGTGTGGTTGACCCAAGAACGGAGGCGAGCTTAGGCTTTTTCAACGCGACCATGTTAGAAACCGACAAGTCTTCCATCCTCATTGTTCAACATTACTGACACCTCCTAGCACACTATACAAGATAATGTGGAACGTGATACAAACAGCTTACGGCGGCAACCTCGGTTCTGAGAGTAATGTTGGGGTAGTCGGGAGAATCACTCGTATATTTCCCGTGGAACAGCAGCTCGTGGATTGGAAACGGCGTCTGCCACCGGCGCTAGCTTTACAGCAAGCAGCCAACGTGCCCCCCTCTCCAGCCCTAGTGATCGATTCCCAGGATTTCTTCCTAGAAAAATTCCGTGTTATTCTCACTCTTCGGTACCATAACATACGAGTTCTTCTTCACCGCCCTATTCTCGTCAGCTTTCTTGACTTAGCGGGAAACAGCTCGCTGCTGGACGACCCAGAAAGCTCTAGATATTTGGAACAGGTTGGCGGTAACAGCGTCCAGTAGGTCATCCAACTTTTTCTTTCTACTTACCTAAGTTTAAACGAGAAGAGGTGAAAACTGATGCGACGTTCAACCGCAGAATATGTGTCCAATCGTCGATTGACATTATCTCACTCATTAGCACAATTGTAACCTCTACAGGCCTCCGCCGAACCTGGCTGGGCGCTTGGTGGTTCACGTTGTACTACACCTTTAATGCTGCGCTCGTACTCTTTGCAACCCTTCTTGTTGTACAAAGTCAACACTCCGGTTCGACGAGTGGGTTTTCACTACTGTTATCACCGGCGGAGATGCATCGCTCCATGTTAGAAGCGAGCGCCGTACTACGTAGCCTCGATACAGAGAACCGAACGATTAAGAGGTGTGCTAAATATGTTGAAAAGTTGATTGAGGTATTGAGAACACTAGGTATGGATAACGTTCTCTCAAACTCTAGATCTCTCCGACCTCTAGACTTTTCATTTAGCTCCTTCGTCATTGTGTTCCATTTTTTCTTCCTTGAACTAACATATCTATATTTGCAGCAGCAACATCGGATTTATTTATGCCTCTCCCACTCGATCAAGACCCTTTCTCTGGTGAAGAATTCCAATTTGGCAAGAATGGCAGCGAAATTTTTGCAAGTCTTTCTGGTCCTAGCAATTCTGAAACCTCGCCCTTGGGTATGGAGCTTGGAGAGTTTATTCTGGAAGAGGATCTAGAATTTATGAATCAGCTGTTTAATTTGGGTGCATCAACAGGAAACATGCCAGGGGTTGCACCAGGAAATGCACAAGGAGGGGTACCAGGGACGGCAACAGGAACTGCATCAGGCCTTGATCCAAAGCTGTCTGCTTCAAGCTCTAATGTAAATGGCGAATAATTTCGGGACTGCATGATATATTGAATGTTATCGACTCCAATATAATTTTAGCCCCGATGTGATTCTTTTACCGGACCCGAACCAGATCTCCTACCCCTACCCAGGCCCTGCCTGTCACCTTCCTGCAACTCAGTCCAACTAGCGCCGCCATCCGCCGCGTCAACCCTCAAATTCCAACACTACTACTTCTACTCATGTCTTGAAGTGTCCCTGTGTTGCTGCTCCTTTCTCTCTAAATGTAACTGCTTCCTCCGATTTGTATGTAGAGCACTCCCTTCCATGTTCCCCTTATAGTGCCACTGTCAGTGGAAGGATTATCACCCGAAGAGACAGGCAGCTAATCATCCACCTTCTAGCATGGCTCGGGCTATCCCTCGGCTTGATCGGCTCTGAACCTCTGTCAGTGCTTTTTTGTCCCGAGCACCATTACCTGCCACCTGAGGAGCGATGAACACCAAGACGACGCCACATGTTGCTGGCAGGGACACGCAGAGAGCTTCGCACTTTTCACTATGAATTTGCGTAGGGCACGTAGGAGCGAAATTTTGTATCAATGTGGGGAGGGAACGGTGAACGATGGCGGGGGCGATCGCAGCAGGCCTGACTACTTCTAGGAACCCTCGCCATCATTTGATGGTATATTCTGCGTTGCATTTTATATGTGACTATACGTATGTTTTTAAATAAACCAATAAATATTGAATGTAAAACAAGATTAGAACTACGTCACGCATTTGATAGAAAAGAGAATTCCAACAAATCCCACTAATGCTCTATAACTTCCTTCCTGCCCTACGCCTACATTCGCTTCTTGCCATTTTCTGTAAAAGTTGGGCCTTCAGATGTTAGCAAGACTGCCTTCTGATAACGGGTGTAAGATTGTACCTCGGAATAGCTATGAAGATGGTTGGGAGTCGTAGTCTAGGCTGTACAAACGTCTTGCACGGCTATCTTTTGCAGTATATGCGGATATGACTTTGTCCCTTCTGGATATTGTTGAATTGTTTCCTGGAATTCCGTAGTCATGAAGCCACCACGTAATGCTGCAGTGGATTCCCACACTGCAACATTAATTAGGATATTGCTGTTGTCAATGCCACGATGTAACTGGGCAGAGATAAATCCAGGCTGGGATTTCATAATGAGCGAGTCTTTGTGCCAGACAGCAAGTACTTCGTTCATTTTACCACTTGGAACAATAAAGGTATTGATTAGAACAACAGGGCTTTTTTCGTGCTGCAACTGCTGCAGAAAGGGTTTAGTTTGGTCAAGTTCTTGTAGAAGACCAGAGCCAGACGTATCGTTTGAATTCATCTTCGCAGTTTGTCTCGCCAGTGACAGTGAAAGACGAGAACTAGGGTGGTTTCAGTGTTTAGTCGTTTGGGATGAAAGAATAAGGGAGACAAGATTTAGCATTTCAAATCCATATAAGGACCATATTACCCCGCCCCAAGAAGGGTCAATCTTAATAAAACGACGAAGGCCGGTATGTAGAGGGGACCTGCGGGACGCGAGCCGCCCTTTCCCCGTATGGAAGGTCCGACCTGGGCATATATAGGCTTCAAGAGAGCCAACCCTGGTAACAAAGCTATTACTCATGTCCACATTTATCCATAGATTAATCATTGCGGGACGGAAAATATCGAACGACATTTTCTCAAATCAAACCATTGCAGGGTCTTAGTCCAGAACCCGAGGCCTGAGTTTTGATCTCGAACCCAACGACGTCGTCAGACTGCTCCACGTACTAAACTGGAGCTGCGCTTTGTCTCGTCGACTCATTTTGGGTCGCACTTTCTCTTGGTCGGTAGCTGTTGGGAGCGGCTGCACATTTTCTGTTTCCATCCCCTTCCAAGCTCTTCCATTAGGATGGCAAGTCCGCAAATTTCAAAAAGAAGATAATAGTTGTCTACCACACAAGCGGAATTGGGAGCAACCATCCCGTTATTCCCATTATACCTCACCGTGTCTAACTCTAAGCAAAATAAGAAACGTCTCTATTCTCGTCATTTGTCTCACATTGAAATGGCAACTATCAATAAGCAGCAGTGAATTCTCACCTGGGCTTCATCACCGCTTAATTACATAGAGGTATTAGAGAATGTAACCTAATTCTTAACAAATAATAACGTACATGTATAGCAAAAGCCCCAGACAAGCGAAAGCCTCACTCAGATGGGCTGTCGCAACAATAATTGCGATAAATCTACCACAACACTAGAAATCAACTGAAACTACTCGGAGCCCTCTTCCTCAGACATATGTATTACAATCTGACAAGTGTGTGCATTATGCTTAGTCCCACCACACTTTCCACAGCGATATACACGGGTTTCTTCCCTCGGCTTGCGACTACCACTTGCCCTTATCTCCTGCTCTACTTGCTGCATAACATCCCTCTCGTCCTGTAGATCCTGCGCTTCCTGTTGACTAAGTGATCCTCCTTGCTGTATATGTGTTTTTCTAGCCTTCCGACGCTTGCTTAGTACTTCATTTGCCTATTGTAGGTTCTGGTTCTCTGCCTTTAATAATGCTAATTGATGCATTATTTGCGATGCACCCTTTGTAAACTGGTCAACAGCAGTATAGATTGAAGTTGGAGAGCTATTTTGATGATGCGCAATTCGGTTTTTAATAAAGGTAGACTGTGATATAGCTTCAGTTGGGTTATTTGGTATCTGAGAAACCCAAGGTTGAGCAGTATCTGGGCGGGAGCTTGGAGGTATTAGTGTCTTCAACCTAAGGTCAAGTGTAGAGATCACTCTCTCAGGGTCGAATGGAAGAAGCCCTGCTCCTCGGAAGCCACCTTGAATGTTGCTTTCTGTTATTGCAGTGTTAAATACAGCATAGAAGGCAGGAAAGAAGTCATCCTTTGTAATATGAGAAATATGAGACTGCATTATATCTTCAATTTGCCGACTATAAGCCTTTTTTAATGGGCTGAAACAGCCAACATCAAGTGGCTGGAGTAGATGAGACGAGTGAGCAGGCATATAGAGAGTTATAATGTTGTGTTCTTTATAGTACTCTTCAAAATCATCTGAGTAGTGGCTCTCATGACCATCAAGGACTAAGAGGCGATAACCACCAATACTCCGGGTCTTTATATGCTTCTCAAAATGCTGAATCCAATCTATACCTCTCTCGTTTGTAGTCCAGCCATTTTCTGTAATAGCAATTACCCAATTGCTTGGAAATCCACTATTCTTATACCAAGATACAAGGTGGTTTTTGCCAGCAACAATGACAAATGGTGGCACTGCCCAACCTTGAGAACTAACACCTTGGATTACTGTAACCCACTCTCGATTGCCAGGCTGTACCTTTTTTGCTTTTGCCCGCCTGTCTGAGCTTGTTATAACTATAGCAGTAGAGATAACGCCTATCATAAATCCTGTCTTATCAAAGTTGTAGATATCTGCTTCATAGATGCCATATTTCGCAATTGTATTGTGTAGAAGCTCAAACCAACTACAGATGACTTCCGGGTCCTCACACTTAGCCCTCTGGTAGTCGTATTTGCGCTGGAAGTATGTCTAGAGCTCTATACGCCGCTTAACAAAGTTTGAAGCCTAATGCGATCCAATGTATAGCGCATCGTATATTGCAAGTAGTCGATTTGCTATATTTTCAACAACAGACACTCGAGGAGGAAACCCTTTTGTACCTAGGTCGAGTATATATTGAATAAGGACTGACTCCTCTAGGTTAGTCAATTTCTGTGAATTGGCTATAATATCGCATCGTGGTTGTCAGCCAGTACATCGGTAATATAGTGTTGCTTCAGGGACACTATAGGTCTTTACTATAGACCTAACGCTTATGCCTTTCCGATTTTCAAGAGCTTTAAGTGCAAGGATAATCCTGCTTTCATTCGAAGAAGATTCCATATTTCTTTGTAGAGAAAATTAAATTTGAATATATAGGGGCCATATCATAGTGTAAAGTGCGCCGCTCGCTTGGATGCACCGCTCGCTTGGATGCACCGCTCGCTATACATGTACATTATTTAGTTATAAAGTTTGTGATTTTAGGTGTAAAATGGGGTGGGCCACTTATTCGGGTGGGCCACTTATACAGGAAATACATTATAAGTTTGCTATAATGTGGTTGTACACTGAGTCGTAAATGTCACCGAGTCGTGAACTTTTCCCTACTTAGCTACCTATAAACTTCAATATGCGTTTCCTCTATAACTACCAATGGAAATCCAAACCCAAGAAGCGCGAATCATTCTAGCTATTGAGGCTCTTCAAACATGTAAATTGCTTAATCGCAGGTCTGCATCAATACTATATAAAGTGCCTTATTCTACACTTACTGATAGAATAGCCGGCCGACCTTCTCGATACGAAACCAAAGCCAATAGTCTTAAATTGACTGAGCTAGAAGAGGAAGTGATTATTCGAAATATATTGGATATAGATGCAAGAGGATTTGTGCCTCGGCCTGCTAGTGTAGAGGATATAGCAAATTATATCCTTGAATCGCATAGGGGGAAGCGCGTTAGGACGCAATAGGCATATCGATTTATACAACGCCGCCCTGAGTTAAAGATGCATTTTAATCGCATTTATGACTTTCAAAGAGCCTTATGCGAAGATCCTGAGCTTATTGGAGCATGGTTTCAACTTGTGTAGAACATGAGAGCAAAGTACAGTATCCAAGACTGTGATTTCTATAACTTTGACGAGACGGGCTTCATGATGGGCGTTATTAGCTCAGCTTTAGTTGTTACATACGCCGATCGATATGGCAGAGGCAAGGCAGTTCAGTCTGGCAATCGGGAATGGGCTATAGCAATTGTTTGTATGAATGCTGAAGGCGGGAGTATCCCTCCGTTTTTAGTAGTTCAAGGGAAATGTCACCTTTCAAGTTGGTATACTGAAGGCGGCCTTCCTCACAATTGGGTAATTAAACCAATAAGCAATAGATGGACCAATAACGAGACAGGTCTAGAATGGCTTCAATACTTCGATAAACATACTTGCAGTCATACAAAAGGACCATATTGGATGTTGGTTTTAGACAGGCATGAAAGTCACGAATCAGCTGTATTTCAGGAATATTGCAAAGCAAACAACATCATAACTCTCTATCTACCTCCTCACTCGTCTCACCTAACTCAGCCACTTGATGTTGGGTGTTTTAGTGTTCTTAAACGCATATATAGGCGTCAAATTGAGACCTTTATTAAGGCTCATATAAACCATATTACAAAGGCTGAGTTTTTTATAGCTTTCTATGCAGCTTATAACCACTCAATAATAACTCAAAACGCCAAAGCTGGATTTCGCAGAGCTGGTTTAGTGCCCTTTGATCCGCAAGTAATCATTTCAAAGCTAGACATCAAGTTGCGGACTCCTACACCTATAGGACCCCCCTCTATAGATGCTGATCCTTAGGTTTCTCAAATGCCTCACAACCCAATAGATGCTCTCTTATAGACTACTCTAGTTAAAAATCGCATTACATAGCACCAAGGAAGCTCGCCAACCCCCATTTTTGCTACTGTTACTGCATTAGCTAAAGGAATAGAGATTTTGGCATATGAAATGACTTTATTGTCAGCTGAAGTCCGCACCCTTCGAGCAGCAAATGAAGCTCTTAGCAAACGCCGGAGGGCTAAAAAGTCTCGCGTCCGTCAAGGATGTATACTTTCTGTAGGGGATGCACATGATGACTTGTCCCAAAGGGCGGTTATAGAGCAAATAAATCGCAAGAAGCGCTCTAGAGGGGTTGGTAGGAATGAGGGGCAACCAGGTGTATAACATTGTGGCACTTGCAGGGGGACTGGCCATAATGCGCAAATTTGTCAGGAGGTCATAGAAGTACTTAGTTCGTCAGATTCTGAATAGTTTTAGTTTTAATATATATTGTGGTTGTTTAATTATACCCTACAGTGGTGGGTATAAAAAAGTTTCACGACTCGGTGACATTCACGACTCGGTGTACAACTACATTATGTTATTTGTAATTACTATAGAGAACTATAAAAGAATGTTAGAAGCAGTTAATTATAGTATAACCAGGGTTAGAAAATTGAAAATAAAGAAAGGACAATTACTATTAGGTATATATAGCCTAATTGTAAGTAAGTTAACTTTATCTTAGGTAACTTACTAATATACTATAGATTAATCCTTTAGACTATTGGAAAGTAAATCAATCTCGATTTCCTATTCTAGCTACTATAGCTAGGCCTTAAGCTAGAAGCTTAGCTTCTTAAGCCTTAAGCTTATAAGCTTTAGTAGGCTTACTGTAATGCTGAGGATCTGAACTGTAGATCTTCATAGAGGTTTCGTTACATTGGTTTACTTGTCAGAGGAGGCAGGGGATTATATACAAAGGCTTTTGTAAAACACATTACAGTATATAAAGAATACTATATGGAGTTGAGCACGAAGCTCCTATAATAAGGAATAACTATCTACTTATATAGTGGTGTCGCACCAAAGGGTATTCATGGATATCATAGATAACATATATCCATGATATTATAACGCTGATGAGTCTAGACTGTAGACTATCACAGAGGTTTCGTTGCATAAGGTTTACTTGTCAGAGGAGGCAGGGGATCATACACACAGTCTTCATAAAACACATTATAGTATATAAAGAATACTATATTGAGTTGAGCACGAAGCTCCTATACTAAGAAATACTATCTACTTATATAGTGGCATCGTGCCTGATGGATCCCATCTACTACTCAGACGATCCCTAGATAATACCTAGATGCTCCTTAGACGATCCTGGATCTCAGCAGGATCGGGTTCATGTGACCATGCCCCTTCCCCCTGCTTGACCAATAATCATGTCCTCTCAAATGCAGCTTCTTGTCCAATCCCTCATCCTAGTACTAGTGGTGGGGTCAGCTGTAATAGATATCCATTGTTATCCATCATGTGACTTTCTACATCGTTGGCTCCCTCTGTGAAACCAACGACACTATACCCTATAGGTCTATATGATTCTGTAGCTGTAACACTTACCTTTAGCTAGCTAAGGGTTTTTAGGTCATATAACCTACTTTAGCTTATATAAAATTTAGGTCATATGACTTTTATATCATGTGATAATCATGATTAATATAGTCCATAAGTGGGCAGTCTACCCAAGTGGGCAGTCTACACCAATTGACACCGAATACTTCTTCACTTCTTAACTTCACTATATCACCAATTCAAATGGCTTCCACTCAAAAAGACACTCAATTACTCTTAGCTATCCAGGCTATCCAAAATACGCCTAAACTTAGCATTCGACATACATACAGCAGCCATCTATAATGTCTCCTATATAATACTCCGAGCGCATCTCTATAGCCGGCAATCAATATACAATATTCAACCTAAAGCATAAAAGCTTACGAAACTAGAAGAATATACAATAGTTCAGAGGGTTCTTGAACTAGATTCTCAAGCATTTCCTCCTAGGTTAAGTGCTATAGAAGATATGGCAAATCGATTATTATGCGACCGCAATGCATTATGCATTGGTAAGAACTGGGCAACGAACTTTATTCGGCAACAACTGCAGCTTAAAAGTGTATTTAGTCGTAAATACAACTATTCTCGAGCTTTATGCGAAGACCCAAAGCTTGTTCAAGACTAGTTTGACCTTGTTCATAATACAATTGCAAAGTATAGGGTCATAGATGCAGATATCTACAACTTCGATGAGACTGGCTTTATGATAGGCCAAATTATACCGTTGATGGTTATCACAAGCTCTAATCGGAAAGGGAGGCCTAAATTAGCTCAGCCTGGAAATCGAGAATGGGCTATAGCAATTCAAGGTATAAATTCGCAGGGTTGGACAGTACCGCTATATATTATAGTTAAAGGCAAATACCACCTCTCTTCTTAGTATGAAAACAGGCTGCTACCAAAGGATTGGAAGATTGCTATAAGCAGTAATAGATGGACTACAAATGAGCTTACTGCCGATTGGGTTAAGCACTTTGATAAGCATACTAAACACTTAACAAATGGAGTATATCGGCTCTTAATTTTAGATGGCCATAGGAGTCACCATTCAGATGCTTTCGAGCAATACTGTAAGGACAACAGTATCCTTACCCTCTATATGCCTCCATACTCCTCGTATATCCTCCAGCCATTAGATGTCGCATGTTTTGGGCCCCTAAAAAAGGCATATAGTGTGCAAATTGAAGGTCTTATACAAGCTCGGATTTCACATATTACAAAAGAGGACTTCCTCCTAGCTTTTCTTGAGGCATTTAAGTAGAGTATGACTGAAAGCAACATTCGGGCAGGATTTAACGCAGCCGGGCTTGTTCCTTTAAGCCCAGATATCGTGATTTCAAAGTTAGATATGAAATTACAGACTCTAACACCCTCTCGGCCACCTATACAAGAGTCCCTCCCTTGGGCTTCTAGGACACCAAATAACCCAATTGAGGCTACTTCGCAGTCTGAATTTATTAAATCTCAGATTGCTAAGCATCAGAATAGCTCCCCAATATCAATTTATGATGCCATTGACCAGTTCTCAAAGGGGGCGCATGGTATTATACATTGGATGGCCCTCTTGCAAGCTGAGGTTACTGAACTACGAGAGGCAAACACCATCATTAGCAAACGTCGAAGGGCAAAAAAAACTCACGTCCAGCTTGGAGGATCACTTAATATACAAGATGCAGGAGATCTACAGGACCAGAGGGATGTTGCGCAACAAGTACAACAAGAAATGCATGGAAATAGGGGTAGTCTAGGTTATTGCCAGCCGCGACAACAGCGCTGTGGCATATATGGGAAGCCTGGGCATAATGCGCGCACTTGTCAAGTCGAAATAGAATCATCTGGGCAAGAGTATTCAGAGTAGTTTTAATTAATATACCGCGTTGTGGTTGTGAAATCGTGTTGAAGACCATTCAGTGTCAATTGGCGTGGACCGCCCACTTGGGTGGACCGCCCACTTGTGGACTACGTTGTCTAAACTTAATAATCATAATCATGACTAGTCATGATTTTGACTAGTCATGCTTACATAATATTTGACTAGTTAACTAGTCATGATTATCTTGATTATTTGTGCTAACCCTGAGTATAACTGAAGCCTGGTCTGACGCTTTCTGTAAGCAGATTCATTTTGCTACCTGGCTTTAATATAAAGAACTCAAAGCTCCGAAATGTAAATAGGTTAATATGTGCGGCTACAAATTGCAAAACGTTTATGCTATTACTATACGAGATCGATTGATATTTTATCACCTAGCTTCACCATAACAACTCCAACAATGCCATATCATAAATAAACCTATAAACTTATAGCCGCGACGAGAAACTCATATCGGTTGCTACAACTCCTTTTACACAAGCTAACCTTGCTGCTGCATTACCAGCCCTCCGGCCAAACACGGCACCGCTTGTCAAGCCACTGCCGCCAGGATAATTTCCATAAAATAGGCCCCCTAACATCTCGCCTACACAGAAGAGGCCCTCAACCTCACAGCCTGATTGCGAGATAACAGCCGTGCTGGCTGGGTTGACCGACAAGCCTCCGAAAGTGAAAGTGATTCCGCAGCATACCTTGACCGCCATAAATGGACCTTGGTCAACCGGAAGTGCCCAGTTTGACTTGGGTAGGGCCAGCTTAACTGTAGAACTCTGCGTTGAGAGGCCGTCTTTGATAGCAGGGTCCCAAACCAGACTGGGATTCTCTTTCTGCCACGCATAGACAGCTGAGTTGTATTCCCTGATGGTCGAGATAAAAGTCGCCGGATCATTTAGCCCACGTCGAGCACAGTTTGCTGCCAACTCTTCAACCGTAGAACCCCAAATTTTCTCCACTACCGTATCACGGTATTCCTCGTCTCGTAGCCACGGAATCATGCGCTGATCCCAAACCTGGAATGCCACGCCGTCAGGCTGCCCATGAATTGCGCGGCCGAAGCGTGCATAGGTGAAATTGCGCATGTCAACACCCTCGTCGACGAAGCGCTCGCCGTTGTTGTTCAGCATCAAGCCTAGCGGGTATCCGCTCTTAGTGAATTCGTTGGAGATGGCTCGGTCACCGCTGTTGGCTGGTGCATTGGCGTCCCAGCATGTGCTATGGCAACCCGACCAGTTGCCAGCCTGCTTGGCATTCACATCGCGGATTGCAAATTCGAGGGCGTCGCCAGTGTTGTATGGGGTTCCTCGAACGCGTGCCAGGTCCCAACCTGGGCCAAGATATTGCGAGCGCATGCGGGGGTTGGCTTCGAAACCGCCGGCGGCGAGGATCACAGCTTTGGTCTTAATGATTTTGTCGATCCCTCCGACCTCAACAACAACGCCTGACACGGCGCCCGTTGCTCGGTCTGTAGTTATGCGTTTTGCGGCAGTTGAGTAATAGACTTCAACGCCGTGTCGGCGCGCGGCATTTTGATGGTCCTGGATAAGGCCCTTACCACCCTCATAGGTCTTTAGGGACATGCCACCCCAGAATTTAAAGCGGCCATTAACCTTGTACGCCTGCCTGTTGAAGGAAAGTTGGAAGCGGATGCCCTGCTTCGCTAGCCACTTAACGGCGGCATTCGAGTCCTCGATTAGGGCCTGGCTCAGCTCAGGATCAGTCCGTCCTGAAGTTACCCGATCAATATCATTGCGGAATTCCGCTGGCGTATAAGGCTCCAGGTCGACGAGCTTGGCCATTTCAGCCGTGACATTGTTAACGATGGGTAGCAAATCTGCCATGCCATTGTGCACGGTTCGAAAGGCGCCAGCGGTGAAGAAGCTGTTGCCGCCTGCCCACTCCTCGGGACACTTATCAATTATTACGACGCGCCCTGCGCCAGCTTCAGCCGCTTGTATTGCTGCGGTGAAACCTGCATTGCCGCCACCGATAACGAGGACATCTGCGGCGCTGGTGACCGGTGATGGAGGAGACATGGTATAGAAAGATGACGGAATGGGAGATGGGAGTGAATGCTGTTTTAAGAACGTTACCTACATGGCAGGCGACAGCATCTAAATATTCACGGCCATCATAGAGATGGCCTGACTAAATGCAAGCTTTTGCGTGCCTCCACTCTCAGGTGTAGACAAAACTGTTGGTTGGCCTACCATGTGAGAGGGACGGAGGCTTTGAGGCCGATTCGATGATGGCGCTGGGACCCACTTCTGTCGGAAAGCGGATCTCAATGGGACCCTGATGGAAACAGGGGTACCATGTCACCATCTCAATCCAGACGAGGGGAGGGTGATAGCTTGTCCTTCGGAGAGTTTCAATCCGACGACAAACTAACCAGATGACAAGGACGGCAGTGTTATCCGGAACTGTTGTAGTCTGAGATGTATATCAATGTGGAATTCTTACGGCTAAAACCATGATATCCAAAGAAACTTGGGCCAGGACCATATAGTACACCTCATATCCTGTTGCACATCCACCACATCACGTCGAAGTAAAACCACCACCCACTATGGAAGCCTCAACTATTAACTCCACGATAACCAATACACATGGAGATATTAGTGGGAAGCTTTTGCCTATGCAGGCCGATAAGCCTAGCTCCAGTTCACTGAATACAGTGACCGCCAATGGCAGTAGCTTCTTTGAGGAGGTGCATTTCCTAGGTGACAAGGCCGGCAAGGTCACCATCCGCTCGCCGCCGCGCTTCGACAACATCGACGACCAACGTACATACCAGAAGCAGCATCTTGCCGTCGCATTCCGCGTTTTTGCCCGCCAGGGCTTTGACGAAGGCGTTGCTGGTCACATCTGTAAGTCATACGACCTCATCATCATGTGGTGCATGCGGAAGCTGACCAAGACTTTAGCCCTCCGCGATCCCCTCAACCCCGAACACTTTTGGATCAACCCGCTTAGTACGCATTTCTCTCAAATCCGCGTCAGCGACCTCGTCCTTGTCAATGAGAGCGGCGAAGTGCAGCCGGAAGGAGCACAGGCGGCCATCAACGGCCCGGCCTTTGCGATCCACAGCGAGATCCACAAGGCCCGGCCAGACCTAAATGCCGTATGTCATGCGCACTCGGTGTATGGAAAGGCCTTCTCATGCTTCGGCAGGCCGATTGAGATGATCTACCAAGACGCGCTCCGCTTCTACAACGACCTAGCTGTTTACCCGCGCTATGGCGGCACCGTAATCTCAACTGAGGAGGGCGCACGTATTGCGAAATCGCTAGGCAACTGTCGTAGTATTATTCTGCAGAACCATGGCATGATTACGTGCGGGGGGACGGTTGACGAGGCAGCGTTCCTGTTCATTGCTTTAGATCGCTGCTGTCATGCTCAATTACTAGCGAATGCAGCAAGTGGGCCCGGCTGGGAGAGGATTGTTATTGGCAAGGAGGAGGCGGAGATAACACATAAGAAGAGTGGGAACTCAAGTAAGATGTGGCTTGCATTTCAGCCGTATTACGATCAGGTGGTGAACAACGAACCAGATGTTTTGACGTAGGGGGGATGGCTGGGAGTTATGGGAAGAGATGTATCGGAATTTGCTACTACAGTCTCTCGTTTGATTTATTTTGACGGGAATATCATATAGGTTGAAATTAAGTAGAAAATAAGGATTCAACCCTTCCATAACAACTAATTTAGAAACAACGCAGCGCTCTCTATTCGTTACCAAACGCCTAAAACACGAGCTCAAGTCCAATGTTCTCGTGATCAGTGAACAAAATGGCGAAGAGATGGGAGTACTGTATAATAAAAATTTGTGTATGGTCGGCATCCGTAACAGCGGTTTAAGCATCTTTAAGCCGTCATGCCATTCCCTATACCACCCCCATTTCTACCACTACCCTCAGCATCTAACACTACGTCATTAAAGCTCGGCATATACATATCCATTAGGCCGTTAAAGTCGTCATAGCCGTGCGGTAGATACATGTTCCCTGTCTGGCCTATATTGTTCTCAGCTGCATTAGGCGACATTGGTGGAAACATCTGGCATAGCGCTTCCAGTTCCTGAGAGTTGGGCGTTTGTACGTCCCATGTATTATCTGTAGAGGTTGTTAGCCTGGAGAACGATAGCAGAGGTATAAATTTAGGGGCCAATCCCTAGGGGAATAGAGGTGGGATAAGGAAGACAACTCACCGAGGATATTCGGAATGCCATTCGCCGCCATTAGTCTTCTGATATTACTCACTGGACTCAAGACCCCCGAATTCGGTACCGTCAACTCATCTAAGCACCGCAAACTCGCAAACAGCGCACTCAAATTTTCTTCGCTTCTCGGCCCCTCTGATGCGATCGTGTTTCGCGTATGGATAGTGCATGCAACGTACACAGTATAGCTCAGCAGGTATGGCGCACGCCGCAGTGTGTACTTCTCCTGATACGTCGACGCGATAGAGGTTATGTTGCGTGCAGCCGTGATGCAACGCTTCCAGGACATGGCGGGGATAGATGACTGTCGCAGATGGCCGAAGACAAAGGGTCGATGTAACAGAATTACAAGCGAGTTGTACGTAGTGAGTAGGATCATGATATTTGGCGCGGGAGACGGGGATGAAGGCGGGTCCTTGGCCCAGGGCTCGAAGAGGAGATGTGGCGGGAGGGTGGCGTACCAGGCGGAGAGATCCTCATCGACGCCATGAAGCTGAGCGCGCGCGTTATCGGCGGTGGCTCCAACAGCGTAGAATATATTGATAATCTTGGCCATAATCTTGGAAAGCAGGCAAAGCTGCTGGAAGGTGGAGATGGAGTGAATCGGTGTTGGCACGACTGGTGGCAGGGACGGGTTGTGGTGAACAGGGGATTTCGGGTCTACATACGGCGTCCATAACTCGTTCTCCTCCATTGTGTCTAATAAGTCGTGCGGAACACGTGCGTCGCACGACTGGAAGGTGACGGGGCGACCGAGATATAGGCTTTGAAGTTTGTCACAGATAAAGGCACCCCAGAATACGCGGCGGCGGATTTCGATGTCTTCGGCATTGTCACCTACAGTCTTGCAGTCGAGGTGCAGGCCGAGGTCATACACCATCCGCAACGCGTAGCCGGTATACAGCCAACCCTTTGAGGCCATGCCCCTTGCATTAAATGTTGATCCAAGAAGGAGAAGTCCAACAATGGTGGGAATACATGAGGTGCTGAGAAGGGATTCGCTAGCCAACAGCTCTTCGCACCGTCTAAAAAATCGTCGACCGATTGTCTCGGGATCGGAAGGAATGTCTCGCACCTCAAGGCGGTCCGAGAACTTGCTCACACAGGCAAATATGGCGTTTAGGAGAAAAGGTGAGCAATAAGGCCCACCAGCTACCAGATCGCGCATGATTGCTGGTCTGTACGTTAGGAGAAATGTGTGGTGTTGACGATTCCAGTGAAGATCGAGGAGATGCAGTGCTAGTTCAGCCGGCTCGTTGCCAATGGTGGTCATTCGCAATAGATGGTACTCCTGCTGCCGTTGTAGCACGGAGTTGGCGATTAGTTGATGGCGGAGTGGTTCATTGGTCTCACTTCCCCTCTGACGCATAGGGTTGTCGGGGCTCAGCCCATGCAGTGCAGAGGTCGGCCCGTAGACCTCGACCTGTCCACGTTCGTCAACCGGAAGATAATTGGACGGCTCGTAGCCAGCATCTTCTGATCTAATCGTATCCTTATCTCCCTCGCTCTCATTTGTACTTCTAGGGTGGGAATTGTGAAGCTGCTCGACATCTGATTGAGCACCTTCTGCTCCTAAGACGGTACAGGTAGACAGATCAACCTTTCCATTGGTGACCACAATACCTTCCAGCCTCTTGTCACGTTCCTCCGGTGTTGCTAATTTAAGCTGAATCAAGCACTTCTCTAGTGTCAATTTCTCCTCTAGTAGGGCATTCATCAACAAGGTTGAAGGCCTACATGTATGTCACGATTAGCAAAGATCTGATAATATCGGAGACTCAGGGCCCTTCCCTTTTCTTAGGGGGCTCCAAGGAATAGGTACACTGGCGGTTATGTGCCATACAGGACCCACACCGGGGCTTCTGAATATCGCACTTGGTCTTGCGGTGTCGGCAGGTGCGACACGCCCGGGCGAGAATCTTTGGCTCGGTCATGCTTTGTCACGGAGCTTATGAAAACTTTCGGAGGGGCAGGATGCAATGCAGTAAAGCTGCTTATTGCCGGTTAGATGGCAAATATGAGCCTTGCCAACTACATTCGCAGGCATAACTTGTGTGATTGCTATAAGTTTGGATTGTGGCTTCTCGGAGAGTCCTATACCCCTACGCGTTCGCGCATTTGTGGTTTCATACACCTGGTTTTTACTATTGCTACCCCGCCTTTCATTGCCCCACATTTACTACCCCACATTTTCACTATCCCACATGCAACGGACGGAAAGACCCCGAAACCTCAAAATCCAGACCCCAACGTTCGTTAGATACAACATCAACACGTCCTCTGTGACCAAATGTCTAGCTTTTGGTGCCGAAGACCCGGAGATCATTGAAGATTCAATCACAGGACGCGGGTGCTACGCTCTGTAGAAAGAGTCGGCTTGCCGGCACGCTAGATGCGCCCTACAATCGGCCGTTATGGTGTAAGCAAGTCCACCTACCAAGGTATTTACAACCACGCGTCCGCACCAAGACCCAAAATTGTCTTCTACATTAATATGTGCCTACTGAAGTTGTTCCTCTATTCATCTCAATCAGTATCTTATCACAATCATTATCCCCCCTCGTTTTCCACAGAAACACTCAGCGCTAAAAGATAACAACTCTAAGATGAGAGCAGTCGGCATAAAAAATGGCCGAGGCAACGCCGATGCTTTCTTCATCGAAGGCAATGTGCCCGATCCTATCGCCTCCTCGGGGCGCATTTTGGTTGCAATTAAAGCCTTTGGTCTGAACCGCATGGACATTATGCAGCGCGAGGATAAATACCCATATCCGCTCCTGCCGGAATCGGGTAAGATATTGGGAGTAGAATTCAGTGGCCTAGTTGAGGAAGTTGGACCGAACTGTATGGGCAATTATTTTGTGTGGTTCATAATGAGAAAATGCTAATAAGATGAAACAGGTACTTCGAGCTTCAATGTTGGGGACAAGGTGTTTGGACTGGCTTATGGAGGGGCTGTAAGTGATTATGTTATTGCCGTTCTATTTTTTCTACTATAATTCGGTCATTACTAACTGAAATTCTCGGACAGTATGCGCAAAAGATTTCTGTTTCTGAGAAAATGATCATGCACATCCCCGACACAATGAGCTTCGAGACTGCAGCAGGAGTTCCAGAAGTTAGTTATAATCAGTCTCCTTTCTGCAACACGCAAAATAAAGCTAACCTACTACCAAGACCTTCTTTACTGCCATCCAAGCCGTTCACCTCGTCGGCGGCCTAGAGCCCGGCCAAAGTGTCCTCATCCATGCCGGAGCCTCAGGGGTGGGCCAAGCAGCCATCCAGGTTGCCAAACTAGGCGGCGCCTCTAAGGTTATTATCACAGCTGGCACTGACGCAAAGTGTGACCTCTGTTGCGCTCTCGGGGCTGACGTGGCTATCAATTACCACACAGAAAATTTCGCCGATGTCGTGGAGCGCGAGACAGCCGGAGCAGGTATTAATCTTATTATCGACCTCGTCGGGCAGAGCTACTGGCACGCCAATACAGCTTCGGCAGCTAAGGAGGGCAAGATCGTCTTGGTAGCCGCCATGAGCGGGAGTATCGTTGATGGTTTCGATCTACGTGCACTGTTGAACAAGCGGTTGTGGGTTCTGGCAACGACCCTACGGACTAGGGACGCCACATATCAGGGAAAGCTGCGAGATAAGTTTGTTGAGGTGGCCTTAGAAAATCTAAGGACTGGACGTATGCGAATTACGGTTGATAAAGTATTCCCTTGGAGCGAAATCTCAGAGGCGCACAAGAGGATGGAGGCAAATACGAATGCAGGAAAGTTGATTTGTGTAGTAGATTAGTAGTAGAGCTGGCTTTTTTACTGAGCTAGGAAAGGACTGAAGATAAACTTTGATTAGAGACCTTCTCAAATCGCTGTTGGGTGGTCGATTGGCTAAACTCTCTGTTTTAGAAATAAAAATAACCCATCAGTGTTCGGCACGGGTAGGTATATACCCAGTGTATCCGGGTATATACCCGGGTATATACCTACCCTTTCATATGAGAAACCTACCCGGGTATTTCAAGTAGGTAGGTATATACCCCACGGGTATTTGCCAAGCTTTGCTGAGTAATTAGAATCTATGAATACAACTGTATTGTGCTCGTAATATGCTTGTGATGTAGAAGCCATAACATATAATGAGCGACTCCTCATTATCAGATGTGCCTATTGGCCTTGACAATATTAGCTTTGATGAGGTTAATGAGCCCACCTTACCTACTCTTCTTCTATTGCTCGATCTCCAGCCACCTCGTACAATGCTTCCTCCAAGCTCTTCACCGCTGTTTGTCAAGAATCTATATATGCATACACTGTTGGATACTACACCACCAACTATTCGGGTTACCTATAGCCAGCCAGACTGCGGTTATTCGCCACAGCCATTAGTATTCTCAGATAAATCAACGGGTAACTTATGGAAGCACTATACCCAAAAGCACCCGCAAATCTCATTTAGTATGAGAAAGAACGACCAGGTACAAGCAGCATCAAGTCCGTCAAGTAGCTCATCATTCTTTGGGCTAAAGAAGACAACGGCTAAGCAGCCAGTCAATGCATCAAAGTATAGAGATTTACTGCTACAATTTGTAGTATCAAACAATCTGTCATTACGCCTTGTTGATAGTCTATCTTTTCGTCAAATTATTCAATTCTTAAGCCCTATTACTTTGTTAGTATCTGCTAGAACACTACACTGTGACCTTCAAAGGCAGTTCTCACTATGCCGTGCTCAGTTACAAGCAGAACTCCATTCTCATATTACAAATGGAGGCCGGATATGCTTAACTACCGACTCATGGTCTATATGCAACTACACTGAATACTCTGCAGTAACGGCACATTGGATTAATAGCAAGTGGCAGCAGAAGTCAAATCTGCTAGATGTGATTCATCTGAAAGAGCCAATTCACAGCGGTGAATATCTTGCAAGCCAATTATATGCCGTTACAGATGATATAGGGATTACTGATGCTATCTTTACATATACACGAGATAATGCATCAGCTAATACTGTTATGCTTGCTGAGTATAAGCGCTTAGCTAGCAATCATTCGATTTCTATACAACAGCCATGGACTTTTACTGTTAAAGAAGGCGATGTACATTGTATTGCATATATTATTAATATTGCTATTCAATATGCTTTAAAGACGATTAAAGCAGACCCTTCAGAAGAGGCAGAGATATATAGGTGTGAGCTAGGTACTGCATGAATTCCACGGACTATTGATTCTCATATAGAAGTTATGAATATACTTGCTAAACTTTAGAGACATATCTATATGTTTCGGAATCGCCGGTTATAGAAGGACGCTCTACAGAAGCAAACAATGGTAGCTGGCCTTAAAGTACAGCAATTATCACTCGATATGCCAGTCCGCTGGAATTCAATATATAAGATGCTTGAATCTGCAATAAAGCTACAAGTGCCAATTACAGCTATCTGTACATTGCAGCAGTGGGATATTAATATGAGAGATATTGCTCTTAATGCTAATGACTAGATAACGATTAAAGAGCTTGAGCTATTTTTTGTTATCTTCTTATGCCCTTTGCAGAAGCTATAAGCAAGTATATACCCTACTCTTAACTACACTATTCCATAGTATTTAAAAATGATTAATAAGCTTAATTATATGCTAAAGGAAGTGGGTGAGCAGTCTACAATTGGGATTGCATATAATACAGCGCTTTATAAGCTAAATGAGTATTATACTCTTATGGCAAACCAGCAGTATAGCCACCTAAGTATAGCTATAATTTGTGATCTAAGAATGAATCTTGAAGTCTTTACAAGCTTATAGCCAAGTAGTAGAGAGGCAAGTAAAAGGAATCGAGTAAGAGCTCACTTCTAAGATATCTTTATATAGTATAAGACCTGTCAATATCATCTTGATACTGAGAGAATTGAGCAGCAGACTGAATTAGCTAATATAGCAGTTCATGAGACTGATTCCGACAATGATCTATATGCTACTCAAGGAATCTCATTTCAAGAGCCTGAGTGGAAGCGGTGGATACTTGAGCTACAGCCTGGCCAACAGACAGATATTCTTAAGTACTGGTTATCAAAGCACTAGATATATCCAATTGTTGTGCAAATTGCTAGAGACTATCTTGCAATTCCAGCTACATCTGCTGCATCAGAGCGGGTATTTAGTAATGGCAGCGATATAATTACTAAGAAGCGGAACCGGTTGTCACCTTCAACTGTAAGATATTTACTCTGCCTACAGGATTGGGGTGTACTTCCAGAAGGTGACAATAGTGAAGGCGATAGAGATAATGAGTAGGAGGAATAGGGGTTGCAATAGTATAGCTTATTGTTATATCACGACCTATTATCATAGTTATTACAGCCTCAATTCTACTTTTCTTCATAGTAATTTTATAGCAGAGCCTCATATACCCGGGTATATACCTATACCTACCTATGGAATCCTACCTACCTACCTACTCTACCTGCGAAGCTCCGGGTATATACCCTAAGTAGTACCCACTGAACACTGTAACCTATTGAAGTTATTTACTAGGTTGTCAATAATCATCGAATTTACTTAATATATATATAATATAGATATATAGCAAGTGAAACAATATAGCGAGTGAAACACCTTATCCTAACCCAATAAACATTCCAACCTAGAACTGAATAAAATTGCAGATAATTAATTAAAATCACTCCTCGTCATCTTTTGCAGACAATAAGAGAACCATCTGACAAGTTCTCGTATTATGACCGGTCTTTCTATAGATGCTACAAGTATGTTTCTTCAGTGCAGCTCGAGTCATACGACTTGGGTTCTGCTTCGTTTCCTCCCTCATCTGAATATCCACTTCCTTCTGGGCGACCTAGTCTTATCCCTCACCTAGAGTCATACTTCCTCCTTCTCGAAGATGTAGTTTTTTAGCTCTCCGGCGTCGGCTTAGAGTACTATTCTCGTCTTCAAGTGTCTTAACCCTTGACTGTAGAAGGACAAACTGATGTATAATTCCTTATATACCCTTTGCAAACTGGTCAATAGCATTAAGAATTGGCGTTGGAGAGCTTCCCTAGTGATGAGAGATTCGAGTCTTAATATATTGGGTCTGTGAACTGGCCTCAATTGGGTTTATAGACATCTTATAGGTCTATAGTTCAGGTTCACCATAAGAGGTCCCTAAAGGCATTGGTGTCTTAAACTTCATATCTAGCTTCGAAATGACACTTTCTGGGTTCATTGGAATAAGCCCTGCTCCTCTGAAGCCCCCTTGAATATTCTTTTCTATTATAGCTCCTTAGAATGCTGCGAAAAATGCAGGGAAGAAGTCCTCCTTTGTGATGTGACTTGTACCTGCCCTCATCTTTATCTCGATTTGCCGACTGTAAGCTTGCTTTAATAGGCCAAAGCAGCCAATATCGAGAGGTTGGAGTAAGTGAGACGAATAGGGAGGTATATAGAGCGAAATAATGTTGTTCTCCTTACAGTAGAGCTCAAACTCGACAGAGTGGTGACTTTCATAGCCATCTAGGATGAGGAGGCAATAAGCGCCTAAAGTACATAACTTTGTATATTGATTGAAATGTTGAATCCAATCTAGACCAATCTCATTTGTAGTCCAGCCATTTTTAGATATTGCAATTCTCCATTTGTGAATAAATACGTTGTCTTCATACCAGGTTGAGAGGTGATATTTGCCTAAAACGACAATAAATGGTGGGATGCAAAAACCTAATGCCCCAATGCCTTAGATTACTGTAACCCATTCCCGATTACCCGGCTATCTCATCTTTACATTAGAATGTCTTTCAGAATTTGTAACAACTATCCCATTTGCAATAACGCCCATCTGGAAGCCAGTCTCATCAAAGTTATAGATGACTGCATCTGTAATACCGTACTTTACGACTGTATTCCGCATAAGTCGAAACCATATGTTTATCACATCTGGATCTTCGCATTGAGCCCTCTTGTAATCGTACTTGCGAAAGAAACATGCCTGGAGCTCTGGTTGTCATTTGACAAAGTTTGAAGCCCATCATGGTCCAATGCATAAGGCGCTACAGTCTTCGAGCAGGTGATTTGCCATATCTCTAACCTCACCTAACCGAGGAGGGTAAGATCGTGCATCTAGGTCAAGGATGTATTCAATAATTGTCTTCTCTTCTAATTTGGTTAATTTTGTGGAATTAGGCAGGCTGTCGCATCGGGACAAAGTGCCCTTCTGGCGGCGGCCGAGTGTCATATGGTTGACATTGTAGATTTTCGCAGCACCTTGAGCACTTAAATTCGGGTCTTGTTTCATAGCTTGGATAGTAAGGAATAGTTTACTTTCTTTAGAAGGGGTCTCTATCACTCGTTGTAGAGAAAAATGCATTGAAAGTTGGGAAATCAGATTGTGGGGTGAGGTGTTTCACTCGCTATATTGTTTCACTCGCTATGCATCTACATTATAGTGAAAGCGCCAACCAAGCGAAAGCGCCAATCTATTTTACACCTTAAATTACGAGTTTCATAAGTTAATATCTCAACAACCCTTTAATAATAAACTATAAAACTATGTACTTAGCCTTTTATAGGTGTTTAAAGAGCTCTGTCTGAATTTTAAAGCAGTTAACCACATGGTTGTTAAGATATTAAATTTTGGCCCCCACTTTCGACCTAAATCTTAGTATCTCAATAACTACAATACAAATCACTTTAAAAACCAAATAGAGTACTTTAAATTCTTATAAAAGACTAAGAGTTTATTTTTATAACCTATTATTGAAAGGTTGTTGAGATATTAACTTATGAAATTTGTGATTTAAGGTGTAAAATGGATTGGCGCTTTCGCTTGGTTGGCGCTTTCGCTATATATACACATTAACATATAATCGTGGGGGGAAGCAAGTGCGACCACTCGCAGTGCGACCTCTCAGATTGCGACCGTAAGTACCTAGCCATAGTAATTTATATGTAAAGGTACTTAAAATTCAATTCTACGAAATTATCACTTTTCACGCTCACCCTCACTCCCACCCTCACTCCCACCCTCACTCCCACCCTCGCTCCCACCCTCAGTTGCACTCTCATACTGGCTCTCAGAATCGGCTTCTGGGTCAGTAATTGGGTCTTGCAACTCCGGAGGAATTGGGAAGCCCGATTGGGTGAGCTGAGCTACACTCTTCCTCCGGAGGCGCTCCTGTTTCCGGGCTTCAATTCCTGCCCGGTGGAGCTGCTTCTGGGCTCGCTTTGCAGCCTGGCTCAGCTTCCGGGCTTCGGCTGTAGCGAGCTTCTGGGCCTGAAGCTCGGCTTTATGCTTCAGAAGCTCGTGGGCTTCAGAAGCTCGTAGCTCACCTCCACGCTGGAGCCGGCCCCGCCCCCCCTTTTTCTTTGAGTTCTTGACCTGCTGCCGAATAGCCTGTAGGCCAAGTTCCTGGAGCTGGCCGGCAGCTAGAACCCGGGCTGTTCCAGTGAGCCAGTTATTGTAGCTCTACCGTGAGGGGCTACTAAAGGCCTTCGGAACCCGCTCCTTCCACTGCTGTAAGCCCTGTTCCACACCCTGGAAAGTGGAAGGAATAGGTGTAATAGGCCGTAGTAGGGTGGGCATTATAGGCTCTATAAGCCCTATAGGCGTAGGCTGAGAAGCTGCATATATACATAGCTTCTCTAGGGCTGTATTACAGCTTATAGGCCACATACCAGCTTTCTGGAATGCTGATTGTATAGTGAACTCCTTCAAGGTAAGCTCCTGTATTTATAGGAGATCCCTCATAAATAGGGGTATATGGTTGACTTTAGGACCTTAAAAATCCGACTGGCAGCATTCACAGATTCAGAGGGGTTTGCTGCTAGCCATTCACAGGCATTTGATAGAGGCGTCCCTTCTATTTAATGAATTACATTTAGTTACTATATAAATTACTATGTATAGGAGTGCTCAAAGTTTTGGTAAAGAGTAGTGGTGAACATATGCAAGTTGAGAGGTCGCACTTGCTTCCCCCCATGATTATATATAGCGAGCAATATATCCAAGCGAGTGACACACTTTACACTATAATATGACCCCTATACATTCAACTTTAATTTTCTCTATAATGAAGCATGGAATCTTCTTCAAATGAAAGTAGGATTATCCTTGCACTTAAAGCTCTTGAAAATCGCAAAGGCGTAAGTATTAGGTCTATAGTAAAGACCTATAATGTCCCTGAAGCAACACTATGTCACCGAGATACTGGCTAATACCCACGATATAATATTATCACCAATTTGAGGAAATTAACCGACCTAGAGGAATAAGTGCTTATTCAATATATTCTTAGCCTATCTACTAAAGGATTTCCTCCCTAGGTATCTATTGTTGAAGATATAGCCAACCGACTACTTGCTATATACAATATATTATATATTTGGTCGCATTAGGCTTCAAACTTTATGAAGCGCTATATAGAGCTCTAGATACACTTCCAGTGGAAATATGACTATCAGAGGGCTAGGTGTGAGGACCCAGAAGTCATCTATAATTGGTTTGAGCTTATATATAATACAATTACGAAATATAGCATCTGTAATACAGATATCTACAACTTTGATAAGACTGGGTTTATAATAGGTGTTATCTCAACTGCTATAGTTATAACAAGCTCAGATAGGTAGGCAAAAGCAAAGAAGGTATAGCTAGATAATTAGGAATACATCATAGTAATCCAAGGTATTAGTTCTCAAGGCTGGGCAGTGCTACTATTCATCATTATTACTGGCAAAAACTACCTTATATCTTGGTATGAGAATAGTGGATTTCCAAGTGATTAGGTAATTGCTATTACTGAAAATGGCTGGATTACAAATGAGAGAGGTATAGATTGGATTTAGTATTTTGAGAAGTATATAAAGTCGGAGAATTGGTGGTTATCGCCTCTTAGTCCTTAATTGTAAGGATGCCTCCTTACCCGGTGCTATCGCAGGCTACCGATAGGCCACCCCTTATATAGTCACTTCCTTTACAGACCTGACTCGGGTCCTATAACTGATAGAAGTCATAGACCCTGCCTGATGGATCGAACTAGAGTAGGCACCAAGGCGAACCAGTGATGCTTGGTATATCGAACCGCACTCAGGAACTCGGGGTTAATACAGGCCTGTTACAGGAGTAGGGGTTGGGGGCTAGTGAAGGGCTAGCTGAGTCGGACCTATTTCGGGTACTTTACAATTCTGACCGATGAAGCTCCCCCTTTATCTTTTTTGTATCTTTTGTAGTAGACCTATAGGATAGCACCGCAACCCATCAGACTCGCACTCCCATATGCTCTTATTCTGAAGCCAGTGCCCTATGTCCTTATATTAATAGTTATAAGAGCTACCACTTAGATGAGTTTGAGGAGTACTGCAAAGAATATAACATTATAACCCTCTGTATACCTGCTCACTTATCTCATCTACTCTAGCCACTTGATATTAGCTGTTTCAGCCTATTAAAAAAGGCTTACAGTCAGCAAATTGAAGATATAATATAGTCTTATATTTCCTATATTACAAAGGATGACTTCTTTCCTGCCTTCTATACTGCATTTAACACTGCAATAACAGAAAGCAATATTCAAGGTGGCTTCTGAGGAGCAGGGCTTCTTCTGTTCGACCCTGAGAGAGTGATCTCTACACTTGACCTTAAGTTGAAGACACCAATACCTCCAAGCTCCCGCCCAGGTACTGCTCACTCAACAACCTTGGGTTTCTCAGACACCAAACAACCCAACTGAAGCTATATTACAGTCTACCTTTATTAAAAACCGAATTGTGTATCATCAAAATAGCTCTCCAACCTCAATTTATGCAGCTATTGACCAGTTTACAAAGGGTGCATCATAAATAATGCATCAATTAGCATTGTTAAAAGTAGAGAACCAAAACCTACAATAGGCAAATGAAGTACTAAGTAAGCGCCGGAGGGCAAAAAAAACACGCCTATAGGAAGGAGGATCACTTAGTCAACAGGAAGCGCAGGAGCTATATGACGAGAGGGACGTTGTGCAGCAAGTAGAGCAAGAAACAAAGGCAAGCAGTGGTTGGAAGCCAAGAGAAGAAACACGCCAACGGCGTTGTGGCAACTGTAGTCAGGTCGGTCACAATGCGCGGACATGTCAGATTGTAGCAGAGACCTTTTCAGAAGAGGATCCCGAAGAGCTTTAATTGATTTTCATTGTTGTTATAGAATTATGTACTGTTGTGTTGGTAGAGTATGATAAAGTGCGTCGCTCGCTTGGGTGCGTCGCTCGCTATACATGTACGTTATCTATTCCAAATAATCAAGTCCAGGCTTTTAACTCCCACCTCTGTTTGTACCGTCGCCTGTCTATTCGTCGGTTGCATTTCAGAAAGTAAATATGTAAGCCAAATAAATATATACTTTAGACTACGCAAGTACACTACTATTTATTTAACTATATATCTGTTCCGGCCCAACCACCAACGAGAATAGTTGGTGGTTGGGCCGGAACATATCTATGTGAAAAGCTTCTCCGAATTCGTCACAAATAGTTTCTGCCAGACTGCATCATCTGTGATCCACTCTCTAAGCACCTCAATATGCACATCATCTGGGACCTGCCGAAAGCCTTCCACATCATCTAAGCGCTGTTGGTCGGTCTTCCCTTTCCTCGACACTCCCAGCTGCGTATGTGGCCAATCCGAGCCAAAAATGATCTGATCGGGACCCGCCGCAATGACAGCCTTGACTATGGACTCGATTGCTTTCATTCCCTCACGACCAGTGCCATGTCCGTTATAAAGTCGCTCAAACCCGGACACCTTGACGGTGAGACGTCCCTCTTTGACCAGCTCCAGAAATGTCGCAAACTCCGGCGTCTTATCCTCACCAGGGAAGGTACCGCCGAAGTGGTCGGCGACCATCTTGACTCGTGGGTCCATGTTACGGATCTGCTCCGCCATTGATGCCCAGGCTGCATACAGTCAGCTTCAATGCTTCAATATTAGCGAAGATAAAATCGGGCAGGAAAATCACTAACTGCGAATATCACAGAACACTCCAATGATCCACCCAAGACGCGCAAGTCGCTCCGCTAGTGCCGCAATCTTCTTCCCAATCTGCGAGCCGCCTGCCTGTTCTCCATGGCCCCAGGACATCTCATGGAGCCGGGCCCCTCGCACGCCAATCGCATGCAGCTCATCGAGCTCCACGTCCGTGATGGTGTTGACGTCAATAGTGGCCAGACCTCGTAGGGTGAGCCCAGCCGCCTGGGCCTTCCTGAGGGTGTCGACGAGCGCGGCGGGGGATGTGCCTTGCACTGAAGCGTGCACGACAACAACGGATGTGCAACCTGTAAAGTTGGAGGGGTACTCGGTGATTTGAGCGGCTTTGGGCGTGTAGGATCGCGAGCTTGGGTAAGGGAACTTTACTGGGTCAAAAACGTGTGTATGGGTGTCCCAGGCACCTGCAGGGACGAGAGGGTTTCGACTCATTGTGTTATACGATTTTACTTCGCCTTTTCAGTGGCAGAAATCTGTGACTAAATAATGGGTGGAGAATCGTGGTACATTTTATATGCTTATAACAAGGGGTGTGCAATTTATAATTAGTCCGAGGGAATGGATGGAGAGTATGGGATATTTAGGCCCCCGTCATGGACCCTAGATTGAGAGATTAAGAGGTAGTGAGTTGGTGGGGTACATCTCAGTGGAGCATACCCCGACCGATAAAATAGTCTTTTGTTCGGCCTCTAACAGTCCGAATGCGTCTTTGATGTCGGGCACCGTCTTCCGACCACTACCGACCCCGTCCAACAGACAGGATCCAGCTAGTTCTCATTCCCCACTCTCCCCGGTATTAGATAGGTCAGTAAAGTGACAATTCACACAGTGCGGTATGTGATGCAAAAACGCGAGTTAAATGCCAATATCTGGATGCTTGAAAAATATTCAGGTCGAGCGAAATTCTACTGGAAAATTGAAACGATGTTCGGTTTTGGAGCCAGAAATGGTGGTAAACCGGTCTGTCGTGGCAAGTGTACATTTTGTTACCAACTATTCCAAATAAATACATGTGCAACATGGGTTTCAAATCCTGTAGATTATATTATATTAACATGGCTGCCTTTTATGAATAAAAACTACGTTGACACACTTAGGGTTATTAAACACAAATAAGCGCAGAGTAATCAGTTATGGAGTTCAATTACTTCGATTTACTTTCATATTTTGAACTATAATTTATGTGACCTTGTTTGCTCACTCAGACTTCAATTTCTTTGCCTTCATGCCCAAGACCAAAAGGTTTGTGACATCGTCCACTGTTTTCCCTCTTACTCTTGCATCCGGCTGCTCCTTTCCAAGTTCTGAATCTTCCGCTACGATGCGATACACTTCTGCAACTTCTTGAAATCTGTGATCGTATTAGCTTCCTTCACACTTTCAAGTATCCAACATTAGACTCACAATCCCTTATCAAACCCTCCATTCTCAGCCATAGTATCAGCAATCTCCGTCATCTCATGCACCCACCGATATGCCTTCGGTGCCATAGTAACCAGTCCTTTCTCCGCCAGCGTGAGTGTCGATGGGTTATACTTCTGCATATACTCTCTAAGCTCTCCCAAAACGCCTAGTTCTTGGGCGGTTGTAAACGATTGGATTGCTAGTGATACAAAACCCTTCGTCGTGCCAGCAAAGCACATCTTTAATCCTGTTGCCGATCCAATCTGGAAATCCAGGTGATGTACATTCAATGCTGCGGACAATGCCGTGTCAGGAATCTCGTGCGGACCCGACAAGATGAAGGACGGGCAGTGCCATTCAGGCTTGCCGTTGACACGTTTTTCTTTGCGATATGGTACGCCACCTATGATTCCACCATCTATATGACGGATGTTGGGGTTAACGCCGAGCAAGGCGTTGATCTCAACGGCTGAATTGGGCGAAATGGCGTTCATGTCCACATAGTATAAGGGAGATTTCCGGGAACCGGGCACAGGAGAGAGACCAGAGACTATTCGTTGTGCGGTCTTTTTAGCATCGCGAGGGGGCACGATAGAGAATATTGCTGAACAGGAGGACACCAGGCTTTCAATTGATGGGGCTAGATTGACGCCAGCTTTACTCGCGCGTGCTTTGGTGCTTTCGCTATGGAGGGAGCAGTCAGTACTGTATTCTTTCAAAAAGTTACATATTAAACTTCACTAGGGAATAGAAAAAAATGCATGTTTGGTTACCTTCGATCTTCTGCGTATGTAAATACCTGGTAACCATGATCGATCAGAAGCGCTGCGACCCCCAGGCCCATCTCACCAATACTAACAACACCAACATTTACGAAAGTCTCCGTCATTTTCAATATAATTATTTGTCGCCGTTAGAGTAATAAACAGTAAAGGTATCTGTTAAGAACGTATGAACGCCTGCGATTTTGTCTAGGATCGAGTCTATAATAGAAGTCTTGGGGCTTTATGACAAGAAGGTCAATATTACTCGAACAGTTGGACAACATTTGAGAGAAAAATGCCACGGAATAAACCTATTCTTATCATAGGTTGCTAATTTTGCTAGTGGGATGGTTCACGTCAAGCCACTTCAAGTTGTCAGCGACAGGACCAGTGACTTTCGTGGTTCGGGATCGGCACTGCGGCGGGCAATGCTCCATTCACATCAGCTGCGGGGTTTTCCAGCAATCTTCCCCAGGTCCAACGACCCTTGTCAAATCCATGGTATAATGGAGTAGGCGCGGACAGTTATCGGCCGGCTGTGATTTTGGTAGCAATAGTGTAGGCGGAATGTCGGGGAGCTTTAGACCGCCCTAATACTCCTGTGCCGCCGGTGATACCTCATGGTCTTTTCGGAGTGTCCGACAATCGCTGGATATCCCTCTTCCGGCCTCTGATATCTTGATGCCAGTCACACGAAGCAGCGTCTCTGTGGATACATCAGATCCGAGGCCACATCCTGAGCTTGATCAAAGATGTTTTTGGTTCAAGAGACCAATCCCCAGTATGGCAATAATCCATACCCGAGAATCATCCTGTCGTCGAATTTTCCATTGGTTTCCTACAACTTGCACTCACTCTCCCTGTCTCATTTAATTGCCATTATTTCGCCACATTTTTAGTGGAGGAAATCGTACACATCTGACAGTCATATCATACAATAAGGTGACTAGAGACGCAATATGTCAGTACAGGCTATTGGAACAGCTGTCTTGCCTAGGAAAGCAAGTAAGGAAAGGGGGGGCAATAGTCCCTTGCGCTCTGTCCTTGCTGGTTCAACAGCTGGTGCAGTTGAAATTGGTAAGTAGAAAACCCTACAAATTTAACAGGAAATTCAAACTAATTATGTCGACCTCTAGCCATCACCTATCCTGCTGAATGTATGTTTGAGCGATGCAAGTTTCTTGGGCCATCTCCGTGCTTTACAACCTCACACACTGGTTGGCAGATGTAAATGTTCTCTTGTGGATGGATGTACTCACACGGACTTAGTCGCGAAAACTCGAGCACAACTTAATCAACGATTAGCAAAGGCGCAGAAGTTACCTTGGCCAAAATTTGGGGCAGAATGGTACGCTGGGTGTATGGCTCTAATCATTGGAAATTCTATTAAAGCTGGCGTCAGTGAGTGTTGCTCGGATAAGAGCTATCAATAATTGCTGACGGAAATTTGTATAGGATTTATGGTGTTTGACCAGATCAAAGGGTTACTTCAAGATGCAAATGGCAATCTTTCAAGTCCCAAAACCGTTATAGCGGGCTTGGGCGCTGGAGTCTTCGAATCTGTTCTGGCTGTGACACCGTTCGAAAGCATCAAGACTACTCTGTACAGTAGAACACCTCTATTCCCCTCCATCATGGCTGACTTTTACAGTATCGACGATCGAAATGCGGCCAAGCCCCGTTTGCGCGGCTTTCTCCACGCTGTACCCCTTATCGCCCGCGAGCGTGGCATTGCTGGATTTTATCAAGGTCTAGTGCCCACAACCGTGAAACAATCCCTTAACAGTGCAACTCGATTTGGCTCCTATGGGATATTTAAACGGATAGCACTGTCCTATAAAGAAAATGGAGAGAAGCTTGGAGGCACTGTGATATTTGCGATCGGCGGCGCGGCGGGAGTCGTCACGGTATACGTTACGCAGCCGGTGGATACAATAAAGACACGGATGCAGAGCATTGAGGCTAAGATGCTATATAGGAGTAGCCTGCATTGTGCAAAGAAGCTAGTCTTAGAGGAGGGTATGTTTAAGCTGTGGAGTGGAGCAGTGCCGAGGCTTGCGAGACTGATATTTAGTGGTGGGATTGTGTTTTCGATGTATGAAAGAAGCATGTCTATGTTTGAAAGGCTGGATCCTAAAGGGGTATTTATTTAAAAGCCCGGCGATGATGTGCGAAGGCCGATAATTACTACGGAAAATATAACATATAAAGACACATCGTAGGGTCATGACATGCAGGTATTAGGAGTGAAAAGAGTACGACCTGGATAGACTATAATAACAATATTGAATCAGGTATAACTTATTCCAAATAATAACCTGTAGTTGTCTTCAGGGGTGGTGGTATCACTATCCGAACATGACGGGGACTTATAGTCCGGCGTGCTCGAGCCATAATGATGGTTACAATGTAAATATGGCCCACGGCCCCGTCTTTAAAGCAACAAGCACGACCCAATCGGGTATAGGGACTTCTAGGGCGGGGTAACCTCTCCAACCATGTGGGTTCTATTACAACGGACCCCGGTATTGAACATATGGGGATGCGAGGAAGCACCAAGGGGTCGGGCGCTGAAACGGTTGGAACCTTGCTTTCCCCATGGGGTTGAGATATAAAGAGACCTGAATCTCAACTTTTCATAATGTACTATCAGGTATCACTCTGTCTCACTATAATTATCCCACTTTTATGATCCAACGGAACATACAGTCTATTCATCAAGATGGCCAACGCCAATCAGCTCTGTGGTCCCATTACAGTTTCTGAGCACGGGTTGAAGCGCGAAGAAGCCTTTGTTGAGGACATAGACATGGATAAAAAAGACGCCTCGGGTAGTGGATATGTTATGACAACCTACCATTCATACAGTCCAGAGTATAGCAACAAAGTGGAAAAAAAACTCCTCCGCCGAATTGATCTTCGCATCATGCCACTCGTCGTTATCATTTATATCTTCAGCTACCTCGATAGAAATAGCGTGAGTAGAGCTATCACTCTCAGCACTATATTTAATTCTAATGAGATAATTAGATTACTCAGGCTCGTCTGTATGGTCTGCAGGAGGATACTAAGGTTACTGGCGCAGTCTACAACACTGCTATTGCTATATTCTCGGTTGGATATGTCATTATGCAATTACCGTCTACGGTGCTAATGACCAAGCTCCGCCCCTCCATCTACCTGGTAGGTTATACATCTCATAATCATTTATAGCCCTTTGCTCACTCAAGTAGCCAGGTTGCATGATAGCCTGGGCTATTGTCAGCGGCTCAACGGCTGCAGCGTCAAGCCCTGCAGGCCTCCTTGTTGCCCGCTTTATGCTCGGGATCATCGAAGCTCCTTTCTACCCTGGTGCGGTTTACTTCCTCTCTTGCTGGTACACAAAGAAGGAGCTCGGTATACGCATGGCATTTCTCATCTCAGGCCTCCTCCTCTCCAATGCCTTCGCTGGTCTTATCTCTGCTGGCGTCCTCTCCGGCATGGCAGGTGTTGGGAATCTGTCTGCTTGGCGCTGGCTCTTTCTTCTAGAAGGGCTCGCAACTATCGCCATTGCTATAGTAGCTCTAGTCTTCCTCCCAGACTACCCCGCAACAACTAAATGGCTCAGCGAAGAAGAAACCATCGTCGCTCAAGGACGCCTAGCCAAGGACGCAGGTAGTGACGATGTTCTAGACGAGGAGAAGGTACCTATGCTCAAGGGTATCAAGTGGGCGCTACAGGATCCGTGCACCTGGATGTTTGCCTGCCTGCAGATGTGTGCTGCCGCCGCCATATCATACTCGCACTTCTTCCCAACACTAATCTCCCAGCTAGGATTCACCAACAACACTACCACACTCTTGCTGACGTCTCCCCCATATCTTCTCGCGTTCCTTTGGTCTTTGGGCCTGGCCCTTAATGCCGATAAGATGCAAAGGCGATCGCCGCACGCGGCCATTTCCATGCTCGTCGGCATCGTCGGTACCATCCTCTTGATCGCTGTACCCATACAGTATAAATACCCTCGCTACGCCTTCACCTTCCTCGTTGCCTCGGGCTCTTTTGGTGTGTACTCCTCCACATATACCTGGCTCTCCTCCACCATCATCCGTCCACCCGTCAAGCGCGCCGCTGCCATCGGTATCGCCAACACCATCTCCAACACCGCAGCGCTATTCGGGGGCTATTTTTGGCTTGACATTTACTCCCCAGCCTTCCGCGAATCATGGGGCTGCGAATTAGCATTCATGTTCTTAGGCTTGGCGTGTATCTTGACGCTAAGATTAGTACTGCAGAAGGCCAACAGAGTGTTTGATAAATTGGCGGCCGAAATTGACCCCAATGATAGTGTTGCTCTGGCGGCTTTGGATGATGATTCACGGCGTGCAGTACAAAATGGATTTAGATATATTATTTGAGCGAGTTGTTATTTATGTCTAGTTTTCGGGGAAAGTTGTTTCAGTTTCATTTGACTGCACATTCTGTATATTAATCAGAATTTTTACAAGCCATTCTTCATTAAATTACTTTGGTTCATATTCAAGGGATTGAACGATAGAATATACCTCAACAGATGTCTGTTGCAAAGAGAACCTAACATGGCTAGGGATCTGTACACCAATTGGTAGCCTGTGCACAGTTCTTGTTTTGCTCTCATCAAGTCCGCGGGGCAATCTCATCGCATGGGCGCAACTAGTGGCATTATAGTTGGGACTCCGTTGAGTTGCACTCTACCCCGCGTCGGAGATTTACTCCCCGGATTTCGATATTTCTACCATGTGGGGACTTACACGCCAAAACTTTATTCGACTCCGGGAATTTACTCCCCGACGTAATGGTCTGTCAGGGCCCCTCCTTGTTATAGGAGAACCACATACCGAGAATGACCAACTATAATCCCTATAAGAATCAATACTCATATAATTATCTCCAGTTCCGTAACCCGCCCGTTTATTCCATCTCCTTTGCCTAACACAGCTAAACATTCAGTGCAATGGCCAACTCCAAACCAACCTCAGGGGGGTTCACTAAAACCCCAACATGGCTCGACTGGTATGAGGGCCCAGCCACTCCGGCATTCAAACTCCCCCTTGGAGCCGTAGACTCCCACTGTCACGTCTTTGGGCCCGGCTCACAGTTCCCATACGCACCCGAGCGCAAGTATACGCCGTGCGACGCATCGAAAGCCCAGCTCTTCGCGCTACGCGACCATCTAGGCTTCTCTCGCAGCGTCATCGTGCAAGCGACTTGCCATGGCGCCGACAATAGCGCACTCGTTGACGCCTGTGTCTCCAGCAGCGGGCGCGCCAGGGGCATCGCTACCGTGAAACGTAGCGTTTCCGATGCCGAACTCTCCCAGCTGCACGAGGCCGGTGTGCGCGGTGTACGCTTTAACTTCGTCAAGAGGCTTGTGGATTTCACGCCTAAAGATGAGTTGATGGAGATTGCGACACGAATTTCAAAGCTTGGCTGGCACGTCGTCATCTATTTTGAAGCGCAGGATCTACCCGAACTATGGGACTTCTTCACGGCGCTACCGACTACGATCGTTGTAGACCACATGGGCCGCCCTGATGTCTCCAAGCCGCTTGATGGACCTGAGTTCTCACTGTTTCGCCGATTCTTGACCGAGCATCCCAATGTGTGGACGAAGGTTACCTGTCCGGAACGACTAACTGTTAGTGGGCCGCTGGCGCTAGATGGCGAGCGCAGTGCGTACAGAGATGTGGTGCCTTTTGCACGCGCTCTAGTGGAAGAGTTTCCTGATAGGGTTCTCTGGGGGACAGACTTTCCACATCCTAACCTCAAGAGTCACATGCCGGATGATGGACTATTAGTTGATTTTATACCATGGATTGCCGTGACGCCTGAGTTACGGCAGAAACTATTAGTTGAAAATCCAATGAGGTTGTATTGGCCAGAAGAGGTTTGATAAGACAAGTGCATCATCGCTACATAAGAGGTCATATCCAGTATTAATCGCAGGGGTGCTACTGTAACGCTTCCATAATTAGAGAAAGGCGAGACAGGGGTATCGTTCGAAAATTCTCCAATATTTAAGCTTGCCCCAGGTCTCAGGACCGAAATTGGCCTCGAAGGATAGTAACAGGCGAGGATGGACGAAACTTTGGTGACACAACGGACGCGGTAGCTACGTTATCCTCATAGGCCAATAACAACATTTATAAATACCAAATTCTCTAGCTCTCACATACGATTGAGAGCAAAAAGAAACAACTGAATTGCAAGGCTCTGTATGTGTGGCAGAGCCAGCGGGATACTCAACTCCCTTGAGCCTAGTGGCGTACTGTATGTTCTTGTTATTTCAGTATAAGAAGCTCTGTCATCCACGCAAAGATGTTGACAATGCCCTATTTACAGCTTGTCGGATGATTAATCCTCACAACCAAACTTTCGCCTTGCTACGAGGCCAAGGTCAAGCAGTGCAATATTTCCCAAGTCAATTAGAACAAAGTCGATTAAGCGATTATTATAAAATAAGTTCCATCAAAATAAAACGACTCTAACAACGAATAATCGCCGGGGCTGAATACCGTCAACAATTTGCGAGTCAAATCCCAAGATTGACGGCATTATACCGATGTCCAAAAGCTTGCTATGCTTGCCATTCCCCAACCCAATCCAATGCCCGTTGTGTTTGTTTCTTTACAGCGCCATCATCAACGCCGCAACTCCCACCACAGCCGCTCCAACGGCAACCTCCATCCTGCCCGGTGCAGCGCCGACCAGGTTATTGCCGCTGACTTTATTTGTAGGCTGTGAGGATCCTGAATCTTCAGTAGCTGATGGGGTGCTGAATAGGTCATTGGTATCGGTAGATGTTGGCTCGCTGCTCACGTCGCTAGTTGACTGAGGAAAGTCGAAGCTGCTATCGGTTGTCGATGGCTCGAAGCTGTCAGTGCTAGTCTCTGGGGAACTACTGTCGCTCCCACTGCCCGAACTGCTTCCAGATCCACTTCCAGATCCGCTACCTGAGCCGCTGCCACTTCCAGAAGTATCGCTCGGGCATGCTCCTGTGTCGTCTGCGCAGACGCAAAGCTGGTCAGCTGGGTCGACATACCCACAGTATGAGGTCCCGCAGTTGCTACAGGCACTGGAACATGATGAGCCGTGGCCGCAAACTGTATCATCGCCAGTATCACTCCCAGAACCACTCCCAGAACCGCTCCCGGAGCCGCTACCGGAACCAGTTTGAGGAGAACCGCTAGAGCAGGTTCCTGCATCACTCGCGCAGACACATGTGCCGTCGGTCTCCTCGACACCACACCATGGCGTTCCGCAGTCTTCACAAGCTTCCGTGCAAGTTGAGCCGTGGCCGCAAAGCTGTCTCTTGTCCAACGAGAAGACTTCTCGTTCGATGCGTGAGTAGGCAGACTTGATTGCCCTGACCTCTGGCGTAAGGCCGCTATTCTGCTTGGGCGCTGCGAAGATGCGTCCGTAGAAGATCTCATCTGCGACAGCAACGCTGGTGAGGGCCGTAGCCAAGAGAGGGATAGTTGAGAACTTCATTGTGAAAGAATGGCCTCCTTTGTAGTGGTAAAGTAACAATTGAACGCGAGAGCTTCGGACGGGGAAAGGGAGCGGTGGTGTCTGGTACTTATACCATGACACGGCCAAGGGGCAGTCACTCAGGTGCGGGATAAACTCAACAATAAGAAGCAAAGCTGAAATAAAATTGAGGCTCTTCCTAGCAAGCCAACACGGAAAGATGGATCGTGGTCGAATCACAGTCGATGTGGCTGGGCTAGCAAAGGCTGAATAGGCTACGATTTTCTACCCGGCGAGGCAGACAGCAGCCATTATTGCCAATACTCCCCATTAGGACCATAAGCTGAGATCTTGGCAGGCCGAGAACTACCCCAATATCAGGAGTGGATATACTTAGTACAGTGACAAAAGTTTGTATATGGACCAGTGCACAGCCTCAAACACAAACTTTTGCCGTTGTGTTGTATATTTCGGAGAGTTGTTCAGCCGATAGAGTGTCAGATAATTTCTTGTTGCCTCGCAGCCAATAGCAATCGGGCCTGTCATGATACCTGGAAAGATTAGCTTTAAGGTAATTTTAACAACACAATCCCTGCCTCCAATCATCCGCTGTCAAACCATCACAATTGGATTCTACATAATACAAGCAAATATAAACTATAATAAATGCTCTAATGGCATGTAATTTGTACAATGATAAGAATATATTCATATATATTTCCACCCACTCTAGAAACATTTAAATATTGAAGTTTCGTGAAGTTGGAAATTGGTGCATTTCAAATTATAGAAAAAAAAGTCCCGTTTTTCAATATTTTCAATATTTAATAAAATATAATTCTCCACACAAAAGTAACAGTTTCAATTGCTTTCCCTCAAAACCACATAAATTTCTTCGTCTAATCTCTAGTGGGGTGAAAATTTAGGCACAACAATTACGACGAAGGGCAGATGGTCTTCAGGTATTTTGGGTGTGGCGTCTGGCATATAACTACTAGTTCAGTGTAAATACAAATCACTCAATCACACATCTCCAACGCACAAAGGTTCATAACCCTTCTTAATTCTCTTTCTACGTACACGCTCCATATCCATCCATTTCCCAACCCCCTCCCCCATCACATCATCACAGATACAATCCCCCCTAGAAGCCGCCCCGCATCAAACGCGATAAACAAGGAAGCAGAAAACAAAGAACAAAGTAGAAGACGGAAAATAAAAGTAAAAATAAAAAAACGTGTAGTAATCCATAATGCTAAAACAACAACTGTAAAATATCTCCCCCAAGCCTCGGGCGAGGGAAGAGAAATGGCATCCTCCAGTCCAACCTGATCCTTCCCGTCTATCCATCGAAAAATTGGCTGCGGCTGATGTAGGGTGCGGTGAAGTATCAGCATAGCTGGTTGCGGAAGTTGAAGAATTGGAATCCGGAGATCCATCCATGCTCGCAGTATCTCAAAAACAAGAAGAAGATTCCGCAGCTTCTGTACGCCGCAAAATATCTCAAAAAACAAAAATGCGAAACCACAAGATAAAAAAAAAGAGAACCAAGGAAATAATTTTGGGGTAGTGGTAGTTAAATGGGGCGCCCATCATCCACAATCCCCGTCTTTAGCTGTATCTTTGCCCCATATCCGTTTCTAATTTCGTCTCGAACCGAAGAAAGGGACAAGTAAGTCACCCGTTGTACAGTAGGGGTCGTTGTGAGAGCCGGGTAGGTTGGTAAGGTTTGCATGCACGCGCGCTATTGCGGATTCTCCTCGAGGGTGCGGCGGCATTGCTATGGTACAGAAGAATGAGGAGAAGTAAGCTCAAATGAGGGCGGCTCCAGGAAGTTGACTTAGCCATCTATCCCCTCTGTCCGGTACGTCTGTTGGTAACAAGAAAGAGAAGAAAAATGTGCACTCTGAGCTTTCCGAATAGGGGCGTGTCGGTATGGTTTTGTGGTAAGGTCAAAAGGGTGGTGGAACTAGTGTAACAATGTCTTTTTCGTCCGTCCGTACGTTCGTGAAAATCGTGATAATGTAAAAATCCCCCCCGTGTTACGCTGGTCGCCGAGAATGAAAAAGAAAGACCGAGGTCGTGATGGCGGCGGCGGCGGGGAGTCTCTGTGCATGCATGCGCTCGTACCGTTACAAGTTTAGTGTTTTTGCTGAAAAGAAGAAAATCGTCGATATCTTGATTGAGTCACGGGAACGGCACTTTTAGAAGTAGTTCCCCTGCTGCTGCGGCTGCTGTTGGCCTCCTTGCTGCGACTGTGGCTGCTGGGGCGGCTGCGAACCCTGGGATGTCTGGACACCCTGCGCGCCATTGCCGCGGCCAAATGGGTACCCATTACCTGGCTGCTGAGGTGCTGGTGGTGGTCCCGCAAAACCCTGCGCGGAAATACCAGCTGTGGCAATCTGCGTGCTGCTTGGAAACACCGTCACCGGAGCCCTAGTGGAAGGTGCAAAGCCACCGGGTCCATAGGCACCGACCGCGTTACCGTTGGGGAAGGCAGTAGCACTGGCGTTGGACAGGGAACGCGCGTGCAGCTGGCGAAGCGGGAGCTGCTGCTGCGTGGATGACTCGGTGGCCTGCGCAGCACCGTTAGAACCATTGGTGGCGATCGCAGGACGGCCCTCGGCGCCCTGGAGTTTGGCTTGGATGCGGCGACCGTAGGGCGTCGTGCGGATCTGCGGGAGGATGGGACGGATGGCATCGACGAGGCGGGTCTTCATTGCCGGGTTGGCGTAGTCGAGCGCAGTCTGAACAACGTAGTTGGCGAAGGAATCGCGCAGGAGGCGCTCGAGGTCCGTGGGCGTGGCGAGCATCTCCTCGATGAGCATATCCTTGCTTGGCTCCTGAGCGCAGCGCAGGCACTTCTCTATGACATTGCTGCTGAACTTCTGGCGGGAGAGCTGGCCAACGCGACCAGCAAACATGGCAACGAGCGGCTCAGTGAAGACCGGTTCGTTGAGATCGAGGATGTACTGCACAACGTAGTTTCCGAAGGGATCCTGGACAAGGGTGAACGCGTTGTTGGAGATCTGACGGATCAGCCAAGCCTTCTGCTCACCGCTGGCATGGTCAATGCAGCGTTGAAGGACGCAGCAGCCGTGGCGGTGCGTGCCGACGTCAACGCAGTGGCGTCCAACAGCGTCGAAGATGAACTGCGCGTCGAGCGGGGACAGCTTGTTGAGGCACTTCTGAATGACATGGTTGCCGTTGAGATCCTGGATCAGCTCGACGACCTGGTAGCGAAGAGCCTCAATGATGGTCTGGATCTGGCCGGCGGTCGAAATGAACTCAATCATCTTCTGCAGGGCACGTGTGCCGTGTTGGTTCAGTGCGATGCGCACAAGGTCCTGGGAGGCGTTCTCGATGAGCACGGTTCGCTCCTCATCGTTGCAGAACTCCAGCAGCTTCTGGCAGAGATAGTTTCCGAAAGGGTCGGTCATAAGCTCCACGACGTGTTGGTTGGTCTCTAACCAGATCATGTGGATTTGCTCGGCATTGCGCTCCTCGAGCTTCTTCTGAAGGAAGCGACATCCATGCTGGTCCTTGCACAAGCTGTAGATCTCGCCGCCGAGAGACTCAAGGGCTACATTGGCAAATCTATTCATGGCTAAAACAATTGTCAGTATGTCACTTAAGATCGAGATCGAGCACAAAACTCACCTTCACCATCATTCTGGCGGCGCTGCTGGATAACCCTAGCCTGGCTATCACGTGGAGCATTGTTCTGGTATGCTGGTGGCACTCCGTAATCGCCATATGCGCTCTGGGGGTATGCCTGCTGAGCCAGCTGCATGTTCTGCATCGCCATGGTCATCATTGGCATGTTGTACTGGTTGTAGTAGGTTTGCATCCCGTATGGGTTGGCTCCAGCCTGGGTGACAGCTGGCTGATTGAGAGGCACTGAGCTCTGGGTGACGGAAGGCCCGAATGGAGGAGCGCTGGCCTGGAGGGCCGACTGGATCGACTGGTAGCCGCCGTTTGTGGCCTCACGGACCGGAGTAGATTCGCCACTATTGACCTCGCGACCCTGTCTATTGTTGACTGCATTGGGTGGAATGCGGCCCAAACTGGCGTTGTGGTTGTGGAAGTGCTGCTGGGCGTGAGACTGCGGCTTCTGGGGCGTGCTGCCAACAGCGTTGCTACCATTTGATTTCATCGTTGGGACGTCGTTGGCGGAGTAGGAGGTCTGTAGTTTGGGAGGCGTCATCTGGACCTGGCTCGTGGGTGAGGTGACTTGAGACTTGTCCTGGCTGTCACCGAAGTACTTCAGATCCTGCGAGTAACGGTTGGGAGTGCGGATCTTCAATGGTGACTCAAGAGGGGCCGAGTTCTGCTGCGAGGCAGAGCCGTTCATGGTGCTTGAGTTGCCGTTCTGGCTGGAGGAGCTCTGGGTTATATGGTTGGCAGGCAGGCTCTGTTGGCCAGCGCGGTGACGTCCAAACGAAGACCAGCCAGTAGATTCCGTACTAGTGGATTGGCCAGAGGCCAGGTCAAGGGCAGCGGATGAGGTGGATAACTGCATGAGGCGGTGAGCACCGTTTGTAGTGGTAGATCGATCTGGGGACTTACGTTCTGAGGGTGCTCTCCACGAACTAGGATGGGGAAGTTCTCATCAGTTGCATGCATCTGAAGGTAGTTCTTGGAATCCAAAGGACCTCCAGCATCCTCGTCACCGAACAAGAAGCGAGTGGTGTTGGTCTGGTCCAGCGAGAGCATATCTTGAACGCCATTGCGTGACTTGGTCACAGGCATTGAGTATCTGTTGAGGCTAGCCATGCTGTTAGCTACTATAATGCGATGGTATTGGTCGTTGCAACTGAAATGTGAAGAGAATGATCGATAGCAACAAATCTAAGAAAGATTGGGAAGATCTATAGTTGTCTGGGTGAAGTTGTGCAAAGTAGCTGTGTGTTGTGTTGCAACAGAACAGAAAGCCAATGGAATTGTAGAAGATTGGGGCGGTATTCAAGATCGAGCGTGTATGTGAAAAGTTGAAGTGGAAGGAGGGAGGCGGAGAGGGGGTGGGTTTATAGCCAGGTCGGAGAACAACTGCCTGGGGGCCTTAAGGGGGCCCTCAGAGCAAGCATAATACGAAGCCCCTTCTCAACAAAAGAACCACAATGTTTAATGCTCCCCTTCTACCCCGGCAACGAACGACAGAAAGGCGCAAAAACAACACAACAGCAAACAGCATCGAAAGTAAGAAGAAAGTGAACTTACTGGTTTGAAGACCTGTGACTGCTCGGATCCTGTCTCACAGCCTGCTCCTTATCATCATCCTCGCTATTGCGTCTCGATGCCGACTCGGAATTAGACATGATTATGGCGTTCTCGTCCAAGGTATATCGGGAAGAAATCAAGCCGTGCTGAGGCGAGGTAAGCTGGCTAGCTGATCGACCAGGGCGGTTATAGAGTCCGAGCGGCGAGGTCAAGCTCGATGTGGAGTAACGATTCGGGCGCGAGAAGACTGTCGGGAAGCCGGAGCTGGTCTCGCGATATTCGGGAGGAGTAGTAGGTTCGGACTGGTGGCCGCCGTTGGTGTGCGAGTTGTGGTGGCGCCCGAGGTCCTCTTGCATCTGTCGGAGTTCTTGTTCTTCCTGGCGCTGCTGGAGGTCCAAGATTTGCATCTCAGCCTCAAAGCGGCGTTTCTGTTCGCGGAGACGCTCGTATTCTAGTTTCTTCTTCTCGAGCTATATGAAGGTCAGCTGCAAAGCTCAGTACAGACCGTGGTGAGTCTGGATTCAGATTCTTTGGAAGCATGCAAAAGCTAATGTGTTTGTGGGGGGAGTGAGGGCACGCTGTCGTGTTTTTGTGTGGAGGTTGACGGGAAAAACGCGGTGGGTGAAGCTTACGAGCTGGACTTTATGGTAGTTCTAATGACAGAAGTTAGTAAAAAGGCGCCTCAGGAATCGATTCCAGCCGCGCGACGGAGGCCATCACCAGCCGCAGCATCTCCAGCCGCAGCTCTCAATCGGACAAAGAAATACCACACAACAACAGACAACTCCTCACAACCTCTCACGGTCAGGGGACGGGGACCAGCTTACCGATGGCACATATTCCTGCCCATCCTGCACTCCTCTCTGTCCGGTGATAGAATGCAGTGTGGGCACTCTCCCCGAATCCGTCGTGAATCGCCTTGTAAGTGTGAACCCACGACCGTCCTGCGCCGAGGCCGACGCTGACAGTGGAGGAGGCAGACGACTCCCACCATTGCGTGGTGGTGACACAAGGCCCAAGAGGGGCTGCTCACTGCCACTGACACCGCCGCTAATACTGCCGCGCACCGATTGTCTGAAGCGCAGCTCGTCCATCCGCTCGCTCGTGCTGTTCGAAAATGCCATGCTGGGAATTGCTACAATACTGCCCGAGGGAAATGTGTCAGCTTTGGGGTTCAGGGAGAGACGCGCAAGACGGCTGAGACGCGCTGAAAGGAGAGCAGACACTGCACCAGAGGAGGAGAAAGGATCGCTGTCGCTGGGAAGCGCTCCCGAGTCCTTGGGAGGGGACAACTCACAGTTATACAAAAAAAGCTTCTACACTGTCTCTCCGCAAGCCCTTCAACCTGGAGAGCCAGGCGTCGCAAACGGAAGACTTCCAATCTTTCTCTCCAAGGAAATAAAATAACAAGAGACAGAGGTGAAGAAGGCGGGATGAGAGAGAGACGCGGGAGACGGGAGGTAGAGGTAAAGAGCGAGGAGGATCGAGTCGAGAGGTTGTGCGTGTGTGGACGTTGGGTGTGGTGCAGAGGTCGTTGATCGTGGACCCCTGTTTCTGGGGATCCGCCTTCGGCAAAGCTCCAGTGGTGGGCCACGGAATGGGAAGGGGATGGGCTTGAGTGGCTTTTTTGGGGGCTGTCGACACACAAAAATGTACTACTGAGTATAGTTGGTTCTAAAGAAGCCCGTATGAGAATTCGGGGGGGATTGAGGATATATTGGCGATATGATTTTATGTGGGATTGTGTAGTAACTGAAGTAACTGTGTGTAGGGTATGGCCGACAAGGTGTGTGAGTACTCAGGGTGTTTATAATGAGGGTACTCGGGGGTGGTGTCTCGACAACACTGCGAGAAGTACGAAAAGTACAATATCGTAAAGTACCACAGGCGGTACCTCGACGAACAGGTCAACACACGCTGGCCACACCACCCATACACCAAATACACACCAAATACACACCAAATACACACCAAATACACACCAAATACACACTACACACATGATTGCTATGGTACAGTACTACTCTAAGTTACCTTCTATGGTACTCTTCTCTAAGGTACACACAGTACTCCAGCTCTAGTATCCTCTTACTACTCTAAGTATACCCAGCACGCACCATCGGGCACTGTCCACGTCCAAACTGCGACATATGAGACGAGAGGTTAGGGCGGCAAACATCCAATTACTTTGTATAGTAGTATGTACACCGTAAAACGTCCTGTTCCGGCGTCCTGGCATCCTGACGAACTTTTTTCTTCGTCTGCCCAGTTACGCTACTACACAAACTTACAAACTCTACCTCTGCTATATGTATTGCTTTGCACACAAATACTTCTCTCAAGCCGCCCCTCACCGTTCTCTAGACTCTCCTCAGTCACTCCACCCTGTTTGGCTATAAACCCTTCCTGTACTCTTTATGGTCTGATGGCTGACAAAAGTTGAATGGTTGAATTGAGCGGTGGGCACACAGTGGTGGGTGGGCAGACCCGTCAGGGGCTGCAGGGGATCCATCATCTCTGTGGCGCCAATAGGGCGAGTATGAACGAGACTTGCAGGTTACTCCTCTGTCTCTGGGATTTTGCTTCGCTGTGCGGTTCCACCACATCCACAATATAGAACCGCACGGCCTGGGCCATACAATACTCTCCATACACATCATTCCGACTCTGATATAAACCTGCCAACAATCCCAGGATATCAATGGGAGACTTCCTCGCCCTCTCTGTGTCTGTCCTCGAGACACCCTTTCTGCGTCTCCAAAATCAGGTACACCGCCACGGCTATAACCGCAACCCAGCCAAACTGTTATCCAGGCCATGTCCGCGCTTCTAACTCGCGTATTCGCTGACTCCGTGTGATCAATTCATCGCTATTACCTGGACACATATATTACCCCAACTGTGTTTATGCCACGGCCCCTCTGACCCCAGGCTCACCTCCGTGCTCTCTCACCCCGACCAAGCTTGAGTAGGAACGGAGCGGGACAGCCCAATATTCGCTTGGACGATGAGACGAGGATTTGATCCATTTACCCAACGCACTAGAGCACTCTACCTTCACACTTAGGCCCGATCACCCCCCACCCCGTCGACAAAAAAGAAGCTGCACCCGCGGCGACCTTTGCGATAGCGGTGCAGATGAAACGGTTCAGGAACTCTAAACGCCCCCCAACATTTTTCCTTGCTTGATTACCCAGAGAACTGAGTCCGACTGTTCGTCTCAAACGCACCCGCGGAGTAGACATGAACCCCTCCCACCGAACCATACCCCGAAACGGACAGCCACCAATCACCAATCACCCACGCTGGAACCCTACACGACCCTTTCCGTTCCGCCACGCCGCAGCCGCCGCGCCCCTGCGACGCAATCAGGATGGCGATGATGCAAGATACACAGAGGGAGAAGGATGCATACTTAACTTACCTGTTGCTCTCTCATACATACCCTCTCATCGCCCACAGTAACTTACTCTGTCGAGAGCGCCCTAGGAGATCGCCCTCGCAGAACTGGACATGTCTGATTCCTTGCCTCGCCCTGCCCTACCCTACCCTATGTGGACTCATGCGTGCTGCACGCCGGCGCAGACTCAGACATGGATGGACCCCGCGGTGCGTTGTGCAGCTCCGCACCGCTCCGCGCACTTAGCTTTCCTTGCCTCGCGCCCGCGCACACAGCACCTCTATCCTAATGGAGAGAGAAGGAGGGGTGATCTATACGTGAGCTGCAGCCAGAGCCGCAGCTCAAGGCGTGGACGAGTTGGGTGCCGTGACACGATGATGTCTGTTGTACTACCCCCCTCATTGTCTCGCACCTGTCTTTCACCACCACCACAACAGCCAGCACGTCGAGCGTCAGAGTTATTGTCAGCTTGCTCTCTTCCCTCAGTGTCTCAGTGTCACTCCCTCAGTATCACTCTCTCTTCCCTCTGCACTCACACCGACGGCAATTCGCAGCTCCCATCATATCTCGTACCCCGCTCCGATACCAATACGCATCCCACCCCTCCATCCATCCCACCTCCCTCATCGAGCAAGCATACACCCGACCAGCCAAGCCGCCGTCGACGTGGGGTTGGTCCTGCTCTGGCTCCCATCCCACTTCCTTTCCAGCCCAGGCGGGGATTCACACAGGCGGTGAGCAAGTCTATTCAACCAATCCCGTAACCGCCAGTGCCTCTCCTCAATGCCCACCAACGCTAGTCTGGATAAAGTTAGCATCTTGTCCCACCCACTGCTCGTTCCTGTTGCCTTACAGCCTCAGCGTCTCAACCCTGAACAAATATTCTCCGTTCCGTATGTCTCGTACCTCCGTACCTTTTCTATGCACCCAGAAGTTCCTATCGCCCATCTCATATCTTATCTTAGCCCCGTCAGCAAGCTTCACCTCCAACTTTTCCCAATGGTGGGCGACAAAACACTCATTGCCCGCAAATCTGCAATCCACGTATCCCAACCACCGACCATGCGCCGCGACATCAGGTAGCCCATACCCTCACGAGAGACGAATACACAGGTCATCTATGCCTCCGAGGAAACGCGCTGCTGCTGCGCCGGCTGCAGCGGCTGTGCCGGCGACTGAGGTGGGTGCCCCGCGCGCGGAGTCACAACTACGACTAATAAAAGCACAGGCTGCGGCGGCAACAAAGGGCGATGATGTTAATATAGAAGAGAGTGCTGCGCAGGCGGCGCGAAGGGCGAGAGCAGAGGCGCAACGGCCAGTTGGGAATGATGTATGTGCACTGCTCTGTGGCGATGACGGGTTGCCCCTCCAAGCGAAAGAGCGTGGATGGCTGACAAAACGGTGAATCACAGGGATTTGAGGCGCTGCTCGAGCCGTTTTATGGAGGAAAGAGCTTGACAGATCCGATTGATACGGCGAAGGTACAGGTTTCTTCCATAAAGATTTAATACGATGACGGTTCTGATGATGGGGCGTTTTACAGGATAAATGGAATCTCCTTCCCGCCTTTCTTAAGGTGAAGGGGCTCGTCAAGCAGCATATCGACTCATTCAACTACTTTGTCGATCATGAGATTAAGGATATTCTGAAGGCGAACAAGTTCGTCCGGAGTGACGTTGATAATACCTTTTGGCTTGAGTAAGTCGCAACCCTTCGGCTTCCTGGGGAATACCACAATGGACCACTAACATCAATCTCCCTCACAGATATACAGACATTCGCGTCGGAGCCCCTGAGCGCCTCGACTATGACGACCGCAAACCCCTCAACGATGTAACTCCGAACGAGTGCCGGCTCCGTGATCTCACCTACGCCGCTCCCATCTTCGTGGACATCAAATATGTGCGCGGCAAGCGCATAGTCGCTCGCCGCGGCATCCCCATTGGGCGCATGCCCATCATGCTTAAAAGTTCCAAGTGCCGACTGACAGGTCGGAACGACGGGCAGCTCGCATACATGAACGAGTGCGCCTTAGATCCGGGAGGATACTTTATCGTCAACGGGACGGAGAAGGTGATTCTTGTGCAGGAGCAGCTGAGCAAGAATCGAGTGATTGTGGAAGCGGATGCGAAGAAGGCGATGGTCTCGGCGTCAGTGACGAGTTCGACGCACGAGCGGAAATCGAAGAGTTATGTGGTTATGAAGAAGGAGAGGATATATCTTCAGCACAACGTTCTCACGGAGGCGGTGCCGATTGTCATTGCGCTAAAGGCGATGGGCATCCAGTCTGACCACGAGATGCTGTTACTGGTCGCCGGCACCGACGCAACATATCAGGATGACTTTGCAGTCAACTTCGAGGAGGCGGCTAAGCTAGGCATCTTCTCTCAGCAACAGGCACTGGAGTGGATCGGAGGCAGGGTCAAGATGGGCAAGAGTCGTTTCGGGCAGCCGCAACGGCGGAATTTTGCACAGGACGGGCTTGAGGCACTGGCTAATATCGTCATCACGCATGTTCCCGTCGTCGGGTTGGATTTCAGGCCAAAGGCACTGTACGTGTGCTTCATGGTGCGACGTGTGCTTATGGCCATGCACGATCCGAAGCTGGTGGATGACCGCGATTACGTCGGTAACAAGCGTCTTGAGTTGGCAGGTCAGCTCCTCTCGCTCCTCTTCGAGGATCTGTTCAAGAAGTTCAACTCAGACCTCAAGATGAACATTGATAAGGTGCTCAAAAAGCCGAATCGCACCAACGAGTTCGACGCCTATCAGCATATGCAGTCACATGGCAACTATATCACCCAGGGAATGAACCGCGCCATCTCGACGGGTAATTGGAGTCTGAAGCGTTTCAAGATGGAGCGCGCCGGTGTGACGCATGTGCTGAGTCGGTTGAGTTATATCGCCGCCCTGGGTATGATGACGCGTATCAGTTCTCAGTTCGAGAAGACGCGCAAGGTGTCCGGTCCGCGTGCGCTTCAACCCTCGCAATTTGGTTTGCTATGTCCGTCCGATACTCCTGAAGGTGAAGCTTGCGGTCTCGTCAAGAATTTAGCTCTCATGACGCATATTACAACCAACGACGATGAGGAGCCAGTGCGCAAGCTTGTGTTTGTTCTCGGCGCCGAGGACATTGTGTCTATGAGCGGGAAGGAGATTTATGACGATGGCGCGTATGTTATTTTCATCAATGGTACACCTCTTGCCCTGACGAGGCAACCCAAGGCTTTCCTTGCGGGCTTCAAGACCTTCCGCCGCACTGGCCGAGTGTCGGAGTTCGTTAGTTGTTACATCAACCACCACACCAGTTCAGTTCACATCGCCACAGACGAAGGCCGTATCTGTCGCCCACTTATCATCGTCACCAACGGCATACCGCGGATAAAAGACCACCATCTAGCCGCCCTACGCGATGGCACTATGGAGTTCGATGACTTCCTATACCGTGGTCTCGTTGAGTACATCGACTGTAATGAAGAGAACGACGCCATGATTGCCCTCTACGAAAACGCCATAACCCCTGCGACCACGCATCTCGAGATCGAGCCCTTCACCATCCTCGGCGCCGTCGCCGGTCTCATTCCCTACCCCCACCACAACCAATCCCCACGTAACACCTACCAATGTGCTATGGGTAAGCAAGCCATCGGCGCAATCGCTTACAACCAATTCGCACGTATCGACACCCTCCTTTACCTTATGGTGTACCCGCAGGCCCCTATGGTCAAGACGCGCACCATCGAACTAATCCGCTATGACCGCCTACCCGCTGGCCAAAATGCCACCGTGGCCGTCATGTCGTACTCCGGATACGACATTGAGGATGCCTTGGTTCTCAACCGCGCCTCTCTCGACCGCGGCTTTGGTCGCTGCCAGGTCCTCCGTAAATACGCGACGAAGCTACTCAAGTACGCGAACCGCAGCGCTGACCGCATCGGCGACCGCGACTTCGAGGTGCGCGCGTCTGATGGCGCTACTGTGCCTATCGAAAAGCATCAGCTTCTCGGCGCCGATGGCCTCGCTCACGTGGGTGAGATAGCCCGGAACGGCGACGTGTACATCAAAAAAGAGACCCCCCTCAACACCTCATCAACGGGCATCGGTTCCGATTCCGGCCGCAGCTCAGACATGAAAGACGCCTCCATGTTATACCGCCTCCCCGACCCCGCCTACATCGACAAAATCCTCATCTCGCAGACCGAAAACGAAAGCACAGTCATCAAAGTGCAAACGCGACAAACCCGTCGTCCTGAGCTGGGTGACAAATTCTCCTCCCGCCACGGTCAAAAGGGCGTCGTCGGTCTCATAGCACCTTCCGAAGATCTCCCCTTCGCAGACACCGGCATAACCCCCGACATCATCATGAACCCCCACGGTTTCCCCTCCCGTATGACAGTCGGAAAGATGATCGAGCTTCTCGCCGGAAAATCGGGCGTCCTCCGCGGGACCCACGAGTACGGAACCTGCTTCGGCGGTTCCAAGGTCGAGGACATGGGTAGAGGGCTCGTGGACGCTGGATACGCGTATGCGGGGAAGGACTACCTGACTAGTGGGATTACAGGGGAGCCGCTGCCGGCGTATGTATTCATGGGGCCGATTTACTACCAGAAGCTCAAGCATATGGTGCAAGATAAGATGCACTCGCGTGCTCGTGGTCCGCGCGCTATCCTGACGCGGCAGCCGACGGAGGGTCGATCAAGGCAGGGTGGGCTGAGATTGGGAGAGATGGAGCGTGATTGCTTGATTGCGTATGGTGCGAGTCAGTTGCTGTTGGAGCGGTTGATGTTGAGTTCTGATGCGCATGAGGTGGATGTGTGTGAGCGGTGTGGGTTGATGGGGTATCAGGGGTGGTGTCAGACGTGTCGGCGTGGAGGGGTGGCGAGGATGGTGATGCCGTATGCGGCGAAGTTGTTGGTGCAGGAGCTGTTGAGTATGAATGTGCTTGTACGGTTGAAGCTGGAGGACGAGTTTCCTGCGCCGACGTAAAGATTGGGGATGTGGGAGTATGGGGCGTGGGGGAGGGGAGTTGTGTATATCATCTGCATAGATAGCAAGGAGCGTTTTGTTTGACATATGCGGTTTCGACAATTCTTGGTGATACTCCTGCTCCCGTTAAGCGTGATTATATGTGTGTCATATCCTCTACCCCGGCCCCCCTCTCTTTTTTCTCCTCGCCCTTAATTCCCTAAAAGCCAAGGCGTTATATTCGAAGAAGTAATCAGGGACAGACATCAAGAGGTTAGAATCTTAAACTAACGGTTGGGCATAAGCTAGATCCGTTGGACCAATTACTATAGTTCTGAAAAGGTCCCATCTTTATTTTTAGCTCTGGCATTATGAGAGAATATAATTTTCGTGCCCAATGAATTTCATACAGACCCCCCCAAGCTTTGCTCTCACATCATTCTCCCAGACTTTATTAGCTCCAATATGCAATTGATATTTGCTAATCTTCCTCCATTTAGTATGTATATGGACTACGAAGCCATCCTAACAGATAGTGTAGGAAAACGAACGTGGTCTAATAAAAGTGGTATCGTGAAGTGAAATATCCCTTTATATCCTACCCCAACCCTCTATCCTCAGTGCACCCCCCCTCTAATCCTCATTACTCATCGCTCATCACCAGTCACCTACTCCTTGGTAGCCAGCTCCACCTGATCCACGTGTGCTGGTGGGGTTGACTGTCCTTTATCCGTGGCAGCTTTCTCCCTCCTCTCCAGCCTCGCCGCGTCATTGGCCCTCATCTCTTCGAGGCGGTCACTGTCGCTATTATTATCGAACTTGTACAGCGGTTCAAGCACCACATCCTGGCGCAAGATGTACTTGTTGAAAAACCACGGCAGGGCTTTGGTAACCTGGTAGTACATGTGTGTGCGCGTGGGCACGGCGAAGATGTAGTCCAGCTCTTCGAGTGTACGCTGCTTTGTCTCAGGGACCCAGAGGAAGATCATGACAAAGGCAATAATGTTAAGTCCGGCATAGAAACAGAATGCGCCCTGGAGATTTGGTTAGCTTGTGAATCGGCAAGGTATGGGAGGCATTGGGGAGAAAGCTTACGGTGGTAGTCATAGCATGGACCATGGTGGGCCATGTGATACCCAGGACGGCAGCCCAGAAGAAGCACGTAGCAACCGCCCAACCCATACCGACTTCACGATGGGACAGCGGGAAAACCTCAGCGCTGTAGGCGAACGGGACGGGACCCTCACCAGGGCTGTAGAAGGCAGCAAAGATGTAGATGAACATGGCCACGGTGGCGAGATGGGCAATATTGCTAAGGGGAATGAGACTGCAGAGACCTGCAGCGAGCAGGCACCAAGCCATGTTAGGGAAAGTAAAGAGTAGGAGAGTGCGGCGACCAAATGTGTCGATAGTCCAGATGGCGGGCCAGGCGAAGACGAAGTTTACGAGACCGAACCCGAAGGAGGCGAGGAGTGCGTGGAAGGCGTCAGCACCGTTCTCCTCAAACACAGATGACGAGTAGAATGCGATAATGTTGATACCACACATTTGCTGCGCGATCATGACTGTGAAAGACGCGAGGGTGGCGCGGCGGATTCGTGGGATGGTGAAAAGCTGAATGAATCGGGTAACGTAGTTGCTGTCGCCAATGACCACTTGCTCAATCTCGAGCTGGCTGTGGATGTAGTATAGATCACGAGCAGCTTGGAGTGGGTTATTACGCAGCTTTAGCAGAGAATCATAGGCCTTCTGGTAGCGGTTCTTCTTCATCAACCAACGGGGGGATTCGGGGCAGTAGTAAATGAGAATTAGAAGGGGCACAGCTGGGATGAAGGCAGACCCAAGCTGCAGACGCCATGAGATGGCACCTGTCTTCGCCACGGCGAGATTAGCGGCGAATCCAACAAAAATGCCAAATGCTGTCCACAGCTGCCATGTCATGACGAGAGCACCACGGATTGAAGCAGGGCTATTTTCGGCAGCGTAGATAGGAACAGTGGATGCCTTGGCGCCCATGCCAATTCCGAGGAGTAGGCGACAGGCTAATAGTTCTTCCCAGGTTTGTGTGAATGCAGACCCTAGTACAGGGAGTAGACAGAAGATAGCAGAGAAGAAGATTGCGCCTCGACGACCAAAGTAGTAGTTCAGTGGGTCAGAAAGCCAGCATCCCACAAAGGATGATGCAATGTACGGTGCAGCGTTCACAACTCCAACAATGAAGGTATCGCGAAGAGAGTTTTCATCGATGCCAAAAACTTTGTGGAAGGCCAAGTTTGCACCGTTGGAGCCGGTTTGATCCCAACCCTGGACAGCGGCACCAATCGAACAAGTAATGATGGTGAAGTAGAGGGCTCGAGGCTGGCGCCATTTGTGGAGAATCTCATTGCGGATATCTTCAATTTCCAATGGGCTGAGGGCGTATTCGCCGTCTATGTCCTCATAGTTGGTCGGGTCTTGCGCCACAAGTGCGCCCTTGCGGATGAGTTCAGCGTGTTCACTAAGCCCTTTCTCTTCAGCGAAAGCATCGACTTGGCGGAAAAGGGTATCCCTAGGGATTCCTGCGAGGGGATTTTTGATTCTAGATTACTCGTCAGTGCCTGCATCGCAACTCGGTGAGATTGAAGACGCATGGCAATAATGCTGGTACATTCACGTGCTCAATTCCCCAAATCTGATAATGGCTATGGATGCAAAATCATATAAAAATGCTTACCTCGCCTCAAGGTTGGCATTCAAGTTAACGTGATCAGCATGATGACCCTCCTCGGAAGACGTTCTCTTGTACTCTCTGTGACGGCATGTTAGTAAACAGTAGAGCAGGAGTTTTAAAACAAGTTATACTCAGAAGTTGGCCCATCAGGTGCGTCCTGGATGGGCTTCGACGTTGCGATGTCTGGCGCCATATTGTCTCTCAATTCAACGGCTAGGTTGGCAATGCGAATGCGGGGGAAGTTGCATGAGAATATTTGGAAAAGGTGACAGACGTCTGGGGTATATAAAGATTTTCATCCACGCGGTCGAGAGCAGTCCTTGGCAAAGGAAGCTATCCGTGAGACCTCCACACTGTCTGTACTCTACTTCGTACCCCATACCCCGCAAGGGATGATGAGTGGATGGTAGTATGCGTAACGGGTCCCTTGGTCATAGTAGCCATGAACACTCAAACTGTCATTCGCAACGAATCAAGTATGCGGGGCATATTGTGTGCCTGGGCGCCGCACCGCCGAACGTGCCCCGTCGTCATCTGCTTCCACCAACGATAAACAAACTGGAATGCCCATTGTGGTAAAGAATTGCAACTCTGTAACGTCGCCAGGGTGTCTCAGAAAACACCAGCGGTAGTGGGGGCCAGTGGAGAGCGGCGAGGCATCGGGCCACTCGCGTATACTGGGGATCGAGGCTGTGGAGAAAGGAATCCCTTTGCACTATCACTCCTTTCCTAATCGGCTGCCGCTTTTCTCGCAGAGTACTGCGCTCAGCCTCCCGTTGCAAGGGTAGGACGGATATGTAGCCGCTGTAGCTGCTGTAGCTCCTGTGGTTTTGTGACAACCAAAGCCATGACAGCTTGTACCAGTGGGTCATTTCAGCGACATGTAGGGAAACTACTTGTACCATAATATATTGGCGTTATCATTCCTTCGATGTTTGACTCAAAGAGGTCCAGGAGCTGACACTTGGCGGCTGGTCTACTCTCTTGGCTGGCAAAACAACCAACCGATTGCATAATAAGTGTATAACAGGTTCACAGGGTTGGCCGAAAACATTGTTCGGTGTGGACTGATAAAATGTGTAGAGAGTCATAGTGGCCATGAACGGCCACGGTCATCTCCAGAGGCCCGCATATGGATTTGACGTCTCTGGGTTGTTCGTGAATGCAAATGCCAACCAGTCCTGGTGAGAGCCTCATGCGCCACACAACGCCCATGAGCATACCCTGGCGCGTTAATCGCAAATACCGCAGCTACTTGAGCAGTACCGTCCGATAGAGTGTCCACCAGTGTAACCATCCATCACCTCCTCATCCCCCCACACAAAGATGAATCCTTCGCGGTGCCAACCCTGGTACCTGGGCACTTAATTGTCATAGTCGCGTGTAGAGAGGGTCGCCGAGTCTCAGTTAGCCTTGAATAGCCTGTCTGTCAACTTTGCTCAGCGGAATCCAGGAGTCAAGAGTACTGTACATAGTACGTTTCTCACCGTTCGCAATACCATAAGATCTCTATCTGCGAGATGTATAGGGTATGCAGTCCAGCAGAAAGCACGAGTCAGCTGTACAGTACAGTATGTATGTACAAAATATGCCGCCTTGTTCGGTACGCTACTGTATGTATGTCGCGTTTTCGGTGTTCCACCAGGAGCGATAAACGCAAACGCGACTACTCTAACCACCACAATAATGTAGGAATAATGTAGGGGTAGAGCTACTATACATGTCATCAGTAAGGACTCCCACCAGTTGCAAAGTACCTATTCACTGCTTGATATCCTTATTCTGGAATCCTCAATATCATCTATTCGCGCACCAACGTCGGACCACTTTCCGGTTTCGAACATTCTACCAGCTCAGAGGCCAAGACCTCCAATGTACGCCACATAAACCGGTGATACCGTTCATAGCGTCGATCGTAATACTGTACTGTACTTATTTCCGGCCACACTTCGGCGCAACTGTGCTAACAGCGATGGAGTCCAACGCTCCATGAGTCCAAGAAAAGCCCAAAGCATGAGTAAGAGTTGACTTCTGCCATGTCTGGGGTCCGGGGATTGCCAGTCTAGCGCGGGAATGTGCACTATTTCCTCCACAAGGACCACAAAAATCAGACTATCATAGTGGAGAGTAGCCGCCAAGCGCAGTCGATGAACAGCGTGTACATGGCGCGTCAAGAGAGAGAAATCAAGGAAGTACATCAGAAGGCTACGCATGCCGTGCGGGATACGAGAGCACAGGACTTCGCAGTAGCTAATGGAGAAAATGCCTGCCTGATACCGCCGTATATTGGTGATGGTGGTTTCCTCCTCGTCTAAACCTACTTAGTCAAAACTCAATCCAGCCCTGTAAGCATCTTATCTCGATCCTGTGGCTGGAAGATAATGGTAGGTCGGAATCCTTCGTGGATATCACGGCCTGGATTTCTACCTAATTTTCCCTCGATTTTTAGATTTTCCATTGGTTCAATATCTCTTTTTGGTGTCCAAGAATCCTTTCCCCATACCCCACTGATCCCCTTTCCCCTTACTTAATCGGATCCCCGCTTGTCAGAATATTATCCTTGGCTATGGCCAATTACACACTATTTCATAACTTCGCGTCATATCAGAAGGATTGCAGCTGCCGAAAACCTTCCATGCATATTCGATTCTTCCAGCCTGCCTGCCCCTCTATTTTTATTGTGGGTTTTGGAGATGATGCCAATCAGATTGACTTGACTGTCCAGATTATTCCTAGAGTACGGCTTCCACATTGCTAAAATCGATTTTCAGGTGAAAGCCTTCACTCAAAAAGCAAACATGCTCAGACATTGCAACATACCACGTTACAACCATTGTTTGTCTCATCCTTCTCGTCGTCCCGGTAGCGGCCTGACATACAGAGTCTCACTCTATTCTTAAATTTGCGGGTCGCGGCATCACGTCGGCGCCAAATAATCCCTCAAGGCCTGAAAAGCCTCTCGAGGCCAGAACAGCCCCTATTCCCCCTCAACTCCACTCAGTTGGAGATTTTGGAGACTGTCCCAACAAAATTGTGTACCTGACCATACCTTAAATGCTGGGATGATCCACCACCCCAGAGTGGGTTGTGTGTGTCAAGGGTGGACCGTCACCAAGGTTTACATAAGAACCCCAGAGCGCGCTGCCCAAATTCCCATTGAGAAAAAAGCTGGATGCTAGATGCTGACCGCCAATTATAAGACAAACTGCCTAGTTCTGGCGCGATCGGTTGATACTGAGGGGAGACTTTGGCGACAGACTACAAGTTTTATTGGGCAGGGCCATACGCCAGGACTATGGGTCAATTATGCGCTTTGATGGCAATGGTTTTTGCTAAAGGGGAGGACATCATGTCCCTCCTGAAAATGACATCTACGTCCACTTCAAGATTGGAACGTTTGGCGCGCAATGTTACCCCAAGTGGCCCTTTCTCGCAGAAGCATCAGTAAGTGAATCCACGGAAGTCGTTGTTACACATGTCCTGCTATTCATTAATCACCCTATCTGCACAATGACAAGCGTGGAGCTATTATTTTTTAAAATCTACCAGTTTGTTGAATTTGTCTGTATTTATTTGACTTAGGTTGAAAGATTTTTTAAGTAGCATGATAATATTATCAGCGAATATCAAGCGTAACGCCACTTGCATGCATCCGTCTTTTCGAAATTCTTGCTCCAAGCCTCCTCTTTCTTCATAATCTCCATCCTTGTTAAATGTTAAGGCCTTGTCAACTGTATTGTGCGCCTGATGGCGACAGACTGACCGCTCATATTGATGCCAAAAATGATCAACAGTGCTGATTTTGGGTAATCCACTACGCTACAATACCGATAGTTTTGGGAATCATGGTGCCGAGAATGTGAGATTTTGTACAAAGCTTCCGACAATCATAGGAACAAAGTCGGTTGTCTGGTACCAAGAGGGTTTCCGCATTCCATCCCACACATGGACCCCGTCAATGACCAGGCCCTGAATATCGACGAAGCTCACAGTACGTGTCCCTGAGTATCCCGAAATTACCGCGGTGCTATGCTTATTGTTCAAGTTCGTATCTGTATACGCCAATCCCTTGACCGTGAGATTTTCAACACCACGGCCAGGACTGGTGTTGTATTTTGAGTTGAAAACTACCCTGACAGAGAGGAGTTGACCCCAGCGGAAGTCTTCGACACGGACGTCCTCGATCAAAGTATTCTTGATCAAGTTGTCGTCTCCCACACTGAAAGCGATGGCACCCTGGTAGTCAATTTGGGGCTCTCGGTGATCTAGGATGTCGATATTTTTGATCGTAACCCCATCCATAGTCTCGGGGCTGTTAGAATCACCATGCGTTCCAATATTGATCGGGTGCGCAACATCGGCCCAGAGAGATGAATCTTGGATCGTGAGGTTTGACGAGTTGCCATAGTAGTCCCATCGGTGCTGGTACAGAGCGATCGAGTCATCAGATGAGCGTATGAACATATTTTCGACAAGAACATCCTTCGAGCAGTAGATATCCATTCCATCTCCCCATTGATGACTTGTGATACTGCGCCATCCGTTTACATGGACTCGTTGCGTGACAGCAATCTGGAAGCCTCCGACAGAAGCAAAGGCGCCATCCATAGAGATATCGGTAGAGTTTAGAATCATCATAGTGGCGCCAATGAAGCCCCTGCCTCTGATTTTGACATTGGTAGCATTAACAATATTAACCGCAATATCACTGGGTTCGGGGAACTTCAAATAGGCCCCCGCCGCTAGATATAGTGTCTGACCCGATAACAGTGAAATCGGTTCCGTCAGGTTGTAATATCCAGGCGCATAATAGACAATACTATTGTCATTGGCCACTGCTTGCGCAGAAAGTCGGTTCTTCTCTAGTCGATTCGTCCAAATTGTGAGGACATTGAAGATATCGCCGTTAATTTCAACAATGACATTATCAAATGGTTCATAGAGAGTGAATGTTATCTTCCTGTCATTGATGACGGGTTCGATGCCGTAGGACAACGGGCGCACACGAACTTCTGAGATTGAAGGAAAGCCGGCCACCTGTGGTTCAATGGACACCTCCACCTGTCCATCGTAGTCGAAGAGTGCATAGTTTGTTGAGTATTTTTTCGAAGAACCTGTGGTGGCATTGATCTCGGCCACCGGAGTTGTGTAAATCGGCACCGATTGCCATGCCCTACCATGGCTACCGCGGACGTCAAGCTTGAAGGCTGATGACTGTGCCACCTTAGTGTTATTGACCAGAGGCCAGACAAAGACCGAATTAGATGCCCTATCGGCAAGGGTTATGTGATTCCCATCGCCATATACGATACCAAACAACACTAGCAGGCTAATGGCAATCTTGCCAAAATCTGGAAACGAAAAAACAATCATTACTCCACGTGCGTGTGATATTGATCTCGGAAGTCAATTGAGAAGGACTGATACTAGAGTTGATAAAAAGTACCAGTTGCTTGCTCTAGGTATATGAATCTAGTTTGGGATCATTATATACTGAAATATTAGAGTTCTGTATCATCTGATGTCGTCGGGGTTCAATTTATCGGCTGCTGAGTTTGGCTGAAATGTGGTCGGCCATCGCAGCATTTGCCGGGTGATTGGCACAATTCTTGATGGCATGGCCTTTTTTTCCCCGGCCAGGGGTTGGCCCCCTTCGTATAGGAATATGAGTCTGTGGTACGGCCTAAAAACGAGTCTTGAAAGTTTACCCCGACTTGATTCGACAGTAATGCACCGGCCGGGTCGCAGTTTATCTCAAAAATCGCGGGGTTGGCAGTAAACGACCTCGTAGAATCCCCGGTACTTACCCCGGACCCCGCAAAACCTTTAACTAGTCTCTTTCGATAAGGCTGTTATCAGTTTTAAAACTATCTCGACCAGGAATTCGTACATGTCGACATAATTAAATGCCGGGGAGAACCCATCCAGTATTTGATCACTGGCCTGCCCGTCAATTATCTCATCATCCATACCCACCCCTGCCGCATGTTTTATCCAAAATGGCATCATCAGACAATGGTGAATAGTTTGTTGGAGTCTTTGGATAATAAAATTTTGGACACCGGATATATTCAAATAATAAACCAGGGCGTTTTCAAATGCCAATGGAAAAATATGTCAAGGGCGTTCGAGAATATGCCCAAGGGACGGTAAAAATAAGTGAAAATAATTAAAGGGATATTAAATTCCTCATAAATGATTAACGTACATGATAAGTGAGCTGGCCGGACAAGTGAGCTGGCCACCCAACCAAAACCACGCGACTGTCTAAATTCAAACGCGATTTTCTCCACCAAAACCAATGGCCACTTTGAGTAAAGAAAGCCAACTATTCCTAGCCGTTCAGGCTGTCAAAAATACCCCAAATCTTAGTGTCCGGGCCGCAGCAAAGATCTACTCAGTCCCTCGTTCTACCTTGGGTACGCGACTTCAAGGAACAACTTCCCGATGTGATACTATATCTAAATCACAGAAATTGACGAAACTAGAGGAGTCTACTATTGTTCAGCATATTCTTGACCTAGATTCACGATCATTTCCTCCCCGGCTTAGTGGTGTAGAAGATATGGCTAATCGACTGCTTGCAAAGCGCGACGCGTCTAAGGTTGGGAAGCACTGGGCCTCAAACTTTGTCAGGTGACACCAAGAGCTTAAGACGCATTTTTTTCGAAGATACAACTATAAGAGAGCCCAATGCGAAGATCTAGAGGTCATTAGTAGCTAGTTTACACTTGTGCAGAACACAATTGCTAAGTATGGCATTGTAGAGTCTGATATTTACAACTTTGATGAGACTGGGTTTATGATGGGTATTATCTCAATAGGCATGGTAGTCACAAGTGTAGAAAGACATTCAAACACGAAACTAGTCCAGCCTGGAGGTCGGGAATGGGTTACAGTGATCCAAGGGGTTAATTCCCAAGGGTGGTGTATCCCGCCATTTATCATTGTTGCAGGCAAATATCACCTCTTATCCTGGTACGAAAACAGCATCCTACCAAAGGATTGGGTCATTGCTATATCTGATAACGGCTGGACAACAAACGAGAGAGGCTTTGAATGGATTCAGCACTTTGATAAATATACAAAATATAGAACTGCTGGCATATATCGCCTACTTATCCTAGATAGCCATGAAAGTCACCACTCAACAGACTTCGAGTTGTTTTGCAAGGAGAATAAGATCATCACTCTTTATATGCCTCCGCACTCATCTCACATTCTCCAGCCTCTTGATGGTAGCTGCTTTAGGCCGCTTAAGCAAGCATATGGGCGACAAATTGAGGATCTAATACAGGCGAGTACAATATATATCACGAAGGATGACTTCTTCCCTGCATTTTTTGCAGCTTTCCAGGCCGCTATAACAGAAAAGAATATCCAAGGGGGTTTCCGAGGGGTAGGACTTGTTCCGTTTAACCCAGAAATCGTGCTTTCTAAGCTGGATATAAGACCACGGACTCCAACACCTCATGAGGGGGTCTCTGAGACACCTGCCCCTTGGGTTTCTAAGACGCCAAATAACCCAACTGAGGCATTCTCACAGTCTAATTTTATTAAATCTCGAATTGCTAGTCATCAAAATAGCTCTCCGACTTCGATTTATGAGGCTGTTGACCAGATTACAAGAGGGACGCAAGGAATTATGCATAAGATGGCATTAATGCAATCAGAGATCATGATCTTACGATATGCAAATGAGACATTAAGCATGTATCGTAGAGCTAAAAGAACACGCCTCCGACAAGGAGGGAGCCTTACTCTAGCTGAAGGACACGACATTCAGACCCAGAAGGACGTCGAGGTCCAGGTTAAGGAGGAAATACAGCAGAGTAATGGTCGGAAGCCAAGGGTTGAGACAAAGCAACGGCAATGTGGTGTATGTGGCAAACCCGGACATAATGCGCGCACTTGTCAAATAGATGTAGAAACATCTGAAGAAGATGATTCCGAGTGATTTTAATTGATATTATTGCGTTGTGGTTGATTTTTCTACAGTCCTGTTTGCGCGGTCGCGGTTTGGTGGCCAGCTCACTTGTCCGGCCAGCTCACTTATCATGTACGTTATAGCAATCTATTATTTTGTCAAAAAGCCCACTGCCAGTGATCTCATCTTATTTACGACCTTTCACCTAGATCGATCGCTAGTAGACGGCTTCCACGTACTTTAAAATAGCGGGTCGCTATAGCCATCGGAGGGGATATAGTACAGTAAAACTTTCTTGGCAAGAAAAATCCTATCACAGGGAGATTTGGAGCAGTACGAATTTGGTAAGTCTTTGCTCGATTTTACTTCCTTAACCATACAGAAAAATAGGGTGTATTATACAAAAACAAGTACTACTACACTATAAGACATAGTACTGGCTTATGTCGCGTTTTTCTCTAACAGCAAATAGTGGTGGAAACGGTGACATGCGAGTTTAGTCAAAGTTTGTCAAGTCTTAGGAGATAAGGCCATGTATGGGAGGTAGATGAAACATATGGGCGTCTGATTATATTATGCTATTACTGTACACACATGCTTGTGGTCAGCATAGTATATAATATGCCAATCGTCCGCGAGAGACCCTTGCGGTGAAAAGTAGCGTACGGATGGAAAGTTTCTTTACTTCAATAGCTTTACAGGCGGCACGGCGTCCCACCCCAATTGTTGGCTAACTGTGGTGGCAGTACTCTCTCTCAATTAGGTTGGTGTTAAAGACCATCTCATATGTTTGCATCATAACGGTCGTAGAGCGAATCCACCAAAAAAGTCTCCAATAGCCTTATGGTCTTCAATCCCAGTAACCATTGAAATATCTATTTTTATTAGTACTCGCTATCCGTGTACACCACTATAATCATGAACATAAAGACAACAAAGGGGAATACTAACAATGGTCCGGCCTCACAATCGCCACTGCTCCTTTGCTTGGCTCGATGCCATAAAACTCATATGCTTTTCCGTGTCCTGAGTTGTAGCTATCATCGTCAAAATATACTTTATGTAAATCTAGTAAAACAATACTGTTAGCTCTGTTCACATCAGATGGGGCCTACTAACCTCGCATTTTCCACTTCCCAGTAACAGGGCTGAAGCAATCTGGAATCTGACTTTGCTCGATTTTGATACGCTGACCGGAGAGGACCACAATTGGTTCAATAAAGGAGTCGATATCTGCTGAAGCATGTGTGTAATTATTAACAGGACCAGCCGGGGAGTAGAGATAAGCTCCCAACTCTTCCAGTCGAGCCGAATTGGCAGACTCGGTAATATCCCCTCCAAAAATGATAATCCGCCAGCGCCCATCGGATGGCAGAGCTTTCACAAGCTGCATCGCCTTAGCGTCGCAGAATCTTACTACCTGAGCGCTCGGGAAGCGCATCCCGACTACAAGGTTGACCGCCAAGCTCTCTATGCTATTATTTGAATTTGTGATCTGTGAGTCTCCATATCTTGCCGTTAATCCTGCCGTATACTGCCCTGCTTTGATAAAGTGCTCTTTAAATTGCTCTGTTGAGCTTTTACCCTTGTCTGCAATGGAGCTGAAAGCCTTCACAAATGCACGGTCGAAATCAATAAGGTCTGCTGCAACTTGTTGACGCTCTTGAACGTAAGTCTTGAGAAGATCTGGCGAGGAGCGCCCTTGCAAAACATGTGCTAGCTTCCAGCCAATGTTGTATCCATCTTGTAAACTCGTGTTCATGCCCTGCCCTGCTTTGGGTGAGTGTGTGTGGCAGGCATCACCAGTGAGGAAGATTCGATTGTCTTTGGAGAAGAAATCTGACTGCCGCTGGCCAATGGCGTACGCTGACCACCAAAACGTTTCTGCGAATTCGATCTGATAGGGGTGGAAAATCCGTGATGCGGCTACGTGCAGATCGGACAGCTGGACGTCCTTGGCTACGGTCCCCTTGGAAAGCTCAATGTAAAAGCGTACCATGGAGCCACCCTCGCGTGGTATTATCAACAAATTCCCTGACCGAGATTGAATAGTCGCTTTTTTTCGGATATCAGGAAAGTTTGTCCGTGGGTATATGTCCATTACTCCCCACACAGCATCGCTGCTGTCGCCGATCATCTTGTAGCCAAGAGACCTGCGCACAGCGCTGTGCGCACCATCGCAAGCCTATCAAGATGAGAATTTATATTATGTATAGTTTGAAAAACACATACCAATGCATATTTCGCCTTGAATGTTTCCTCCACCCCATCTTTCTCGGCGATCACAGTCACAGGATATACATCAAAGTCCCCAACTATCCTGCTATCGACTTGGACTCCCTTGACATTATAACCGTAATCCACACGCTGCCCATTAAACCGATTCATGGCATCCAATAACAAACCGTTCACCCGTGCCTGGTTCAAGATCACATGTGGCTGATGTGATAGTCCTGGCGCAGTATCAGCTGTTCTTCCAGTCCAGACTAGATTTCCGTCTTCGTTTTCTCCCCAGAAATTAACTTCTAAAACATGATAGGCTTCCCGAAGCATTTCTTCGGCGACGCCAAAACTCTCGAACACCTCGACTGTGCGGCATTGCACGCCGTCTGCTTTCCCTATCTCTAGTGGCCCAGGTTTTAATTCAAGGATTTTGCACCGAAGTCCACATCGAGCAAGCCATGTTGCTGCACAGATTCCGGCAGAGCCGCTTCCACAGATCAGGACGTCTACGTGTTCGGCCATTATTCTTGTACGTACGTCTAGGAAAGGGAACCGCAAATAAATAATATGCCAGAACGGCCGTGTCGCGAGAAGGCACTTTGGCTTGAAAGATATGCAAAGATAATAACAGTATATTCGTTGAGGATTCGAAACAAAATATTAATTATGTCGGGCGGTGGTGTCGGTTCGCGACCAAAGATAGATGCCGAGCGGAATCTCCCATTATCCCGAAGCTGGTCTTACAGACAATCAGGCTTTTGGGTATTATCGAATAGAAAGTAATGGATAACATATCAGCTATGGGGCTTGTATTCTGAGTGTAGTTAGTATCCCTTTCCATTCTCTACATTGCGCGTGAAGAAGTCCATGATGCGAAATGCCGACCTCATATCCCATTACAATTTACTCGCTAGTGCGGGGTAAATGGGTCCAACTCCATCCACTACCCCATTATCACCTATACTATCCCGGAAGTAGAATAGATTACCTATTTTACCCACCTCCCCATACAGTGCTACGCAATATCCTTGTGCAGTTCGGATGTGACAGTCTTCGGTTGTGACGCTTTTCGGTTGTAACACTTTGATTTTTGCTCTCTTCGCCGAGGAATCGGGTAATAGAAACGATGTCACATCTGTTCCACAGAGACAGATATATGTAAGAACCTATTGGGCCTTGTCCAGTGCATAAGATCTCTCATAATCCCCCACTTGGCTCACGTCCATCATAGCGTTTGTGTCACCTAGGGAGCCGCGTGACACGTTCCACTGTTCATTTACAAGCCTCTTTTATTTCTATGATTTGTAGTTGCCGTCATATACGTGACTCTTGCTAGGTCTAATTATCATCATGGCAGCCGCCGATACTACGAACGGTAAGATAGACATAGACCAACTGGAGATGGCTGGCTACGAAAGCTCTACGCCGAACTCCAAGCCAGAGGAGGGTCCGAGGCATTATTTTGACCCTGTACTGGATAAGAAAACATTGTTTAGACTGGATATTCTACTCGTTCCTCTTCTGGCTTCGATGTATTTATTGGCGTTTCTAGACCGAGCAAATATTGGAAACGCTCGTGTTGCTGGCCTCCAGAAGGATCTCGACATATCCGATACCCAATATCAAATTGGTAGGCCCCCAGTTTTCCCCAAGAAAGATACGTGAAAAATTTCAGCGGCTGACGACGTCTTCAGCCATCACCGTTACCTACGTGCCATATATTGCGGCTGAGTTACCGTCAAATCTCGTCCTCAAGAAGATCGGACCGCGCATAATGCTTCCTGGAATGGTGCTAGCATGGGGTATCGTGACAACCCTTCAATCGCAGATAAAGACATACTCGGGCCTTCTTGCGTGTCGGTTCTTCCTTGGTCTTTGCGAAGGTGGCCTGTTCCCAGGAATTGTCCTTTATCTATCTGGCTTCTACCGGCCTCACGAACTGCAAGTTAGGATAGCCCTGTTTTTCTCCGCCGCCGCTCTCTCTGGAGCCTTTTCTGGTCTCCTTGCCGCCGGTATTCAGCAAATGGATGGCATTGGCAATATGAAAGGATGGCAGTGGATTTTCCTCCTGGAAGGACTCTTTACCGTTTGCTTCGCATCCTTGTGTTTCTGGGCCATGCCAAACAATACACAGGGTGTCAAGACTTTTTCGAAGGCACTCGCCGACCACTGCGATTACCGACTTACCCTCGATGCAAACTCTGTCGAGGGGGCAAAATTCTCATGGAAATCTTTACTTTCTACTTTCAAAGACTTACATGTGTGGATAAATGTGACCGCCCTCTTCTGCAATGGCTGCAGTCTCTTCGGCCTGGCATACTTCACGCCTACCATTGTCCAGACACTCAATTTCAGCGCAACCAATACGCAGCTTCTCACAGTTCCTCCTTTCGTATTGGCTTTTATCGTCACGATGATTTCGGCTTATACGGCAGATCATTACCAGCAGCGAGGCCTAACTGCAATTGCCACTACTCTAGTCGCTATTATTGGATTTGCGCTGTTTTTAACTGCCAAAAACTTCGGACAAAAGTATACAGCGCTGTGCTTCTTGATTATGGGTGTATATTCCGCTGCACCTTCGTTAATATCTTGGATCCCAAACAACTCAGCCTCCCATACGCGGCGCGCCACGGCAGTCGCTCTCGGTTTCATCATGACCAACGCAGGCGGCATTCTCAGCACATGGATATATCCGAAGAAAGACGCTCCACAATATGCGTTCGCAGCAAAACTCAACTTATCTTTCTGTGTCGTGACGGTAGTACTGCTAGTAACGAACCTAGTTTGGCTTAAATCTCTGAACCATAAGAAGGTGAGCCATAGGGAGCATTTACTGAAGGACGTTGCCCATCTCCCGTTGGAAGAGCAGAGGGAGGCACTGGGCGACCATCACCCTGATTACAAGTATACTTTGTAAACAGAATAGTAGATATAAAAGCAAATATGAAGCCATATACCGAGAATTCATCAGCCACCGCACCTTAGACTCGTGAGAGCCATACAATAATAATATGTATAATTATTTTAACACATTTTATACAGGCCGACAACCTTAATATAAATCACACAATCACTGCAAATCTGGTTTCGTATAAAATATCCTATAGATAGTCAAGTCAGAAACGAGCGATTCTATTGGAAATTATTTACCCCTAAACCCACTAAAGCATGCATCGTTGTCATCTCACAATGTAGCCATAATGAGCGGATCCAGAATTCCCTACTTAAATCAGATAGTATAAGTAACTATCACATAACGTATTTCACGTACGAGTGGGCCACACCAACGAGTTGGCCAACCGCATTTTACACCTAAAATCACAAACTTTATAACCAAATATCTCAACAACCCTTTAATAATAAATTACAAAAATATAATCATGCCCTTTTATAAGCATTTAAAGTACTCTATTTGATTTTTAAGGCTATTAGCATTATAGCTATTAAGATACTAAGAATTAGGTCAAAAGTGGGGGCCAAAACTTAATATCTCAATAACTCCAATGCTAATTGCCTTGAAATTTAAACTGAGCTCTTTAAACACCTATAGAAGGCTAAGTACATAGTTTTATTTATTATTAAAGGGTTGTTGAGATATTTGGTTATAAAGTTTGTGATTTTAGGTGTAAAATGCGGTTGGCCAACTCGTTGGTGTGGCCCACTCGTACATGAAATACGTTACAACCATAGACTCAAGAGAATTAGGCATTCTGTCCGCTCAGCTATACACAAGCTTAAGAATCCGTGGATTGATACTCTCAATCATGCCAATAGGCATAGCGTAGAATCTGAGCCCCTTGCTGCCTTCAGGGGTGATGCAAGGGTGAGTAGGGTTAGGGGTTAGGGGTTAGGGTTACATAAATAAGGCATTAAAACCCATTTATAGCGAAAGAATATAAATGCACGAACCAGTCCATGGGCTATCTGACAAAAGAGTTAAAAATAATGAAGTCTCAGCAAAGCTCTCTCTAGCCTGCTGACGATTTCATTCCGGGTGCTCGATGTTGCATAGCTGGGGGAAGCCCTTATCGGAGAGTGCTCCCAGGCATGTCCTTTGTAAACGCAAAGAAAACAAGGCATCGTATCTACCCTTGCTCGTCAACCTGGAATAAATCCCAACGAGGGTGAGATGTCCCACGTTATATCCTGTTGGTGCATGATGTCTAGCTGGAATAGACGTATTTTCTGGCCTCGGTTGATATGAACACTTAGAGATGTATAAAGTTGGCTTCTTCGCGTACGTGGCTAAGCCATGTAATTGTCTATTATGAGAGTCTTCCCACAACTCTTAGCTATAAGTCGAGGAGCTGTGATTGGCGCTGCTTGGAGGTGACCTGGGAAGGAGGATCGACGGTTTACTGATCCTTATCAGTTTGTTTAGGATGGCGTACTCTAACTTGAGTTTGACGCTATAGGAAGCTGCCTTTAATGGGACTTGAACAGCGTAGAAACCTGCATATTGAACTGCGACGACCGAAACATCTAAAATGAGAATAATAGCGTTGATGATTAGGAGTTGTATCAAAATCTTATGTCGCCAGCCATCTGTGCGGAGCCATAACAGCTTTAACGTTTCCCATATATAGATGCCGGACAGTATAGACTCCTGCACACAGAAACCAACCAGCTGGACCTGTTCCATTATGTTGTATCCGCGGGCAAACAATTCGGTGTGCGGCGACATCGCTCCAAACGCTAACACCAAGGTGGGAACGGAGAGCAGAATTGCATCGATGATGATCATCCAGAGCAAGGCTCGAATGACCTTGGGATTTCGGTGTACCAGATGTAGCCGTGACCAGAGTACTAGAGACTGGCCCGTCACCATTGCGCACCAACCCGAGATGGCAAGTGTGAGCGAGAAGTATGGTGGGACCCTGGTGGCTAAGATGAGCAAGAGGAACCCCAGGATATGCACAGCGACACTAATTGAGGAAACAAGCAAACTCCAGAAGTAACATCCTTGGTATCTCTTGAAGGCGATAAAGCAAAGCACCACGAGCTCCATACTATTGTACCATGCGATACCCGAAAATGCCATGGATGAGTATCCCTCAACGGTGGTCCATTTCCACCCCGCGATAATGCTGGCCGCTGTCTGCATTGCTACAGGATAATATGGCTAATATCTGGATGAGGTGTCAAATATGGCTACAAGAACTCGTTTACTAATAAGCAATGAAGAAAGATACGAGTGGGGTCGCCTCGTTCTTTATGTCACACAATCTATGGTTGGATTGCCTCGACGACCAAAGAATATGGTCTTATTAGCGGCTGGCGTCATGCAATAATGCCTAGCCCCAAAATAATCAATCCCAAAAACGTTGGAGCAGCTAGGCAAGGGGGTGCACTTACTCTGGGGTAAAAGTCATGGCCCGTCTTCGTCTTTGCTTTTCTCTGGTGCGGGGTGTGCCAGCCGTTTCTATCGTTCGTATTATTGGTGAGGCCTTAGCGCGAATCCCCACTAATATATCAGGGCTGTGAGCTGTGTGGGTCAGAGCGCTATGGATCGGATTACCAGATAACTCCGTCGATCCAGTCAGCCTTGAGACTAAAGCATTATTTTAGACGGTGTACTAACCATGATTCATTATGGTAACGTTGGCACCGCTGCTCCAGGATGCACGCAATTTCACAGGACATCAGACCCTGTACCAGCCCTTTTGCTAGTCTCCATACTTTTACCACAGTACGAACTCATCGGCGGGGAATGTAGGTACGCTTTGGTAAAGGGTCTATGAGCCGTGTGGGGTCAGAGCGATCTGGACCGGATTACTTCATTGATCCACTTCGCATTGAGACTAAAGCGATATTCTAGACAATGAGAATATTTCCCCGCGGGCCAATAATACACGCCCTGCTGGCCAAACATGTTTGAGAGACGCGGAGCGGAGCCGATTTGGGAGCGGCAAAGCAAAAAATTGTGAATCAGCATCAAAGAAGATGCGATTTGCTAACCCTAAGCGCAGACCCTCAGCATGGTCCACTGGAGGTGGAAACCAAGCTTGGGACACCAGAATAACCTTTTTTGGAGGAGATCTCTCTGAAACATAATAGCTTTAGGTTGCTATTAAATACCAGCGACACCCCTACGACTGTCGTGATCTAACTACAACCATTCGAATTACAAAAGACATCATATGCTCTATTCCAACATGTACAACGCACAGAAGCGACAAAGCCAGAAAGCATCTAGAAGGAGAAGCACTTTGACCAACAAGGTATATGAGTACGGGAAATTATACGGCGCGGATGTTGCTTTAATCATCTATCAGCGCTATTACACCCATGTATCTCCTGATAATCCATGTTTTCTACTATCCAAGAGAGAAATAGTAGGCCCTCTTCTGACTTCGATGACATTTACTACTAGCAAGATGTATTCTTTTCCAATTCCTAGAAATATTTGCCTCGCGACGCTGACACGAAATATCAACGGAAATTCAATCTAGAAGATCCAGAGCAAGTAGGGAGTAAAGGGTAGGGGGAGGAGCAGATACGGATATTGCCACGGCGTTAAGACGGGAAGAGTGTATAAGCGACTTCATTAATTCATACCTGCTGTCGTTCGTAAGTCAGACTCTGAATCCTCGCCTGAATCAGGACAGATCATCTGGTTAAATTTGGGACTGCTCTCTTGTATTTTAAACCTGCCCATTCAAATGTGAAGAAGAGATTTCCAACGATGGAATGACATGTTCGCGGTGGCTAGTGAGGGAAATATGATGTGGACGGAATAAGCATGGTTGGCAAACCCCTGTAGATCGCTCCACTGTCCAACGGTGCCTATGTAGCGAGAAGCCCACTGTGCCGAGAAGAATGATGGAATTTAAGCATCTCGAAATCTATGCACGTATTGATATCTCCCATATTTTTACATAAGTCATGTTCATTTCCTAAACTCTAAATACTTGTATTAATAAACTTGAAGGCCTCCTATAGGATTTCCTAACCTATTCCCCTAGATTATAAATAAGTCAAATGATAACCTAGAATATAAATCAAGTTTAACGTATGTGTATAGCGAAAGCGCAAAACAAGCGAAAGAGAAAAAATATCACCACCGTAGGACCTATCAACCCAATATAGTATTTCTCAACAATACAACATGCCTCAAAAAAACGATGAGAGGGAATTAACTATAGCTATCCAAGCTATCCATCAAGACCCTATACTACGCATTTATACTGCAGCCAAACTCTATTCTGTAGATCACTGCAAGCTAAGGCGTTATCTAGAAGGCGTACCTTTATGATGCAATATCCAAGCCAACTCAAGGAAATTAACAAGCCTAGAGGAATCCGTCCTTATTCAGTATATACTCGACCTAGCTGCTAAAGGGTTTCCTCCTCGGCTCTCTGCTGTTGAAGATATAGTGAATCGGCTACTTGCAATATGCAATATATTATATATCGGGTCGCATTAGGCTTCAAACTTTGTCAAGTGCCATAAAGAGCTCCGGATACACTTTCAGTGTAAATACGACTACTAGAGGGCTAAGTGCGAAGACCCAGAGGTTATCTGTACTTGGTTTGAGCTTGTATATAATACAATTATAAAGTATAGCATCTATAAAGCAGATATCTACAACTTTGATGAGATTGGGTTTATAATGGGTGTTATCTCAACTGCTATAGTTGTAACAAGCTCAGATAGGCATACAAAAGCAAAGAAGGTATAGCCTGGTAATCGTAAATGGGTTATAGTAATCCAAGGCGTTAGTTCTCAAGGTTGGGCTATGCCACCATTTGTCATTGTTGTAGGCAAAAACCACCTTGTATCTTGGTATAAGAACAGTGGATTTCTAAGCGATTGGGTAATTTCTGTTACTGAAAATGGCTGAACTACAAACGAGAGAGGTATAGATTGGATTCAGCATTTTGAGAAGCATATAAAGACCCGGAGTATTGGTGGTTATCGCCTCTTAGTCCTTAATGGTCATAAGTGTAAGGACACAGGGCACTGGCTTCAGAATAAGTGCATATGGGAGTGCGAGTCTGATGGGTTGCGGTGCTATCCTATAGGTCTACTACGAAAGATACAAAAAAGATGAAGGGGGAGCTTTGTCGCCCAGAATCGTGAAGTACCCGAAATGGGTCCGACTCGGCTAGCCCTTCACTAGCCCCTAACCCCTACTCCCGCAACAGGCCTGCATTGACCCTGAGTTCCTGGGTGCGGTTCGACATGCAAAGCATGACTGGTTCGCCTCGGTGCCTACTCTGGTTCAATCCATCAGGCGGGGTCTATGACTTCTATCGGTTACAGGACCCGAGTCAGGTCCGCAAAGGAAATAACTATATAAGGGGTTGCCTGTTGGTGGCCCGCAATGGCACCGGGTAAGGAGGCATCCTTACAATAAGAGCTACCACTCAGATGAGTTTGAGGAGTACTGCAAAGAACACAATATTATAACTCTCTATATGTTTACTCACTTGTCTCATCTACTCCAGCCTCTTGATGTTGGCTGTTTCAGCCTATTAAAAAAGGCTTACGGTCGGCAAATTGAAGATATAATGCAGTCTCATATTTCTCATATTACAAAGGATGACTTCTTTCCTGCCTTCTATACTGCATTTAATACTGCAATAACAGAAAGCAACATTCAAGGTGGCTTCTGAGGAGCAGGGCTTCTTCTATTCGACCCTGAGAGAGTGATCTCTACACTTGAAGTTGAAGACACCAATACCTCCAAGCTCCCGCCCAGATACTGCTCAACCTTGGGTTTCTCAGACATCAAACAACCCAATTGAAGCTATATTACAATCTACCTTTATTAAAAACCGAATTGCATATCATCAAAATAGCTCTCTAATCTCAATTTATACAGTTGTTGACCAGTTTACAAAGGGTGCATTATAAATAATGCATCAATTAGCATTGTTAAAAGCAGAGAACCAAAACTTACGACAGGCAAATGAAGTGCTAAGCAAGTGTAGGAGAGCTAGAAAAACACGACTATAGCAAAGAGGATCACTTAGTCAACAATAGGCACAGGAGCTACAAGATGAGAGAGATATTGTAGAGCAGGTAGAGCAGGAAATAAGGGCGAGTAGTGGTCGGAAGCCAAGGGAAGAAACCTATGCCTGTTGCTATAGCAAGTGTAGTAAGACTGGACATAATGTGCGCACTTATCAGATTATAGTAGACACATCTGAGGAAGAGGACTCCGAGTAGTTTCAATTGATTTCATATATTGTGGTGGATTTATTGCAATTCTTAGGGGGTAGTGGTGATATTTTTTCTCTTTCGCTTGTTTTGCGCTTTCGCTATATATATATATTATCGAGCGAATATATGATTATAATAGTAATAGACAGTATATCTTAGGTTAAGGTCAGTATTAATAGTACTATAATATTAATAGCAACTTTAGCCTACTTAATAGATTTGTCTATAACTAAGGCCTACTTGGCTATAGTATATATAATAATGAAGTAATGTATATATATAGTGAAAGTCCCAAATAAGCGAAAGTGCCAATCTATTTTACACCTTAAATCACGAATTTCATGACTTAATATCTCAACAACCCTTTAATAATAAGTTATAAAAATATATACTTAGCCTTTTATAAGCATTTAAAGTACTCTATTTGATTTTTAAAGCAATTGGTTTGTAGTTATAGAGATACTAAGATTTAGGTCAAAAGTGGGGGCCAAAACTTAATATCTCAATAACCACAAGGCTCAATACTTTAAAAATCAAATAGAGTACTTTAAATGCTTATAAAAGGCTAAGTACATATTTTTATAACTTATTATTAAAGGGTTGTTGAGATATTAAGTCATGAAATTCGTGATTTAAGGTGTAAAATAGATTGGCACTTTCACTTATTTGGCACTTTCGCTTGTTTGGCACTTTCGCTATACATGCATGTTATAGTACTACTAGTAACATATTTGTACACCGAACGGTCCAACACACCGAACGGTCCACTTCCCCCTCAAAATTACCACTTCAACCTTTATAACAACTTTTCTCCCTTATTAAAAATAGAATCTTCTTCAAACGAAAACTATATACTCCTTGCAATTAAGGCTCTTCAAAAAGACCAGAAACTAACTATCCGAGCTGCTGTAAGGATATACCAGGTCTCTCATACAACCCTCATACGCTGATACACTAGAGACAAATCGCAATACAATATTATAGCCAATTTAAGGAATTTGACTGATCTAGAGGAGGATATGCTCCTTAAGTGTATTCTTAGCCTAGATTCGCGAGGATTCAGCCCCGGCTCAGCGATATCTAAGAAATGGCCGATTGTCTTCATATGGACTACAATGCACTATATATTGGTCCCCGATAGGCACAACGCTTTATATAGCGTCAACCTAGGCTTATGATGTGTTTTCGATGTCGAATTGATTACCAGAGGGCTAAATGTGAAGATCCTAAGGTTGTATAAGCTTGGTTTGCACTTGTATAGAATACAATTGCTAAATACAGCATCCAAGAGTTAGACATCTACAACTTTGATGAGACTGGGTTTATAATAGGCATGCTATCAAGTGCAAAGGTGGTTACAAGCTCTGAACGACATAGCCAGCCCCATACGAAGCAGCCTGGTAATCGGGAATGGGTTACAGTTATCCAAAGTATATATACAGACAGCTAGGTAGTCCCTTTATATATAGTTGTGAAAGGCAAATACCACCTCCTTCCCTGGTATCAGAATGGCCAATTCCCGAAGAACTGGAGGATTCATATAAGCGAAAATGGTTGGACTACAAACGAGATTGGTCTAGATTGGATAAATCACTTTAATGAGCATACTAAAGCTTGTACAAAGGGTGTCTATCGCCTCCTAGTCCTCGATGGACACGAAAGCCACCACTCAGTTAAATTCGAAGATTACTGTCAAGCTAACAACATTATTACACTCTGCATGCCTGCTCATTCGTCTCACTTCCTCCAACCTCTTGATGTTGGCTGTTTTAGCCCACTTAAAGCCTCGTACAGCAAGCAAATTGAGAAGATGATGCGGATGTAGATTATGCATATTACTAAGGATGACTTCTTTGCCGCTTATATAGAAGCATTTAATGCTTCTATGACTAAAAGAAACATTAAGGCAGGCTTTAGGGCTACTGGGCTTGTTCCTCTAGACCCTGAGTCTGTAATTAATCGCCTAGACCCAAAGTTTATCATACTATCTCCACCAGTCTCTCGCCCTGGATCCGCCTACTCATGGGTTACAAAGACTCCTCGTACGGCAATTGAAGTAGGCCAGCAGTCTACAGTCATTAAAAATAAGATTGCTAGGCACCAGAGTAGCTCCCCAACTCATATGTACAACTTTATTGATGCCCAGGCTCGAGGGATGTCCAAAATGGCGCATGAGTTAGTGTTACTACGAGAGGAAGCCAAGGACCTCCGTGCTGCTAATGAGGTGCTTAGCAGGCGCCGGAGGGCTAAAACAACGCAACTACAGCTAGGAAGATCACTTAGTATCCAGGAAGCTGAGGATTTAGTGGCTGAAAGGGAGGTGGGCAAACAGATACAGGAGGAAACACGTTGTGGTAGTCGTCGTATAGAGGGGGCTGAACGGCGCGCGCGGCGCTGTGGCATTTGCAACAACACTGGCCATAACGCGCGAACTTGTCAAGTAGCAGTAGTTACATCTGAAGATGATGGGTCTGAGTAGTTTTAATTGATTTAAGGTGGTGGGTGGTTGTACGGCTGTTCTGTAGTATAAAGGGTCAGATTAGGTGGACCGTTCGGTGTGTTGGACCGTTCGGTGTACAAATACGTTAAGTAATTCTATAAGCTGATAAGTTGTAGAAGTATTTATATACCTACTAGGAAATGACAACTTATTTCTAGCTAACTACTCTTAATTACTATGAACCCTTTCATAAGAAAATTACGTTAGCGTCTTCGCCCTCCTGCCTGACTTGCGGAGAGTCTCCTTTTGCAGTGAAACAGAGCTCCTCCACTACAGCTCTACCATCGAGCTCTTACAATCCCTTATACATACAAAGGGTCATCGCCAGCAACGTCGCGAGGGCGGGCTGCTTCTCCAGAAGACCGTCGACGCGACAGTCAGCCTCGTGGACGGCGACAACGTCGCTGTAGGCAACGCCTTTGCGACATTCTGCATGGCGAAGGAGAACTGCAGCTACCCGACCAACATCCGCATCCGAAAAGTCAAGTCGCACGGCGGCGGGCGCGTGGTTTTATGCGTGTCGCAGTCCGGCGGCGCGGTGATCGACAACATCGACCTGGCCAGCAACGGGAACAACGCGGTCCTGATTGAGAGCTGCAATAACGTTAATATCCGCAGCGGCACACTCAACGGCGGCAGGGAGGTGCGCCTCTCCGCCCGTAGCGAGTTCCCAACAATCGCGACATCTCGCTCATCCTGACGGTCAACAGCAACACCGTGCGCAAGTCGCCGTGAGGCGTGAACTCGCTCTTTGCCATCTCCGGGAAGCGCGCTTGGATATCTGTGGTAGGAACAAACCGGGGTGTCCGGCGCCGCCAGAAGGACGCCACAAGGAAGCAATGATGCTCAACGGCCAGACTCCGGGTCATCCGAGTTTTAGAAAGTTTGTCGCATCGCATCGTCGACGTTAACGTACGGAATATCGGCGGCAAGATTATATTATTTCGTGTATGCAACGTGCGGTGAGAGGTTGTGAGGGAGGTGAAGTGATGTGTTCTGATGAGTCCCCCGAGTTCCACTTGTCTTGTGTTGGTCACGACATAGTAGCGTACATCTTATAGCATTAGCTTCACTGCCTTCGTCTGCAGTTTTATCTAAGTAACTCAGAGAGTCATAAAGAGCTCCCCTACGATCTACTTGATGCTATTTGTACATTGCATTATTGTGAGATTCTCCATCAACAACGCCCTTAGCAAAACTATGAAGCTAAAGTTCGAAGTAATCAAGATTGCACGGGTTGTTGATATGCACTGGCTGTTCCTGCTGGATTACCGGAAACATTTCAGAAGTGGTGACACTAGCAGCGATAGGGAGAACATCATGGTCGAAAGGAAATCCCGATAGAACAGGTTTTGGATGACCCTGTGCTGGCTGGAAGTAATTGAAATCTGCCCAAGTTGGGTTCATCTCCCGCATACCATGATCCGGGGGAATGAAGGGCTCGTGAAAGCTCGCAACGGATGAGTGTAGATCTGAGACCTCTAACTGGCTGAATAGCGCATCGAGGTCGCCGTGTCGCGGGAAGTGACCCCGAGCGAGGGCAAAGTCGAGGGAGAGTGAGAGCCGCAGATACAATCGAGGATTGTAAATGAATACCTCACACCAGTTCTTAGTATGGCTTCCAGGAGGCGGGTATATCATGCGCTCGCTTATGGTGGCTGCTCTTCTAGAGTGCATGTCTCCTGGCTGCAAACCGCCAGAGTGCTTATGCAGATTCGACAGGCTAAGAGATTCTTTTATGAAAGAAATCACCAAGTCTGTAACCTCGTAACGACTTTGGAGCTGTCGCATTACTTCTTGGAAGTAGCCGAGTCGGCGTTGCCGTGCATTTGTCGTAAAGGTGGTAGAAGAGAACTTCATGTCGAGAGCATTGAGAAGGAGAGGAAGAGCAGCGTAAGCCGTCCTTGAATTAGCGAATTAGCACCCCAAATATCTGAAATATCTGGGCTTAATCTTGTTAAGCTCCCCAGTAAGGCGACAGATGACACTCACATTCCTATAGGCAGATGACTGGCAACCCTAAGTGTTATCATTTGCTTTACGCCCTTGGTTATTGCGGCTGTCGCATCTTCAAGTTTGTCTTTGATTTCCACGAGTCTACTATTGTAGGTCTCTTTGATGAATACTTGATAAATTTCGACCATTAATGTCTCGTGCTGGTAAAGGGCCGTTCTGGCCACGCTAGAAATATAACTATTAGCTTACTCAATACCATGTCTATATGAGAAAAGGCTTACTGGTAATACATATACATCAACTCGGAATGTAGCTTCAATGAGTCATGGATCTCATCCCCTTGTTGTAAATTATAATCCAAGGTTCCTTTGATGCTTCCAAACCAATCTACCAACTTGGCATCCAGCGCTGCCATTTTGTCCAGTTCTTGTAGAAATTGATCTTGCGATAGACTTCTGTTCATTGTGAACTTCTTCGGATTATATGCAGTAGCCAAAAGTTCTGTCAGGATCAATGCGAATTGACACTGATAGAAAAGCAATTTGGCAAGCAGAAGTTTGGTGCTCGAATTGTATACTCTTGAGCATGCTATCTCATCCTGTAAGTCATCCTCATTCAGACCCTCCAAATCTAGATCGAAATTGCTGTTCTCGATCTGGGGACTGCGTCTGAGGGCGAGCGGCATTATTCTATCCCGTATAATAATGCTCCACCAAAGCCTTTTCTTAGCCACAGCTTGTTTATCGACCTTATCTCGTTCTTGGTGGAATCGATGTGCGCGTACTATCATAGCATTCTGGATTGCAACACTTAGCCAAGGAGTGCCCCCATGCATGTCGATCGTGGAACTTTGGTACGTGAGTAGCACAGCGCCTTGAGCTTTCGAGAATGGATCCGTCACGGCCTCTAAGTCGTAAAGAAGCTATGTGTGGAGAGAACCCGGTCAGAATAAGAAATGAAGCTGGGAGATGGAGCCCACCTTTGCCCTCCGGTAGAAAGTGTTGCGGGCCTCATGATAGTTCCGAAATCCAGCATCTCGGATTGTCCTAGCCGGGCAAAACTGATCTGGCCATTAGAAGAAGTTCTAAGTGAGTAAGACGTTGGCCGTGGTGCTTACAACGCAACTAGCAGATAGTATTGCCTGGAAGAGAAATAAAGACATTGATTTTGGTGTTGTTGCCTGGTTGGATTGGTGGTACATATCCCAAAATTCTGCTTCGTTCACCACTGGTAGAGACGGGTGGATATACGAAAAGTAATGTCGCACAATGTCATCTAGAATAGACCGTATGGGGACGTGAAGGCATCCTTTCATCTCAAGAAAGGACACGTCCTCTGGTGGCAGCCTTTTTAAGGAGTCCAATTCTAAGAATCCAACGGAAGTGAAGATCAGGGTGCAATTGGCCGGCGGAGAGTGTGCTAAAGGATCACGAAGGACTCGTGGGATCTGGGTGACTGATCCACTGAGGTTATTGAAATAGCCTTCGCGCCACTGTAATGGAATGGCTGGCGGGTTCGTTCAGTAAATGTGTCTCAAAATTAAAATCAAGAGAGCTCTATCAACTCACTTTCTGGAAAAGAAGTGCGGAGGTATGAGGCAGAAGATGTTATCTGTAAATCGGGCGAAAGACCAAATATGTCATTCACCGGCTTGGGCTGTACCAGATAATCCTGAGGTTCTGTCCAGTTCAACGTTAGGCGTGTGGTAGACTCTACAGGATGCGCGTGAGATCTACGTAGATGTTAGAAAAACTGTTCTTCTTGCATTTGCATTTGCTACTATGAGCTGGGTGGGTCAATTCGGGACGTATGATAGAGTGCAATCTTGTCCTCAAGGTTGTGATGCGGTGACAAAAGGAAGATTTAAATTGACCTTCTTGATGACTTTGTCTTTGTAACACATTCGTGGCCGTTGAGTCTACATGGTGTACAAGCATGACCGTCATCAGGAGCATCACAACGGACTTTGCGGTCATGACACCATGCGCAGGCTGTGCGCCTCTTTCTCCGTCGTAGGAGTGGCGGATCATGATGCAGCTGCAGGACGCCTTCTAAATCCTGCTTTGATGCCATATTATAGCAATTGTTCTCTCACACTTTTGAGAGTCCTGTCCGACTTAATATCGGTCAGTTGTTGATTAGATCCAGTTTTGCAGGAGACAGTTTTAGTAGCGGGGTAATGCGGAACGCTGACACTCCGCCACCTACATGATTGCCTGGGTCCCGTGACTACACTAGTATAACCCTACTCACGTGCTCACTCCTGGAGCAATTGGCCGCACGCTGCCGTTGACGATGAATGAGGAGGATGTGTGGATTGGGCCCAGCGCGACGGACGAGGCGGACCCGTTTTTGGGCCACGGATTGAGGATGGAATTATGGTGTGGATGTTGATGGCGGTACATCCGCTAATTGGGCCTCAGTAGCAGGTGACATAACAGCAATTTATAACCACTGGCGCAAGTAGTTAGTAATGTTATCTGGACGTCCACCCGAACTTGCCGCTGTTATTGTGGGGATATTTTTACAAAGTCATAATTTCGCTAGAGCTCTTGGACTCTTTGAGGTCTTGGAACCCCTGGAACTCCCTGGGGTATTTTGGTACTCTTGGCTCCTTGTTTGTACCGCGCTTTGGCCAGAACAACAGGGATAGCTGGCTCCACTGTGCCCAAGGGATTTCCAAGTGGGCTGTGGGGTATTGAGGTGTCTCGTTTAGGCGATCCTAGATTGTTCAGTAGACTCTTTGTGGTAGGGTGGTATTCGGCATAATAGCATCGAGGCGTTACATCCAATCCAATCATGGGTCGTGCAGGCAGGTACCGTACCTCTGATAAATTCAGATTTCAAATATTGACCTTTAAAAGTTGCCTGAGATTGCCTTTCAAAGACGCCAAATTGTATTTGGTGTATTATCATGACAGCACGCTACTTACAGACAAAAGAGTGCCGAAATTGTGATCAAAGAGTTCTTCGAAAAGAACGTTGGAAGAAATACTCCGAAGGACGAGCCACACGCCTCAACCAACCTCTTGGTGGTTACTACAGTTGCGCAGGTCAGTGGAGACCGTAGTGTGAAACTCCCCAGAAAATTGGCGGGATGGAGCGGGGTCTGCTTGATCCCGTCGTCGGCTCCTTTTGACATGTGATCTATATAAATAGCGCATCGCTCTCTGTTTCGGTACCTGCATGTCTCATCACAGGATGCACATTCTGTGTATTTTCACATCTATTGCAATTCTGCTGAGTATTTTGACTTGTCAAGAAGATAGCTTTAGGGTGGATGGTGTGCCATACTATCGCATATAACAATGTCATTCCAGGCAGTCCCGCACGCATCAAATGACGTATGACCACAACGCCAAAAACCACTGGTTTAATAGCCAACATAACACTATCTTAGTCAAGAGCGACACAAGTGGCGTGGGCTCCAGTAGATAGTCCAACGCTGAACCAGTCTCAAATGTTAATGTCGCTGGTATTGCTTTCCTCTAGCTTGCCAGCCTGTTTACAATAAGCCATCCACAGAGCGTTCTGCACCACCGTAATCGTCCTAACAATTACTATTTCCCCCCCAGAAACGACTAACCAATACGGCAGCGTGTTTTCTGAGCTCTCCACGTTGCATCCGTCGGCCGGCGCTGCTAGGTCGAAGCGGATCTGAAGCGGGTCAGCTTGAGCGACAAGACCCCCGGAGACATTGCTAATATAATGTGGATCGAGAGCTTTGCCCGGCGGATTCATACCAGCCAATCTATACTGATAGCCCAATGCTGACTGTTCATCTTCAATTTATCATTTCTACTTCTGGTGCTACGAGTACGATTGAAGTTGTAATATAACGTGTGTCATTATAGACCTCTTAATTCCGACGGTCTTGCATCTTATCCACACTTCTTCCAAGGCTCTCTTCGGCACTGCTCGTTTGTGTGACCCACCTCTTTTGCACTCGAATGGTTTTCCCCTGCTCATCTTTTCCCTCGTTGTCCTTGCTATGCAGATCGTACCCTAACCCACCAGCTCCCAACTTGCTTGCCAAATTTGAATTCCCCCTCAATTGGACCCATGCTTGACTCTGAGTAGTTTTGTTTTCGCTGAAGTTAGTGGTTGGCAACAGTGAGGGCAGGAAATTAATAAATAGTGGCCGAAAACACATGAGGCAGGCACAGATGACCGCCACATAATCTTCGGCCACGCTCCACAAGATAACTTCGACGTTGTCGTCTATTGAATGCGTTAGCAATCAATACCAATCCGCACACGAACATGCTTGGCTTACATGTTACATCTACAGACGTTCTGTATGCAACGATATACTTGAGCCGGATCATACTTGTGATACAAGCGCTGTAATACCAACAATTAGCAAAAACACACTATGACAGGAGCTAGTGAGACGAGTGCACTTACAAGGATCCAAGAGCAAATAGAAACATAAGAGGGATTTTCTTCCTCAAGTTCAAACTCAAGTCTTTCAGCTGCCAAACAGGAAGCAGCATGATAACAAAGTCCTCAAAAATGCTGAATCCGGCAGCCGCGTAGACGAAAGCCTGAGAATTACTGCATTTTCCATGCACCGTGTGATCCCAGACCGAATTGACAGGTATGCATTGGAGGGTTACGACCATCCCAAAAGCGAGAGTATGGCAAATCATCCACCCCATAGCTATCTTTCCAACAAGGCGAAATTGCTTGCTGGGGAATATGCGGAGGTAGAGAAGTAGGATGGCGAATTTCGCGAGACTTTGTACGATGACATATAATATTTGAGAGATGTAGTAGAGCTAATCCAATTAAGTATGTGTAAGTAAAAAATTACGCGCTCTAGGTAGTACCTTTAGGAGTAGCACCAAATTTTGAGCTGGTACGTCCCAGAAGTGTTTCCCAAATCCGCGAGTGGCATCTAAAATACGTCAGTCTCATAGTATGGGAGAGGCTGTACCAACGAGGCTCTTACTGAATATTGGAATGATAGTCATAGGAATTATCAGGAGCTGTTTGGCATTGTCAGTAGCTGTACCACTGAATCCGTACTGTGCTCGAGACTCACAGCTGCAAGCGCAATAGCCCAGTCATCCCACCATAACTTGGTCGTTACGAGAGCCCTCGAATAAAATCGCAGCCCGATAATGACGTACGTGAAGGCTGAGATAATGACAACATCTCGTATAATCTCAGCGCTTCGCGATGGTATCGGAACACCCTTACAGATCTCATTTTGAAGGACGGTCGACGACACTATCAAGGTCAGCTTCGGGGCTCAGTACTGGCCAGCAAATAAGCGCGAAAAAAAAAAGATTAACAGAACATACCAGATTGGTCGGCGAGGTCGCATGACTCTAGTATGCAGAGCGCAAATTCCAACTGTAAGGTACTATTCGAACAAAGACAGCTTGACAGGTCGGTCAATTGGCATTGCGCAGGTAGCAGCACGTTGACACCGCATTCTTGCTACATAGCCATGAATAAATGATGCCAAGGCAAGGCGCAGGCCGGAACTTACTGTGCAGGTGGGAATCTGAGCAAGCGCTTGTGAAGGTCTGACCTCTGCGACGGCAGTACCGACGAAAAGGGCAAGAATCGCACTTATACCTAGAGCAATCATAGTGCGTGCATGTCGTCAGTTTGGATATAGAGATAGGGAACAGCGTCGTTCATATAAATTTCGTGTTCGCCGTTGATCGCTGACGTTTTTGACAACCCTAACCCACTCACGACCCCAACCGTAGAAAACGGTCCATTGAATGGATAATATGGACACGGAGGCTAGGCTTGAGAAAGACTATTTCAATTGTTTAGACGAAATGAATAGCATCGATATGCACCATTGCGGTCAATTGCGGCCCGTTTGATCTTCAAAATAATCTGAAGGTGGTAGATGAGAAACAATATAGTGCGCCACATTTAGTGGTTTGTCACAAAAGGGTGGAGGTCTGTGCGGGTATATGGATCAGAGGAGGCTAGTCATGAGATGGATACCCCATTTTCCCCCATACTACCACATCCGTAGGGATGGGACATAATGGAATAGCAGGGGAAGATGAGCAGAGATAGACAGTGAATATTCAGTATAAACGAGAAACCATAAGATCTTCAAAGCCCCTGTTAGGCTGTACCCCATAGTACAGGCTATTGTTGCCTCTTGTGGTCTCTGGGACTAGACGTGTGGATGTTTTACATGCGGGGTAAAAAGCGGCACAGTCCCATCTCCCCACAACGGAAACCGGAGAGAGGACGCCTCACAATACTTGTACCAGGTATGGTTAGCGTCCCCCAAGCATGTAGAGTTGGGTCATGTTGGAGGTAATTAGGGAGTACGGAGAACTACACCCAATTTTGCATGGCGTTCTCCGGCAACCATAATATCTCTCGGGCAGTCGGGATCAGGAAGCCTCCAAGTAAATACAGTAGATCAATTCAATTACTACCTCTACAGAGCCTCCGTATTACTTGTAGTCTTCCAGGGGTCTGCCCAAACCCCTGAATAATTGAAGGGTTTGCGCCCAACACCCAATGAGCTGGAGCCCCGAGACAATCAGCTCATGCCAAGACTCAATTGGGAGACCCGACGATGCCACTGGGAAAGCTGCCATTTCAGGGACAAATACTACCATATCTCACGGTGCACGTCCTCTTCCCCCAACATGTTATCCTGACTGTGTATAGTCACCTGCTACTCAGGTCTCCGAAAACCTGTATTCTTTGCAGAGTATCGAGGCGTAAAAGGTGGCTCTGAACATTCTGCTCAGAGGTCAAGGGTTTGATTGTCATGATATTTAGAGGATTATTATGATAACTATGTTGATGCTCGAAACGGAGCCCCATTCGCTGTCATGTTTGAATGACCCTGATGGGCATGGGGTAACAGGAGCGGTTGCGTTGGCAAGAGGGATTTTGGGACTGACTTCCGTCTCACCTCCTTCAATCTCTCGCCTCTCATTTTAAAAGTAAGCTAATCCACCGTTGTCTCTTAACGCGAGCTGTCACCTATTTTGTGTCACAAATTGGCATTACCCTCGAACAACACGAAGAACTTGGGCCAGCCATTCCTTTATCGCACGCAATACGTACATACAAGCCAAGCTATAACCCCCCAGCGTCTACAAGTTTCCCAGGCCACCCGCGTCCAGGCAGATCTTGGGATCATAACAGCGTTGAGTTTGATGTTAAAACATAAAAAAAAACAATCGCATACTTCATCATCATCATCCCATAATGAAATCCGCCACCCGTATCGCAACCTAGTCGCTATTCTCCGGGGCTATCTCGTAGCAGGTTTACAGGCCCGTCTTGCTCTTGACGAAGGCAGCGGCAGCGATAGCATCCATACCATACTGAGCTCATCAGCATCCGTCCCTGTCTAGAAATAAATGGGAACCTACCGTTAGATGGGGCGGTAATACTAGTATCCCGCCGGCGCAGATGTTATCCCCGGCGTGGCAGATGGTGAGGACATTTGAGGCAGAGACGGCACCAACAGGGTCACCTTTCTTTGGGTCGCCGAAGACGACGGCTAGGGGGTGTTAGTTAAGGGGAGCAGGATAATGGGTTTGGTTGAGGGTAGATACAAGCAGTGATCTTGGCCGCGGTTGCGGCGTTCAGTTTTCCGGCTGCGTTATGGACGAGTTGTGCGCCTTGGCTATTTGTCCCTTAGATTGTTTGGCCTTGAGCACAGGGTTAGGGAGACGTACGAGTATCCGCTAATAACCACCTTAGTATTTGGACACTGCTCGAACGCGCGATTAATCAGCGTGGCCATGGTGTTACTCCCGCTCTTACTGCCACCGACAAGGAAGCCAGGAATGTCAGCGGGGTAGTCAACACCCTGGACGGCGAGATTTGTGGAACCGATGGCGAACGAGAGGGCGGAGAAGAAGGGTGGGCCGACAAGGGCACCGACATTGCCAGCTTCGATGGTGCCACGCCCAAAAATGAGGGTTACGGCTTTGCAAGGACTGTTGTCAACAAGGTCGTTTCGTGTGCTAACGGTGCCGAGTTTGAGGGCATCAACTTGACCTTCAAAGGAAGAGATGGACTCGCTTTCGGAGAGGGGGGCGGCGAGAGACAGGCTCAGGAGAGTGAAGAAGGAAATGGTCTTCATATTGGGACTGGTTTGGCTGTCTCCTTGGGGAATAGAAGACGAGAGATAAATGATGGTAATGGTAATGTGTTATTAATTCCAAGAGTGGTTTGCTCTATATTCCTTGGAGATATCCCTCCTCTTTATAGAAAATATCCCTAAAATCTCTAGGCAGTCCCCTCTTGCCATTCAAACCATAACCCCATCCTCTACCACTACTTAAGTCCAATCTCTACCTCCCAAACCTAGAAGCAATCTCGGACCCAAGGTTACCAACTGTTTCACCTCTATAACAGGACACACCGCAGCTTCGGATTTAGGGACGCGAGTTAGCCATGCCGTAGCAGATGTGCGGATAACTCAAGGGTGCGGTGAAACCATGGCAAGTCTCACGGGACGCGCTAGTATTTTAGAATACAGATATTAAAGACTCATTATAGTGTTTCACCGCGCTGCAGAGACGTGGAGATGGGAGGGGATGATAAGATCTTCCCTCAGCTCAAGGCGGTATTGACTGCATATCTAGTCTCAGATAGAGCTACACCAGTAAAATTATAGTTAACGGCCAGGGTTCTACAAAGGGAAGAACGCTATCGGCCTAGCGAAGGATTATTCCCCGCATAATGTCGCCGAAGGTCTTCGGCGATCGAAACTAGCGGCCGATGTAACTAGTGAGGCGGAACAACAGAACGTTTAATGTAACTTAGTTTAACAATGCCTATAGGATCATATTCTTACTACACATAAAACGCTCATTGAAAGTTAGTCGAGCTCTATAGCATGCGGGAAATATTTGCGTAACATCCCAAACGATGCTTGCTTGCGCCCAGAGCGTAAGCCATTTATCTCTAAGGTTGTTGAGTGATTTTTGGTGTGACATTTCTATGCATAAATGTGGCCATATATATGGTTGATTTTCCGCTGTAAGATTATTCCAATGAAGGAACATCTCTATTCAATCTAATAATGGAACTTGTTTGGAATTGCATCTCGTGCCCGGAATTATTCCCATCTTCAATAAAGCTCAAAGACCACTTGGACTATCAATTAGAGAACGAATACCGTCTTCCAAAGAACGATGTTCACAAGGCAAATATAGATGCAATTAGGAACCTACGAGATGCTCAGAAAAAGCGGCTGAAGGGCTTAATACATCTAGTATGTTTGCTCTTCCTGTTAGGCAAAGTATTGAAATTTACAATTTCAACCAGCATTATCAGCCTCAACGACCAAACCACTTGCTCCGCATTCTCGGAACTGAATAATAAGGAAGCGAGGGAATATTGTTGTAGCTCGATCTACATATAACAGACTCATAAGCATTTGACAAAGATAAAAAGCTGTTGCCAAAGGTTGGGAAGGTGTGATGGGCACCATTTAGCTTCTGAGCATAAAACCAAATTGAGATGCATATTTGCCTTATTATTATTTATGATTATAACACTAGACATTGTCTCACTCCAATAGAAACCCGTGCTTTTTTCATTATAGCTTTGTTATCTCATTTCGGTTGATACCTCCTCGTTCTTCGGCTCGTTTTTCTCCGCCCTTCTCCCTCCTTGCCCTTCGTCTACACAAATTTAACGTCACTCATGCGCCCAGAAGAGTATCAAGGTTTATGTGCCATTTGTTAGAAGTCGAAGAAGGACTAATGGAATGAGCTTCGCGAATCGGAAGTAGCTCAACTAAACGTGGCTGGACGTACTTTCGTCTTGCCCAGGTTCAGCTTATCAATCGTATCATGACAAACCAACAGGAGAGGGAAGAACCTGACCCGTCCATTGGTGGCGCCTGCATGTGTTTTTGAACTATTTTCCAGCCCTCGGGGACCATACTGCCATTCTTAAACCCCTTGCAACTGCTTAAACCCACCACCTCCGCAAGCGTATTATCACGTCTATACGTGTAGGTGTGACTGACTAGACTATGGACGATCATTTGCTGTCCTACTGCTATCTACTGATCCCTCTATGCTTTTTATGACTCCCAGTAAGAACTATTTTCATCGAACTCCTTGATACCAACAGAGTTGAAGTTTAGTCCACCAGCCAGGTATTTCTCAAACTCATCCAAACTATATATCGTCACAAATCCCCATTATCACTACCACTTCTTACTTCCACATGTCAAAATCACCACTAACACCGCCCAGCCCAGTTTCGCTCCCAATGGCCGCCCTTACCTGCTGTGTGCACTCCTTTAAGATCCTAAAATCCGACAGCAGTCTAATCCAGTGGATGTGCAACATGTGCCATTTCGGCCCACACTGGTTTATATTCGAGTGCAAGTACTGCAAGTTCAAGTCTTGCCACGCGTGCGCCGACTCTAGTAGATGAGACCGCAGGTCCCACCTCTCCCTTCAATGCTATCATGCCACTGACTGGACTTAGGTTAGACCAGAGCAATTTGCACTTAATATGTCCGGTTCAAATTCAAATTCAACAAATTTGAACCGGACATGTTGAGTTTTGCTCTGTGACAGATGGGCGTGGTTTTCTTACTGAGAAATAATCGGCGTTGAGGTCTTGATCGTCTCGAGAAGTGATTGGGGCAAATGCAGTTTTACAGGAAGGTTTAAAGAATATAGCTCGCTTGTGAAATAGACAGTTCATAAGAAAACCGAGTTGCAGCTGTTGATGCGGGAATGCAGAGGACACCGACGCCATATCAGTATTAATACACTGGCGCTATTGGATTTATAAATGATATTGCCTCGGCCCTCCACGTATCAGGTTCAAGGTGGCTTGTGATGTTTGCATCGAGACTCATATTGACAGGATAAGCCGTGCTGTACGAGTTCCACTTGCTCTCAAATCCGAAAACTTCGGTATATGATGCCCACATGCTTGCCATGACGCTGCTCAGCCCTTTGTATGAGTTCGGTGAGTTATTGAAAGGTTTGCCATAATGATCCCCCGCGCCATCAATATTATTGAACATTAAGGCAACCTCTTCAAAATTAGTGGCCCATAGATCACTGGAATATCATTCGAGTGAACATTCCAGCGGTAGCAATATGCGGGTGTTGAAGAATTTGCCCAAGTGTCACGAATAAATATCACCTGATTATCCTTTGAAATGTATGGATTGATCTTGTCTTGCAGAGTTAATTTGATTTTGCTCGTGATATTAGCCATCGTAGAGAAATCGTATTGGTTAACTGCTTTAGAAATGCGAAGCTTCATTACGAAACGCTGAATCCGGAACCTGTGTACGTGTAAGGCCAGCACGTGAGGGGCCATCACGTGCGTGGATCACTCCACGGGGTGCCGTACGGTGAGCCGCTCGGTAATTGAGGGTACCACGGGTTCCCGGATAAAAGGAGCCGGAGGTCCAAGAAGGCCTCCAATTAATAGTCGTTGTATCTACGTAGACCTATTGAGTTTACAAGAATACGATCCTTCCTTCCTGCCTCCTGACCTAGTTCCCCGGACCCCCCTGGGACCCTTAGGCTTACGACCCTTACAGTGCGCCTCGAAATATCACATGGAATTGAAAAAACGAGCCGGCCAAGGAGTCGCCGGGGTTATGGTAAAAAGGGGACCGGGGGGCAATTGTACGTCTGCCTGCAACCAATTGATAGCACTCTGCAAGGTAGATAGATATTCTTATGGGGTAAGCAAGCGTGCACCCAGCTAGATCAAATATTGTGTTGCTAGATGATACAATGGCTGCTAAGAAACGCCGACGACCTTCGGCAAAATGTCTATAACAAGACTTAATCAGGTATGGTTTACACAACCCCTGCGACCGGTGACTTCTACTATGACGATCATAGAATCATAAGTGAAATTCTCACGGATGCATACAACATCTCTTTACTTTAGCATTGCTCCTAACGTAGGAAGGGTGCGGATGCCTCCAGGAGAACCCCACTGCTCTCGCATAAATCAAGATCTACTAACTAGGGGCAAGAACCTTGTATCCAGCAGAAACTAGCTGAGACGTCGCGGTGAGGGATGGATTGTAATTGGATCCTAAAATCCCTCGCGTCGGAATGCAGATGACCGTCGGCGGCTATTATCACAGTCTCAGTTGATAAAAGGGTTTAATGGTGGAAATCCGACTGGGCTCCTTCAAGAAAATTTACTGTACAACATTTCTCTTCTTTACAGCTATGGGACAAAGTCGAGTTGCGAACGTTTCGATTCCAGAAGTGGACCTTTGGACATTTCTGTTCGAACGAAAGTCTAAGCCGTTTCTTGACAATCAAGGTAAGACCTCTCGTGATCTACTCAATATGTTCAATAATTAACCATTGTCACAGTTATCTACACGTGTTCGGAAAGTGGGCGCCAATACACATATAACAATGTCCGCAAGACTGCTTCACAATTCGGCTCTGCTATGACGAAATATTGGGCATGGCAAAAAAACGATGTACTGGCCGTATTTAGTCCCAATAGTATTGACACACCGGCCATCATATGGGGTTGCCAATGGGCAGGTGGGATTGTTTCGCCAGCCAACCCTGGATACACGAGCGCTGAATTAACTCTTCATCTCAGAGATAGCGGGGCAAAAGCATTGCTTACCGTTAAGGGGCTTTTGTCAACCGCCCTTGAGGCTATGGAGGCAGCAGGTCTTTCAAAATCAAGGATTCTTCTCATAGGCAACGAGGAAGATGAATGTGGTCAAGTGAATCACTTTACCTCCCTCCTACAGTTCGCAGACCCCAATCAGTCTCGGGTCATTATCAACCCCAGCACAGATCTTGCCTTTTTGGTGTACTCTTCTGGAACAACTGGTCTTCCAAAAGCAGTGATGCTAAGTCACACCAACATTGTGTCAAATCTGGCAATGGTTAATACCGTCGACGGGGAAATGTTGAAATCTGGTAGAGATAGAATCTTGTCGGTTCTTCCTTATTATCACATTTATGGTATGATTATGTTGCCCTCCTTCCTGATAGCTTTAGGGCTATTTTAATTTTGCTGCTGTAGGCCTCATGTTTCTTGTTCACCTGCCCATCTATATTGGTGTGGAGTCCGTCGTCTTGGCGCGTTTTGATATTCAGAGGTTCTGCTCTATAATCCAGAGTCACAGGATTACCTACACCTACGTCGCTCCACCTATTGTTCTGCGTCTCGCTAAGGACGCACTTGTTGACAATTACGATCTCAGCTCTCTTCGGATGATTACCTCAGGTGCCGCACCGTTAACGAGAGAACTGATAATAGCTGTGTATGACCGGCTCGGGATCCCAACAAAACAAGCGTATGGATTGAGCGAGACAAGCCCCGCAACACATGTTCAAGTAAGTGTCAATGGCTATTCTCATCATCCCATTTAGCCTAACATGGTCTATAGTCTTGGGATTCGTGGAAGACAGCCTTGGGATCAGTTGGTCAAGCACTACCAAATCTGATTGTCAAATACGTGGATGCGAACGGAACTGAAGCGCCTGAAGGTAGCGCTGGTGAGATCTGGATCAAAGGACCAACTGTTTTTAAAGGCTACCTCAACAATCCAAGAGCGACCTCTGAAGCGATCACTGAAGACGGCTATTTTCGGACGGGGGATATTGGCTTTGAAGACAAGAATGGTAATATGTTCATTACTGATCGCATGAAAGAGCTCATTAAATACAAAGGATCTCAGGTCGCGCCCGCAGAACTAGAAGGTGTTCTCACGTGTCACCCCAAGGTCAAGGATGCTGCAATAGTTGGAACATACGTCGCTGCCATCGCGTCTGAGGTCCCGCTAGGCTATGTTGTTCCAATGCCTGGTACCACGACCGATGAAGCTACGGCTATGGAGATTGTAGACTGGCTGGCTACGCAAGTTGTGAAGACAAAGCAGTTACGAGGGGGCATAGTATGGATTGATGACATTCCAAAAAGTGCGTCCGGCAAGATTCTCAGGCGGGTGTTAAAGGTAAATTCAAAAAGCGCCAAACCTATGGCAGCTTTCAAATTTTGTAGCCCACGAGAGGGCCCTAAGTTATAAATTCAAAGCTCTTGCCAAGGATGGTAGACGAATTAGAGAATATGAAGCGTACAAGTATTTGCTTAAGAAGAAGATGCATCCAGTAGGACATACTAAGCACAAAAAATCCTCAAGTATTACTGGTTTATCTACACCATCTTCTTCAATCTTTTTTCAGCCGCTCAACACAGCAAAGCATGTGCTAAATACAACACATTTCTAAGAACTATTACTGGCTTTATCGTTGTTCAGCACGTCAATTTCAGCTCCGTTACATGAAACACGTCTTAGTTGCGGGGAAAGGCGGAAGATCTTCCTTGGTAATCCACATAAGGAAAAGACATTTGTCGCGTGACAATCCATAAATCTGTATTGTGATTGTATGCTGTAGCCTGAGGCACAGCTGAACCAAAGGATACCTGGAGCAATTTTCGCCATAGTGGCAATTGCCACTGTGACTCTGGCAGCGGAGGAATTAGGCACTATCCTTCACCATTTCAGTTCACTACGAAAATGCACGTGACCCTGTTGATTCAATTGTAACTGACTTGCTGAAGCTGAATAAAATCTTGAAAGTAATCCTGAGGTTGTTTGGTGCCTTAACGCTAATTAGGTGAGGAAATCCAGGTCCATGATTGACATTGGACTATAAACCATCTGTGACAGAACGCCAAGCATTCTCTGCTGTTTTCTCAATGGGATCAAATGGTAGGTCACTAGCGAAGACGCAAGCTCTTTACTCAACAGAGCGTGGTTTGGGCTTGATATAGTTGCTTCTCACTCCCTGGGACAAGTTCGTCAGCTTCTACGGGATGTTTTCCATGTTCTCGCATAACATGATCTGGTGGAATGACATTGCTTTCAGAGAAGTAGTTTGTGTCGGAGACAAACTTGAAGACCAAGAAATACATGATGGGGAATGAGATCACCATCAATAATGTTTGAGTGATCGTCTGGGCCCTACAGATGGTCATGTTAGTATTGCGTCTTCGCGCCAAGAGATTGACAACGAACAAGTATGACACTCCCCCGGCTTCCAATCCAAATGCGATGCATAGGCCGGCACTGAGCATTCCCTTGAAGAAACCACCATATCTAGCGAGGAGCTTCGGCTCGTTACTGAAAGCGCTGATGACCCACATAACCATCATCTGGTCAATAGCATAAGCGATTCCTGTGAGTAGGATCACAAAGAGGAATTCGCTGAAGGGCCCGTCGGTCCAATCCCATGCTGGGCTTGGTGCGTCGCGCTTCAGTCCGTGTTTGATTTGGACGCCAATTGTAAGACCCCAGCTTGTCATCACGATGGCCAGAGAAATTGTTAATGCCATCATGCCGCGTACGCGTCTGCTGAATCTTTTGTTATCTAATACGAGGCCAAAGAGGAAGGTCGAAGGAATTTGAATGGCCCAGAACAGTACACCGTTCAAGGCTCGAGTCCGTAGATTGAATGAGTATGCGCTGATTGTAGGGATCAATGCTGACGACATCTCCGTGGCAGCCATTGGAATTATCAAAAGCACAATTTTCCTTATCCAACACCTTAGTAAAATGGTAATATAAGTCGTAGTGACCGCTTACCAGTCTTTGAGAAGGCTTACGCAGCCTTTGATTTCAGTGCGGAAGTCAGATGCAGTAAATACCGCTATATGAGTGCCATCTTCTCTTATCACCTTATTCGAGGGAATGATGCCCAATAGGCTATTGTAGTTATTCTGGTCAGTTCTAAGGATCGAACAAGAGTTGGGTTAACTCGCCTCACGATAGTAGCTGATGCCATAATAATGATAAAAGTAATATACACAGAGATAGGAACGCCATTGAGAGACACATCGTTAATTGTGATGCCAAAGACTACCAGTGCACCAACTGTAGAACCGATAGTGAGGAGAAATAGTTGCCACGCAATGTAGGATCCCTTATCGTTCTCTTCAGCGTAGGCGAATTGGCTTGTAACCATGTTAGTTTCATCTTGGGCTGGAACAAGTTTCCCTCACATAAAGCCTGACACCGTCCATAATAGTCCAGCTGACATACCTCCGATCACACCTCCCAATATAGCAAACCAAGGTTGACCTGTTGCATCATAGTACCATAAGCCACCTACAAAAAGAGGGAAGGTTACAGCGCCGACCTGAAAGGGTAAGCATGATAAATGCGGCATAGTCTCCCCGAACTTACCGACATAGTCCATTTAGGGCCTATCGTGTTCATGATGCTCCCCCCAAAGAACCCAGTGAGAGTGAAGACGGCGTATATAGATGTATATACAATCGTAGCAACGTGTGCAGACTCGGGTTTTCCGCCGCCAGCACCCAGTCCTATCCTTATCAGGGCTTGTATCATAAATGTGCCCTTGCAACTTACCAATAACAGCTAGGTAGATGCCAACTGTAAGGAATAGAATAATGCCCGATATAAAATTCTGAGTCCAGGGACTATGATTATAATTAGTATCTCTTCATATCCGAGAAAGTGTGCTGGGCTGACTTCGACAAACGCAATCTAGACTTAAAGTTCGCCATGGTCTCGAGTATGTGTGGGCAAGTTCTGAGGAGCAGAGATATATGATGAGACAAGGAACAAAAATCAGAGGCTGCAAAGAAACCTTCCAGAGGAAAGTAGCACAAGATCTGGGTTTAGGACTTCTCGAAAGAGGGGACTGAGGAAGGGACTTTATCCTAACATAAGCTCGTATCATATGACGACCCATAACAAGCTCAAGCGCAAGCAAGCATCGTTCGGGATATTGCGCAAATATTCCCCGCATATATAGAGCTCGACTAACTTTAAATGAGAGTTTCATATGCAGTAAGAATATTTGATGATCTCGTAGGCATTGCCAAGCTGCATCAAACGTTCTGTTGTTCTGTTTGTTCTACTTTACTAGCTACATCAGGCCGCTAGTTTCAATTTCGCCGAAGACCTTCGGCGAAATCGAAACTAGCGAAAGATTATTCCCTGCATGTTGTTGCCGAAGACCTAGCGAAAGATTATTCCCCGCATATTGTCGCCGAAGGTCTGCCGAAGACCTTCGGCGACAGAGGACCTTCGGCGACATGTGGGGAATAATTTCGCTATACCAATAGTGTTCTTCCTACTACTAGATCTAATTATTAACCTGGAAATTTCTGTAATTAACCTTAGTAGATTGCTAAAGGTCGTTAGCAATTTCCTACAATCCCTGCATTCTGAATCCGCCCAATGCGGGGAACTTAACCAAAGTTGTAGAATTACTATTTACGTAAGTAACTAGCATGTTCTAGGAAGCCAAGACGAGTAGACCGTGGAGCAGGGCGGTAAAGTGGGGATGTATGCGGACAGTGGAGAAAATTTACCACTTTGATAATACAAACAGCTAGGCTAGTCTCGTTCCAACCACTACGAGTGTCCTGGGCTAGGTTAGTACATTCATTATTAGGAAAATAAATGGTGATTGAGACAGCTCCAACCACCATTTGTTTTTCCCTTTAGTTTTCTTTGGGAAGCATCACTGACTGTGTAATGAGACCTGGAGCGCGGCAGTCGACATGGCTTCCATCACACCAGACACTGCTAATGAGCTCAAAGCGACAATCGATTCATACATATCGAAACCAAATGGGATTCCGGGGATGGTTTGTTCATTTATCAACAAGGACGGAGACACCGTTTTCGAGTATGCTGCGGGAAAACGAGGTATTGGCTCAGCTGAGCCTATGACAACTGACACTATCTTTTGGATCGCCTCTTGCACGAAGTTAATCACTGCTGTTGCGGCGATGCAGCTTGTTGAGCAGCACAAAGTGGATTTAGACAACGGCCAGCAGACGGAGGATATACTCCATGAGTTGAAAAGCATCAAGGTCATTGAGGAGATGGCCGATGGAAAGTTGCGACTGGTTGATAAAAAGCGGCAGATCACTTTAAGGATGCTTCTTTCTCATACTGGTATGGGCCATGTTTCTCCTGACCGAAGAATGCCATCTTCTCGAATAATCTAGCAAGTGTCATGCTAATTCGATCTAACAGCCGGCTTTAGCTACAGCTTCCACAGCCTCAAACTAAAGAAATGGTTTGAACCTATTGGAATCATGGAGGATTGTACGGTAGCAGAAGACATCTTCGGACAGCCCCTCGTGAATCAACCTGGAGAAAAATGGGAGTATGGCGTCAACATGGACTGGGTTGGTCGTCTGGTTGAAAGAGTTTCTGGCCTCACCCTAGATGAGTACTTTCACGAACACATTTTCAAACCACTAAACATGTCAAGTCCCTGCTTTTTTCCGCAAGCCGACCAGAAGAAGAAGCTCGCATTTCTCCATCAAAGAAATTCAGATGGAATAATAGCAGCAAGGGAGAATGGCCATCTCTTGCATCGGCCCTTATCTTCTTCGACTCCTAAGCAAGCCAAAGGAATACCACAGAGTGGTGGAGCTGGTCTATTCAGCGTTGTATCTGATTATTGTGGTATATCAACCTTTTACCGCAAGTGATTGCATGCTAATCTGCTCTCCATTAAGAAATCATCGCCACCATTTTGAATTACGGCAAGCATCCAAAGACTGGCTGGCAGCTCCTCAAGGAAGCAACTTTGAAAGGTACATGCTTCATTTACTCAGGTGTTTATGTGATACTAATGGTCCAGCAGAAATGTTCACGAACCAGGTACCGCAGTTCCCAGACTTTGCACGTAATCTTAAACCTACGGTCAAACCGAGCTTCATCAACAGCGCGTCTGAGATATACCCCCAAGCCCAGAACCCACCTCAAGGCTGGGGGCTGTCGTTCTTCACACTTCTCCATCCAGGGCCCACCGGTAGATCAGCAAATACTGTGTTCTGGACTGGCCTCGCAAATCTAGTTTGGTGGGCTGATGTCGAGAATGGAATTGGGGGGATCATGGCTTCGCAGATATTACCTTTTGGTGGTAAGGAAGACTTCCCGCAATCATACCGGCTGTATAGAAGGGACTCTGTTGCTAATAATTGGCAGACTCAGACTTCTTTAATTGTCACGCTGAAGTCGAAGCTCAACTTTACGCAGCCCTTCCAAAGATCTCTATCATTGCATCAGTGGAGACCACGAGGGAGGACAAATAACCTGCCAGTTTAAGTTCGTCGTCGCTCTCTTGTCAATTAAGCTATCTTAGTAGATGCTCATCTGAACAGCACCTTCGAAGGTGGCTTAATTGACGAGATAAATTCTGAGAACCAATCTAGCACTCCACTTAGTTCGAGTCTAGCATTATTCGCCAAGGATATAGAACATGCATCACTTAAGAGTGCAAAATGTATCCTCTGTTCGGCCGCTACTGTACTAATGCCTCCTTGGGGCAATATTAAATCTCCACAAATGTGGCTCGTGCACCTAAAAAGCTAAACCCTAACCCCTGCATCTATGACAGCCCCCCAGCTTCCTTGCTCGTTCGCTCCTCGCGTATGCGTCAGAACCCCCTTGTGTTTCCTCCCTTCCTCCGTTCCTTTCTTTCCCCTTGTTTCGTCCTCATTATGAAGTCGTAATGTCGGTAATATTGCACGGAAATGGTGGTGGGACAACTCATCGTGATGTGACGACAGTGGTGCTCTCCTCAGCCGTAGTGTGCGAACATGAACACTGTTATGTAAATAGATTGCCAACGAATGTAGCTGCGTATATCCTAAACCCTCCCATCGATCTCATCGGGTTTCCATCTTAAAATGATCAGTGGTAAGAGCCAAGTTGATTCGGGATGCAACTATGTATAGATATCGGCCAGAATCTCGCCGTATCTCATCTTACGGCGAGAACTTCGCCGTTCATCTCATTATATATATTTTAATTCTGCGAAGAAAGTTTGCTTTCCTGTTAACATCTCCTCATGCCGACACCTTCATTTTCAACCTGGTTTATCAATTCTAATAGCATGTCCGACTATCAAATCGCAGTGTCACGTGCGCACGAGGAAAAGCATGATTTACAAGACGAAGCTATAGCGCAAGAAGAAAGTGAAATCCAGTCATTAAGTCTGCTGAAACTCACTTTGGTGCTTATTTCTCTTTGTGCAGCTACATTCACGGTTGCTCTGGTAAGAAGGTCCAGAAGGCCTGTTGTAGCACATCCTATTGATACGAGTTAGTGCTAACCTGCACCAGGACCAAACGATCATTGCTACAGCTATCCCGCAGATTACCACACAATTTCACTTCCTTAATGACGTTGGCTGGTATGGAAGCGCCTACCTTCTGACTACATGCAGCTTTCTACTCTTCGGCAAGCTCTTTGTCATGTCCCCTGCAAAATGGATATTTCTCGTAGCAATCACGATATTTGAGGTTGGTTCTACCGTTTGCGCCGCTGCTCCTTCTTCGACGGCACTCATAATCGGAAGGGCCGTTGCTCGTGTCGGTGATGCTGGAATGTTTCTCTGGAAGCTTGATCATAGTTTCTCACACTGTTACACTACGGAAGAGACCGATGATAACGGGATTACTAGGTGCGATGTGGGGTATTGCGTCTATTGCTAGCCCACTTCTTGGTGGGGCATTTACAGGTAAAGTCATCTCTTTTTGTATGTGGTAATGGTGCTAATTACGGCACGAAGGCGGTTGACAAAACAATCCGGACAGTGTCAAAAGTCGCAAGCGAGAAACAAAGTTCAGTGCAGAGTATTGAGCCCGTTTCTTCATTTATAATTAATTAATTAATTAGGCATTTGAAAGACTAGTGTATTAGTCGTTTCTGATTATATTTTTTTCTCATTCTTCTAGTGGTGATGTAGAGCCATTGGATTGATTGAATTCGCTGTTGTTGCGTCTTCCGACAAGTGTCCGGATTGATTTGTCAACCGCCTTCGGCACTAGATCATGTGACCTGGCAATGGAGCTTCTACAATATTAGTTGACTGCTTTTGCTTGCTGTTCAAGAAAGCCCTCAAAGGCTCCGACCTTATATGGCGGTCAGCACTATTTGAACTTGACGTTGCAGGCAATTGCCTTTTTTTTCCTGCGATAATCTGTCTTTTGCTAGCCCTGCAATGGGGTGGAAATGAGTATGCATAGAGCAGCGGCCGCACCATTGCTCTCTTTGTCCTTTGTGGCGTCCTGTTGATTGTGTGGACTGGCTTACAGTGGTTCCTCGGGGAGGCTGTCACAGTTCCTCTCCGGATTGCAAGCCAGAGAGCCGCCGCTGCTTCTACCTGTTTTATATTTTTTGGAAGCGCCGCTTTCACCTTGGTAATTTATTAACCCTAACCTGCTAAGTAGTAAGTCTAATAATGTGAAACCGTTATCACAATAAATCTTGACTGATGAATGGGAAGGATCGGATATCAGATATTGTTCGGGGCTGGTATAGGCGTTTCGCTCGAACTATGTAACATCGCTGTTCAGGCAGTCCTTCAACAATCCGATATCCCTGTAGGGACCTCGCTCGTAGTATTCGCCCGCGCATTAGGTGGAGCAGTTTTTGTCTCCGTCGCCAAGAATGTGTTCAGCAATCGACTCAGCCCACAACTAGAAGATATACTCGATCAAATAAGTCCTTCAATAATAGCGGTGCGACGGATCTTATATCGAACATCGCGCAGGCAGCGACTGGGAATATCGGTCTTTTTGAAACAACACTAAGTATCTACAGTGGTGCTATTACGAAAGCTTTTTTGATCGCTGTAGTGCTCTCCTGCCTAGCTCTACCTGGCGCCTTGGGATCGGAATGGGTTAGTATAAAGATTAAGGATAGAAAGAGTGTGCAGAGCCCCCAGTAAAAGCCTAAAAAATATATAATTGGATTAGTCTCGACATCTCCCGTTGATCATTGTCGAGCTATCACTCACCCACAAGCAATAAAAGTATTTATAAGAATAATACACGAAGTCCGAATATCTTCCTTTGACTTCCAAATTTTTGTAATGTTTGAGGACAGCTGAGACGAGGTATTTTTGCTCTGCCGTGGCTAAACTGAAAATGGCCTAAAGTCATCTTGATCTCAAAGTTATCACGAGGCCAAAGTTTTAGGGCTGCTATAAATAACTACATAAATGCCATATAGGGTTCCGCTGCGCTGTTTCAGGAAGCGTATAATAGTAAGATAGATTCAAGGCGTTCAATGTCGGGGCGATGAGGAATGTGTATTTGGCTAATCTTGGGGTTAATAAATTTTTAATATGTGTTCCGGCCCAACCACAAGTAATTAGAAATAGAAGTAATCAATTGATCTATATAGCTACGTTTCCAGCTGTGTCTGCCCGTGCTCGTTTCCGACGAGGCCTCTCAACTAGAGCTATTTCTGTACGAGTAGTAAGGCCTGATAAATTACCACAGTCATGGTCATCATTATGGCAGTATATATTACACCCCTTTACTTCCTTATAACACCAGCACCTCTTGGTACTACACTGCCGTTTGCACTGACAGGATATTCCAACCCGAGCACTTGTAGAAGCCTCTCTAGCTGCAAGCCCTAGTACTACCTGCTTTATAGAAGTAGAAATTATGATATCAGCCTATAGAGCTTGCTCTATAACCTCAAGCGACTTTGTAGGTATAAGACGTTTTATAATACCAGATACTATAATAACCTCATACCGGTATAGGTAAGGCTCTTCTAGAATCCATGCAAAAATCCTCTTATTATCAGTTGAGGTTCTATCCTCTCGAGGCACCTTAATAGAGACTATAGGTCCCATATCAAAGTGTTGGATTTCATGCTTCTTTATATACTTGCATATCATAGAAACCCTCGCTCTTTGAGTAGCTGCTATAGCTCTCTCAATTACAGGCCAGGTGTAGCCCGAAGCTCAGTTCTAGACTGAGCTGGCAATCGAGCCCGGCTCCCATACTGGAGCTCACTATTGAGCTCTGGCTCTAGCTCTATTTCGAGCCCAGGCACTGCTCGGAGCTGGGCCTGAGCTCGAGCCTGAGCTCGAGTAGGAGCTGGTCGCCAGAGCTCAGAATTGAGCTCTGACTCTGAGTGGGAGCTCTCAATTCGGAGCTCAATTCCGAGCTCTGGCGTCTGGCGGCTCTGGGCTCAAGCCGGTGCCCTGGCTTGAGTAGGCACTAGAGCTCGAAGCTGAACTCCGAGATCATAATTGAGCCCGGGCATCTGGCGGTGCTGTAGATTGATTTGAGCTTCAGGCTCAAGCTGGCTCTCAAAAATTGGTCCTATAGTAGGGTCCTCCTGCTCAATTCCGATTGTAAGATCCTTCCGGGCCTGGCTATTAAGCTAGTCGATATTAGAACTCCTGTCTCGGAATAGTAGCTCGGCAGGTCCGAATAAGAAGCGGCGGCGGTTAGATACGACGAGTAGGACCAAAGATATCTGGACGTCAACGATGGATTCCGTATACCAAGACGAATATAACCCCCGTATATCTCATTCATGTCAGACGATCGAGGTTGATGAAGATGGGGATGGGGATGCTGGCTTCGAGGGTCGTGATGCGGAGGGTGTCTGGATGGGCGGGGAGACGGTGTTTTGTGGTGGTGATGAGACGTGGCCTGGCCAGACGGGGTTTGGGCTTTGGAGGTATGGGGGGTATGTGAGGGCGGGGAATGTGAAGGGGGTTTGAGGAAAGGGGGTTTGAGGGAAGGTGGATGGATGGTGAACAGCTGCAAGGCATCAAATCACATGGGAATCATGTGCCCATTTTATCCATTACAAAGACAATAGACGAGAAACTGTTCAACATGGCCACACAGCTAGTAGATGATCCAGAGACTTGCCTGAGATAGCACCACCACTAGCATCTTCGCTTCCAACTCGCAGAAGAGGAAGTCGTCGGTAATGCACCGCATTCTCAGGTTGTTCCATGCTCAACCCAGGGTCCATGTTGCTTATGTATGGGAGAATATCACAAGTATGCAGTCATCTCAGCTGCCTGAAAATCGGCCCCGCAAGTCGACACACCGGCTCGAAATCAGAGGGATCATCGAGACACAGATTATCGCCGTGAATTCTGAGGTGGAGCTCTTCTAGTCCGCGGGGAAGGTGGGTGATGAATTCCATGAGATCGTAAGCTTGGAAATGAGGTTGGCTATCGTTGTCATAGGGTCCACCTGCCATCTCCACGTCGCCGATGCAGAGGTATTTGAGGTGGGTCCATGATCCTATGGTTTGACCTAGCGATGCCGTGAATGGGGAGTCCGTGTCCGAAAGGGAGAAGCGTTCAAGTTGGGTGCCGAATCGCGATGTTATGCCCTCGGCAATTATGGGGGTCCGTGCGGTTCCATCGATACTCAAGGATGTTAAGTTTTTGAGGGTGATGGGCGAACTGAGGATGGGATCGAAGAGATCAGACGGGATGGTTAAACTGGTTAGTGTCGAGCTATTTTGACGGATGAGTCGTTCTATCAGCTGCCATGTCTGGGAGTCTATTATGTTATAGTACTTCCATTGGAGACTCAGGTGCTGTAGATTTCCCAGCGTCAAGCCCTCGTCGTTGTCGTCGTCGTTGTCGTTGTCGTTGGGGATCGTGTCCTGGTAAAAATGTACCCTATCTTCAACTCCCTCAATCGCTTGTTGCGTGATATCAGGTAATTTGTAGCCCCCGTCTACATCACTAAACGAGTCCTCGATGATGATATCCAACTCCGTCAACAAGGGACAGGTACGCCTCACGACGTTGGCTATATATCTAATAGTCCCGCGAAGCCTCTCGTCCCCATTTGGCCCACGACGAACGTTTGGAATCCTCCACTTCAGACTCCTCAAGGATGTCAGTTTTGTCGAATCCCAAATAACCTCAAAGGGGCTGAGATTCCGCACACATAAACGCTCGAGATAAGGGTAGCTATGCAGTGATGAGATGATACATGCCGAGAGCACGTTCCTGGTCACCGTCGCCGAGGTGATGGATGTCATGCTTGACGCTGCGGATATGATCGTATCCAGGGTGAGGGAATCGGGAGCGGTGGCATCTGAAAAATAGTGCAACTCTGTCCCATCCGAAAAGGCCGAGACGAGTTGTCCTAGATTGGGATTTCTGCAAAGGTAGTATATGGTTAGCAAAGGGCGGAGGTACGTAGATGAGATATGTGGCATTGGCATTGGAGTGAATGGAATCATGCTCTCACGTTGCCAGGGAAGAAATTAGATTCTTCTGCCTCTTTAAACTTATCACGTCTTGCCCGGCTGACTTATCCTGGAGAGCCTCTTCATCATCATCATCATCATCATCAGCATCGGCATCATCCACATCGCTCTCTTCCATATCGTAGACATACGCACTATCCAGCCACGGGAACGTCCGCAGATCTACATATCCACACAGCGCCGAGAGCGCAACACCACTTAAGGGACAGGGGGTGAGATCATCGCTGCGGTTTAGATAGGATACGATTTCGTGGAGCATCTCTCTGGGGATTTGAGGTGGGATTCCCTTTTTTTTTTTAGATGTGATGATGATGACGATGGTGACAATCCGATCTCGTGGAAACAATAAAGGCGGTGAACAAAGTTCACGGCTACTGCGTATCGTAGGTCTTATAGTATTTTTTAAGATTTGCGGCGCAACATCCTGTACGGCGGTTACCGTACAGGACCCTCCGACGAGACGATTATGGCAAGGGTAACGTCCCACACCCACGACCGGGCCACCCCCCCGACCGGGCCACCCTAAA